>CM045766.1:180842501-181442501 GCA_025200525.1 Camellia lanceoleosa
TGAATATGATGGGAGAAATGAAATTAATCAGATTAATGGGATTAGACTTTTAGAATCTACATAACGGAGACAAAATTGAAACTAGAATTCAACATAAACAAGTCAGTTCTGAATTTTTTACCATATCTGAAAATTGGTGCATGCAGTGAATGAAAATATCAAAATATCATAGAAGAATATGGAGAACACATGAAGGAAAATAAAGGAGAAAAAATAAATAAAAAAGAAAGGTAATGATGGAGTATTTGATAACTTGATTCAACATTTAAGAATTGAAAGTATTAAGTGATAATCAATTAAATTCGTTTGATGATAATTACAATTGATAAATTTTAAGTCTTGAAATTATCTAATTCTAGCCTAATTTATAAATATTAAGCATAAATCTACATAACAATGGAAGGCTGATTTTGAATTCAAAATTAAAAATGTGTATGTGTCAAAATGTGGATCATTAGATTACTTCAATCCAAGGGCTAAAATGTCTCATTCTTATTTGTCCTACAAGGACATTTCAATGGTTGAGATCAATATTGTTATTCACTTTGGATGGTCGGTTGGCCTTTGCTTTCCTCTCTCCTCTTTCATCTCTGCCCAAATCCTTCCTCTCTCATTTGAGAGATATCCCTTCTCTTTCATACGCTCTTCTCTCTCTCCTCTCCTCTCGTGACGACATAGCCACTCACCAACTCTGACCACCTCTCCTCGCCTCTTGCTCTCCTCCTTCTTGACCACCGACCACAGACTCTCTTCTCTACGCCCCGATTTGCCTCTCTTCTCTTGCGACAACATTGTAACCATTGAGGTAAGCGGGTTTGGTATTCTTTGCTAGAAAAAAGAAAAAGAAAAAAATTAAATAGAAAAGATTTGGCGAGACCAAGAGATTGGAAAAAAAATTAAAGAAACAAATTAAAGCGGGTTTGAATTGGATTTTTTTTTCTTAGTTGAAATCAAATATGAAAATATGTATTCCTTCATTTTTAGGGGAGCAAGAGATGCGGCGAGACCACCCACAATTAGCATTATATATCACGGTCTGCAATGGAAAAGGCCAAAAAGCAGAGAAGAAAAGTGAAGAGGCCAAAGAAGAAGAAGAAGAAGAAGAGTGAAGAAGGCAAGAGAGTATTGAATAGAAAGTTTGATGCTCAACAAGGAGATGATTTAAAAGAGTGTGAAAAGCCCAAAGGAAGGAATTTCAAGAAGGCCAAAATGTGTGTCGATCTCTGTTACATTAATCAAAAGTGAAGATGTGAGGTCCGGGTGAGTCCTTAATAAAGCATGCATTTTTGTTTAGGGGATTGTTGTATATTAATGGAATTTGTTGTTTTTTGTGGTATTATTGACATAAATTTTTTAATTATTTTGCTTTATTCTTCTATGGGAAGCAAGACATTGATCGCCTATCACCTGTTTGATCAATGTCCTACATGTTTCTGCAGATAAGTCCCTCAATAAACTCTTCTAAATTTCTATTTCTTAAAAGTTTTAGTTAGTTTCTTGGTCTGTGATGCTACTACTATTATCTTTTAATTTATAGATTCTGTTTTAAAAAATGATGTGTATAGTTCATTCCACAGTTTACTTCCCTTGCCTGGGAAGTGGGTTCAATCTGTGACTACTATTATTATGGCTTATCATGATAGTAGCATAATAAGCTGTGGAATGATAGTGGGTTCAATCTGTGGAATGATAATAGTGGGTTCAATCTGTGACTACTGTAATAGTAGTAGCTAAAACAGAGCATAAAAAATGGCTTATCAAAGAAGATAGAAGAAGATGACAAATTGTTTGTGCTTTTATGACAAATTGTTTGTGCACTTTGATTAGCTTTCTTTGATTACTAATCCAAATCAAAATTCAATTTCTATCTTTACGACAGGGAGGAAATAAACATATTAATGAAGATAATATTGATTTTGAAAGGTCTGATTTTGATTTTGATAAGATAATTCAATTTATTGGTATATTATCTTCATTAATATTGGGATTATCTTCATACACTAGGATTTGATGAAAGGTATGATTTCTGTGTTACTTTCTTTGTAGTAGACTTTTGGGAGGGCAAAAAGCTGGGAATGTTCTTATACATATAGGTGGTTTGTACATGGAAGGTCTGTTCTTTTAAGAAACGCTGCATTGCTATTGGTTGAAGCATGTTAGGCGGAGTTGCGGGCATAAAAAGAGGAGGCCTAGATGACCGTGCTCGATGGAAGCATGTGAGGTGGTTTAGTGAGGAGGACACCTGTCTACATTTAGGAGATCTTTAGTTCAAGATACTTCTTCTCTATGAGGCTTTAGGTACTTTTGCATAACAATTGCCAAATTTAAGTTTGATGGTGATATAGATGAGTAAGGTTAGATTAAAAATTAGGAATGTGGGTCTTGATTAAGCATACATTAAAGACATAATTCGGATATATCTTCTCTTTCCTAATGTAGTACCTTTTTCTGAACGGCCTAGCGTAAATTGAGAATTTTTGTTGTCTCTGAAAGTAACCAAGAATTGTTCTCATATCAATGTGTACTCAAGTTATTAGTGACTTTTAGTTGTGGAAACATCTACGGTTCATTTATTTGTTGGTAAAACATTCACTATTTGGAGATGTGACAACATAAACCAGATCTTTCATGTATTCAATGGCAGTAGTGAAAACTTCTTAGTTTTAGTTTTGTTATAACTGTTCACACAAATCACATGTGTGGGTTCTACTCCCCGTGAGAGGTTTCATAAATCATACCTTTCATAAATTGAAGTTGATATAATTTGATAATCCCAATATTAATGAAGATAATAATCATACCTTTCATAAGTTTCTTATCAAAATCAGATCATTGATCTATAGGTAACATACTATTAGCTTAATGAAGAATATTATATATAAAGTTCCAAATTGAAATTGTATTTGTGTTTGTGTTGGAAAAATTAAACATGTTTGATTTACGAAATGTGAAATGGGTTTCATTTTCAAATGTGTTTTGATTTTGAAATTGCTTTCACTTTAATTTTTCTTTTTCGTTTTAAGTATGAAAGATCTTTTCTCCTAAAATCAATGCACAATTTTATGTTGAGTTGGAGTGTTGTAGAGAAATTATCAATTCATGTAAAGATAGCGGATGCATTGGAATTTGGTGAGGAGAATAGTTCTAAAGGCTCTATGAATAGAGGTAACTAAGATTCCATCTTTTTTTGCTTCTATTTTTATTTTTGTACATTCATGTTGTAAGTTGATGATTTAATTTTTACTCGATTTCCATAGTTCAAAGACCAACTTCTTCATGTCACTTGGCATAAATTACAACCTATTTCCTATTATTTTAATTAAATTTATTGTTATTCATTCCATTGTAAGGATTTGGGTATAATTTTGCAATAATTGAAGTTCAAAATAATTGATTGAGCCACTACATAATTTACGCTACTACAATGTTCACCAAATGCTTGATAAATTGTTTGATAAAAACCATTTTCATATGTTAGCCCAATGCTTCATAAATTGTTTCTGTATTTGATTTGTTTAATGTGTTTGTTAATTCACATGGAATGGAAGGTGGAAGGAGATTGATCGAATGATCAAACTTTTGATTGAGGAAAAAGTTCCTCTGCTAAACTTTTGACTGGGTGAAAAAAGTTGCCTTTACTTGATTGGGTTGAATTTATGAATTTATCTATTTTTGGACGATGTTCTCTTTACTAATTATTTTTATTATTATTTATTGTTTTTGGGAAAGACCAAAAAATTAGCATTTTTTTGTTTTTATTTGCATCACTTCTAAATAGTTTGAATGCTCTCAATTGGATCTTAGTTGTGAGTTTATGAAATCTTTCTTTTTAGATTGTGGTTTGAAGATTTTTGAAATGGACACTCCTTGCATTGTGGTGCCACAGATATCCATGAAAGGTTATCAAATAAAGAACCTTTTCTTGGTCAATAAATCTCTTTTCCATCTATATGGATGTGTCTCTTAAACATTTTTTGATATATAGTAGTTTTTTACGGGTGGGCCCATTTGCATGTGCAGGTGCATAAAATATTTGCTACATAAATTAAAAAATAGATAGGGTGTGTAGGTGTGGGATGGGGGGGAGTAGAGATGGAGGGAGGCAAAAAGTGAAATGGTGTGAAACAAATTGCTTCTTGAAAAATTATCTACGTAAGTGTTGAATTTCATGTCTTTAAAAGACTGCTCAATGTTATAAATTAAATATATTTGTTGAATCATTAGTGCTTGATGATGGAGGGAGTCATTTATAAACATTAGTGCTTGATGATGTGTTTAAGACCTAAAATCTAATAATGTGTTTAGAACTGCTACAATTAGTGCTTGCTGATTTTTGCTTTTGTAATTATTATAAATAGTGCTTGATGTTTTGAGATCGGTGTAATCCATAGACACATATGCTTGATTGGAGGGTTAGTTGATTGCCCAAAGAGATGTGATTTTCTTGATTAAGGTTTAGTTTCTATTTTTTTTCCCTTTCTATTTTTCTCTTTCTCTGTAATTGGTTTATTAATTAAGCTTTAGCAAGAGAAAAGTGTAATATGCAAAGTTCGTTGTAACTATATTCATGAGACTTAAGTGTAATATATTCATGAGTTTGCTAATCATATATTTTATTTAACTAATTGATATATTTTTCCTGCTAAACTTTGGGCTTTGATACACTTCAATTTTGCACAATGGGGGTGAGCGGCAGTGTACTATTTTTCTTTCCATGCCTTTTCTTTTAAAACATTAGAGATGGTTTGTTAATATTGCAATCACTGAGATTTTATTCTTTTCTAATTTTAGCCAAAGTTCAAATGAGATCAACTTCTTCAATTAGAACAAGAAAGATTGATAACTTGGGTAAGAATAATAATGATGCAATAAGAAAGGAACAATTTTTTTCGAAATTATTTTGTGAATAAATTTTCCATGTACCACATAAAATATTGGACAAGAGAAGATAATCCCAATATTATTTCCTCCGTGACTTTAGGCACGGGCATACACTAGTTTATTATATTGAAAGGAATCCCAAAGCCATATATTCTTCTTACAATCCCCGAGCTTGTACTTAATGCTTAGAGTTTTTTTGATATGAAAGTTTGAACTCAAAGTGTGTGTTTATATTTTATATTAAAGGGGTTGTAATTCCATATGGTTACACACACAAAGAATAAGGATGGAGCCAAAATTTAAATGAAGCACATGAGACGTGCATCTCAAGCGCCTCAAATGTGCCTTTTCTACTGCTCCTCGCCTCAAGATGTTTGAGAGGCCTCAGGTGCGCCTCACGCCTAAGCAAGCGCTTGGGCGCGTCTTTTAAAACACTGGACATGGTAGCGTTGATGGTGGTGATAATAAAATGATAGTGGTATTTATAGTAGCAATAATAATTATGATAAAGGTGGTGGTGGTGGCATAATGGCGATGACAATGGCTGTAGTAATGATGCAGTGATTGTGACTTTATAATAGTATATACTAGTGTATGCCCGTGCCTAAAGTCACGGAGGAAATAATATTGGGATTATCTTCTCTTGTCCAATATTTTATGTGGTACATGGAAAATTTATTCACAAAATAATTTCGAAAAAAATTATCTTCTCTTGTCCAATATCTTATTGCATCATTATTATTCTTACCCAAGTTATCAATCTTTCTTGTTCTAATTGAAGAAGTTGATCTCATTTGAACTTTGGCTAAAATTAGAAAAGAATAAAATCTCAGTGATTGCAATATTAACAAACCATCTCTAATGTTTTAAAAGAAAAGGCATGGAAAGAAAAATAGTACACTGCCGCTCACCCCCATTGTGCAAAATTGAAGTGTATCAAAGCCCAAAGTTTAGCAGGAAAAATATATCAATTAGTTAAATAAAATATATGATTAGCAAACTCATGAATATATTACACTTAAGTCTCATGAATATAGTTACAACGAACTTTGCATATTACACTTTTCTCTTGCTAAAGCTTAATTAATAAACCAATTACAGAGAAAGAGAAAAATAGAAAGGGAAAAAAAATAGAAACTAAACCTTAATCAAGAAAATCACATCTCTTTGGGCAATCAACTAACCCTCCAATCAAGCATATGTGTCTATGGATTACACCGATCTCAAAACATCAAGCACTATTTATAATAATTACAAAAGCAAAAATCAGCAAGCACTAATTGTAGCAGTTCTAAACACATTATTAGATTTTAGGTCTTAAACACATCATCAAGCACTAATGTTTATAAATGACTCCCTCCATCATCAAGCACTAATGATTCAACAAATATATTTAATTTATAACATTGAGCAGTCTTTTAGAGACATGAAATTCAACACTTACGTAGATAATTTTTCAAGAAGCAATTTGTTTCACACCATTTCACTTTTTGCCTCCCTCCATCTCTACTCCCCCCCATCCCACACCTACACACCCTATCTGTTTTTTAATTTATGTAGCAAATATTTTATGCACCCAGACACATGCAGCGTCCACCCAGAAAACTACTATATATCAAAAAAATGTTTAACAGAGACACATCCATATAGATGGAAAAGAGAGATTTATTGACCAAGAAAAAGGTTCTTTATTTGATAACCTTTCATGGATATCTGTGGCACCACAATGCAAGGAGTGTCCATTTCAAAAATCTTCAAACCACAATCTAAAAAGAAAGATTTCATAAACTCACAACTAAGATCCAATTGAGAGCATTCAAACTATTTAGAAGTGATGCAAATAAAAAACAAAAAAAAAAATGCTAATTTTTTGGTCTTTCCCAAAAACAATAAATAATAATAAAAATAATTAGTAAAGAGAACATCGTCCAAAAAATAGATAAATTCATAAATTCAACCCAATCAAGTAAAGGCAACTTTTTTCTCACCCAGTCAAAAGTTTAGCAGAGGAACTTTTCCCCAATCAAAAGTTTGATCATTCGATCAATCTCCTTCCACCTTCCATTCCATGTGAATTAACAAACACATTAAACAAATCAAATACAGAAACAATTTATGAAGCATTGGGCGAACATATGAAAATGGTTTTTTATCAAACAATTTATCAAGCATTTGGTGAACATTGTAGTAGCAGAAATTATGTAGTGGCTCAATCAATTATTTTGAACTTCAATTATTGCAAAATTATACCCAAATCCTTACAATGGAATGAATAACAATAAATTTAATTAAAATAATAGGAAATAGGTTGTAATTTATGCCAAGTGACATGAAGAAGTTGGTCTTTGAACTATGGAAATCGAGTAAAAAATTAAATCATCAACTTACAACATGAATGTACAAAAAATAAAAAATAGAAGCAAAAAAAAGATGGAATCTTAGTTACCTCTATTCATAGAGCCTTTAGAACTATTCTCCTCACCAAATTCCAATGCATCCGTCATCTTTACATGAATTGATAATTTCTCTACAACACTCCAACTCAACATAAAATTGTGCATTGATTTTAGGAGAAAAGATCTTTCATACTTAAAACGAAAAAAGAAAAATTAAAGTGAAAGCAATTTCAAAAATCAAAACACATTTGAAAATGAAACCCATTTCACATTTGAAAATCAAACATGTTTAATTTTTCCAACACAAACACAAATACAATTTCAATTTGGAACTTTATATATAATATTCTTCATTAAGCTAATAGTATGTTACCTATAGATCAATGATCTGATTTTGATAAGAAACTTATGAAAGGTATGATTATTATCTTCATTAATATTGGGATTATCAAATTATATCAAATTCAATTTATGAAAGGTATGATTTATGAAACCTCTCACGTGGGAGTAGAACCCACACATGTGATTTGTGTGAGCAGTTATAACAAAACTAAAACTAAGAAGTTTTCCTCGCCATTGAATACATGAAAGATACGGTTTATGTTGTCACATCTCCAAATAGTGAATGTTTTACCAACAAATAAATGAACCGTAGATGTTTCCACAACTAAAGTCACTAATAACTTGAGTACACATTGATATGAGAACAATTCTTGGTTACTTTACATGAGACAACAAAAATTCTCAATTCGTTATGGTTAAGAAAAAGGTACTACATTAGGAAAGAGAAGATATATCCAGAATTATGTCTTTAATGTATGCTTAATCAAGACTGACATTCCTAATTTTTAATCTAACCTTACTCATCTATATCACCATCAAACTTAAATTTGGCAATTGTTATGCAAAAGTACCTAAAGCCTCATAGAGAAGAAGTATCTTGAACTAAAGATCTCCTAAATGTAGACAGTGTGTCCTCCTCACTAAACCACCTCACATGCTTCCACTGGGAGCACGGTCATCTAGGCCTCCTCTTTTTTATGCCTGCAACCTGCCTAACATGCTTCAACCAATAGCAATGCAGCAGCCCTTAAAAGAACAGGTGACCTTCCATGTACAAACCACCTATATGTATAAGAACATTCCCAGCTTTTTGCCCTCCCAAAAGTCTACTACAAAGAAAGTAACACAGAAATCATACCTTTCATCAAATCCTAGTGTATGAAGATAATCCCAATATTAATGAAGATAATATACCAATAAATTGAATTATCTTATCAAAATCAAAATCAGACCTTTCAAAATCAATATTATCTTCATTAATATGTTTATTTCCTCCCTGTCGTAAAGATAGAAATTGAATTTTGATTTGGATTAGTAATCAAAGAAAGCTAATCAAAGTGCACAAACAATTTGTCATAAAAGCACAAACAATTTGTCATCTTCTTCTATCTTCTTTGATAAGCCATTTTTTATGCTCTGTTTTAGCTACTACTATTACAGTAGTCACAGATTGAACCCACTATTATCATTCCGCAGATTGAACCCACTATCATTCCTGACTTATTATGCTACTATCATGATAAGCCATAATAATAGTAGTCACAGATTGAACCCACTTCGAGCAAGGGAAGTAAAGCGTGGAATGAACTATACACATCATTTTTAAAAGCAGAATCTATAAATTAAAAGATAATAGTAGTAGCATCACACCAAGAAACTAACTAAAACTTTTAAGAAATAGAAATTTAGAAGAGTTTATTGAGGGACTTATCTGCAGAAACATGTAGGACATTGATCAAACAGGTGATAGGCGATCAATGTCTTGCTTCCCATAGAAGAATAAAGCAAAATAATTAAAAAATTTATGTCAATAATACCACAAAAACAACAAATTCCATTAATATACAACAATCCCCTAAACAAAAATGCATGCTTTATTAAGGACTCACGGGACCTCACATCTTCACTTTTGATTAATGTATCAGAGAGATCAGACACACATTTTTGGCCTTCTTGAAATTCCCCCCTTCCTTTGGGCTTTTCACACTCTCTTTTAAATCATCTCCTTGTTGAGCATCAAACTTTCTATTCAATACTCTCTTGCCTTCTTCACTCTCTTCTTCTTCTTCTTCTTCTTTGGCCTCTTCAGCTTCTTCTTCTCTGTTTTTGGCCTTTTCCATTGCACTGTGATATATATCAGTAATTGTGGGTGGTCTGGCCAGATCTCTTGCTCCCTGGAAAAAACAGAAGGGAATACATATTTTCATATTTGATTTCCAACTAAGAAAAAAAAATCCAATTCAAACCCAGTTTAATTTGTTTCTGTTTAATTTTTTTTTTCCAATCTCTTGGTCTGGCCAAATCTGTTTCTATTTAATTTTTTCTTTTTTCTTTTTTCTAGCAAAGAATACCAAACCCAGTTTACCTCTGAATGGTTACAATGTTGTCGCAAGAGAAGAGAGGCAAATCAGGAGGGCGAGAGAAGAGAGTCTGTGGTCGGTGGTCGAAGAAGGAGGAGAGCAAGAGGCGAGGAGAGGTGGTCGGTAGTTGGTGAGTGGCTATGTCGTCGCGAGAGGAGAGGGAGAGAGAGAAGAGCGTATGAAAGAGAAGGGATATCTCTGAAATGAGAGAGGAAGGATTTGGGCAGAGATGAAAGAGGAGAGAGGAAAAGCAAAGGCCAAATCTGGACCATCCAAAGTGAATAACAATATTGATCTCAACCATTGAAATGTCCTTGTAGGACAAATAAGTATGAGACATTTTTAGCCCTTGGATTGAAGTAATCTAATGATCCACATTTTGACACATACACATTTTCAATTTTGAATTCAAAATCAGCCTTCCATTGTTATATAGATTATAATAGTTTCGGACGATTGAAACTATCAGGCAATTTGGTTCCGATTTAAAATTAAAACCATTAAGGTATTATATGGTGTGAGTTCTTTATCTAAAAAAAGAAATAAATAACGTTAATAAATTGATAAAAAAAGATAAATAGGATAAGGCAAAGTAAAATTGAATATTATTTTTGATAAAATTTTGAAACGTTGAATGTTATTTTTTATAATTTTTGAAATATTGAATGTCGTTCTATTTTTATTTTATTTTTTTTTGAAATTATAAGAATATTTGTTTTGTGTTAAAAACTTGCCTATATTAATATTTTGGTTATCTTTAACAAGTTGTGTCTCGCTTCAGTGAGGCGCATGTCTCACCTTGTGCCTCACGCTTAAGCTCCAAGAGATCTTAGCGCCTCAATGAGTCTAGAACTTTTTAAAACACTGACTATGCCGCTGCCGCTGCCGCCACCATCATAATATTAAAATTAAAATATATAATTTAAAAATAATAAATTTCAAAAAAGGTTATTTGAAATGTGTTATATAAGTACACTTTTTGACATTTTAACTAAAAAAATAAGAAAAAAAATATATATTTAAAATAATTTTTTAACTTTTTATAAAAAAATATGTAATAAAATATTATAACGAATGTCAACCCTTCTGACACATGCAGCAACACTATTGAGTTTTCGTGTACTTCAATTTATTTATTTTTATGAAATTCGTGGCTTACATTGGGCACGTCAGTAGCATTGGGAGAAATGCAATGCAAAGTGTCATTGCATTTGACGTCATTGTTTGCGTAATGCAATGCAAAGTCTAACACAACCTTCTCGCCCAAACAAGGTAATAGTATGATATTTTTTATTTTTTTAATGACTTCTTAATTTTTTATCTTTTTTTTAAGTAATGTCAAGAGCTTAATCTTATACATTAAATAAATTATTTTTAGTTCAACACTTAAATTTTTACCAAATACGTATTCAACTTAAAAAATTTAATATTCTATTTTTAATATTTAATTTTTAATTTTTAATTTTTAATTTTCAGTTTTATTATGAAATATGTAGAAAAATAGAGAATTAATATGACACAAACAAACCAATAAACTGGTTAATTGGCTTGTTGCCAAACAACACCTAAAGAAGGCCTAAAAACTAAACAAACACACGCAACTCGAATTCAGATACTGAAGATTACAAACAACGCCCACAGAAGGCCTAAAAACTATACTAACACACGCAACTCGAATTCAGATACTGAAGATTACAGCCAACCATTACTGATTGACAACCACACACTTTGCAAGTAGATCCGATCGCCTCCGTATCTCCGGCGATCGTCATGTACTCCGGGGACGATCTCCGACTACCATTTGAACTCAATGACGAGTCCGATTTCGAAAGAATCATCTCCCCCGACGGCCTCCTCACCATCTGCGGCTTCGGTTCTCTCCTCTCCGGTACGTACAAATTACAATCGTCGTCGTTATCTTCATGAATGTTTGTTGTTGTTAATACTAATACTAATAGTAGTAGTTTTGTTTTGTGATGTCGATTTGTAAATTGTACAGAGCGCAGTGCGAGGAGTACATTTCCGGATTTGATCAACTTCAGAGTCGCCAGATTGAACGGCTTTCGTCGCATCTTCGCTCATGTGGCTCCGGTTTTCTTCGATCGAGGCATCGCCAATCCTCAAACAAAGGTTGTTTTGTTTTTTATGTTAAGCGATGCTTGTTTGCTTGCTGAGAAAGCGAAAGAAAATAAAACTGCTTGTTTAGAGCATTTCCAACGGTGCATCAATTTTTTTTTTATCAAATGTGAGTAAAAATTTGAATAAAAGCTTCCTTTAATATCATGTGCTCTAAGGGAGAGTTTTGGCATCAAGCCATCGATCGACTGGCCAGTATAATTTTTTCACAGATTTTTTACTTGACTTGAAAAGTTTTAGAGTAAAAAAATGATATTTTGTTTTCATTAGCATCTCCAACCCTTTACCCAATTTTTGATCAAAGTTAAATTTGATGAAAAATTTGGTGAAAATGACCTGCAATCATCTCACCAGCTTGTATCAAATCAAGTTTTCACCAAAATTTTCATCAAATCAAGGCAAAAACAAGTTCCTTTTTATTTTATACCAAATTTGATGAAAGAAGTCTTTGGGGATAAGTTTGGAATTTTTTAAAAGGATTTGATGAAATTTTTAAGTGAGGATTGGAGCATTAAATTTTTTCACCAAATCAAGCTTTTAGTTAAATTTGATGAAATGCTATTGGAGCATCCATATCAAATCAAAGCTTTTAACCAATTTTCTACCCAAATTTAATGGAAAAAAATGAAGGATTGGAAATTCACTTAGCAGCCAAACGGACATTTTTCCATTTTGTTAATTATTTTTAGGGATAAACTTGGATTTGAATGTGCTGATGCAAACTGTATATATATATATTTTTCAGGAAATGTCAAGTTTAAGCGTGGAGCCATGTGAAGGTGAAACCCTTATTGTTACTGTTTTTGGCATTAAAAAATCAGAGGTATAAAATCTGTGAACGTGTTTATTTTTAAGTTCTAAACATTAACAATGATTGTAAACTGAGATATCAGTTTCTTCATGTGATCAGATTCCTTCTTTTCTTCAGAGGAGCACGAGTTTCGGTTTTTAGCTGTAAGTCGTTTGGTTGTTGAGTCTTTGTAACTGTGTATTTGTATTACAAATTTTTCTGTTCTTTTTTTTACAGACATGCATAAAGTGCAATTGTAAATTCAAATGTTTCTCATGCAGGTCCTACCTGAAACACTTGATGGAAAGCTGTTTACAAGTCCAGCTGTGTGTGAAATTGGTCAATTTGTTTTTCTGTTATTGTTTTGATTTTCCCCGGAATTTTTTGTTTTCCTTTTGTAGTGTGGTGCTTTCAAGTAAGTCTGATGACTACTGGTTTGGGTATTGATGTAGGTGCTTTGTGCACATTTTAGTGACAAGGAATATCTCCAAATCAGATGCAAAGGTATTCCCTCTGCAAATCTCTATTTGGTAATTTCCTTGAGAATATGGAACAAATGTAGATGTTGGCCAGCCAGTGTTAGCACAATTAAGGAGAATGATAGTTTTTATTTTACTTTCTAGCACCTTAATTCATCGTTTTGTGTTTCTCAAAAAGATTTGAGCACATGAAATACAGTAAAAATACTTTGATGTGAGGCTGCTTGTTCTGAAAATGAATCAAGGACTGCATAAACCTCAAAATACTTACACTTCATATATGATGGGGAGAAAAAGGAATCCACGATTTAATTATTTATTCTTTGTTTTATGATTTTAATTTGTAAAAAGTCAACCCTGAGTTCCTCTGGTCACTTTGGTCAAGAAAAATGAATCCGTGATTTTGTCTTAGCAGTGCCAGCACTGCATGACATTGCTCTTACGGTTGTGTTTTCAAGTTTGATAGTTTTCGGTTCTGACATTTGACAGAATGGTAGAACCTTTTTTGTGCTTATTTTTCTTGGAGCTGGCCCTTCTATTCTTCTCTCTCCAGTGAGTTATGGGGAAAAGCTCTGTTCTTGTTTCAGACAATGCTTTGGTCTTTAATTAACCTTCAATTAGGAGTTGTGGTGGTGCCAATCTGATACCTTTGGCTAGTAGGTTTCTATCTAGTGGTGATGAAATTGAAAATTTTCATTTTGAGGATCCAAGGAATCGAATGTTTTGGTTTTGGACAATAGGATGCTGCACAACTAAGTGCTATAATAAGTGAGTGCAAAGCAATCAAGTTTTTACTTTTTGATATCTATTTCCAGTAGTCCTGGAATTTGAGTTAAGTATTTTATTGTACAAGCAAAGGCTTGGGTCAAACCAAATCTAAAGAGAAAAATATGATCAATTTTGAGAACTTTGATCGAGGAAATCTCCTATATCTACGGACCTATGGTATTCCATTGTTTCTAGACATGTTTCAATGCATTTTTCATATCTAATGATTCCCATCCTATTGCATTGAATGTGCGAGGTTCATACTACTATGCTGGCTATTGTTCTGCAGGAAGTCAAGAAATCTATTTTCAGCGCTATGGACAATATAACATTCACAAGATCTGGCGTGATGATATCTTACCTTGCCGTCTTTATCTTCGGCACTGGTAAGTGCTAGTTACTTTGTCATCATACTTAAAACTATTGCTTTTGAAGGATATGGAAATGATATGCAACAAATAGAGTTTGAAACACAAGACATGATTGGCCCCTCTTCCTCAATGCTTCTCATCTATAAGCTTAGCTTTACTTTAATTGCCAATTACTCTGTTGTACATGAACTAAACATGATGGTGTGTATACTTTTGAAGCATTTTGGCAGCAAAGAATCTTGGTGATGAAGCCTACAACAACTTTCTAGATCACACTTTCCTTGGGGACAGGAAAACAACTATCCGGGAGTACTTGGTGACAACAGGTTCAGGCATAATGGAAGAGGAGCCTACGGAATCAATAAAGGCCTTTTACAGCGGTTGACAATAACAAGTCCATGGACCGTCTGTTTGGTAGCCATGAAGGCTTGGTTTCTTTTAGGACTTGACATTGCTCAAACCTGCGTTCATGTTGGCTCAAGAACAGGCAAAAAAATTAGGTGGGGAACTGGGAGATCTGAAAGACCACCTTGCTGATTATTATTATTTTTTTGATTGGCTCCGAGTGGGAGAGTACATTTTGAATATTGTTATTTGAAGCACTCTAATTGTTTACCTAGAAGCAGATGGGAAAGTGCTGCAAGTTCTTTGCTAGTTATATCAAATATTTTGAATCCTTTTGTGTGTTGTCTTGATGGTCTATGATATGAATGCTGAGAATTACTAATAAATTTCCAGCAGTAAAAAGATAGGAATTGAAGACAGCCATGGAAGCAGAGATAATCCATGATGCAAAAGCCCAAACCTTGCACCCTGATACGATCTCTTAGAACTTGCAAAGCTAAATTCAAATCCAATTTACCTAGTAGGTTCCTCTCGGATTCAGTTTGATTTAGTGACCAAAATCACCCACAACTTCTAATTTTAGTCGGGTAATTATTCAGCTGCCCATGATCCTAACTCAGCACGTTGATATGGTTCTCCTAAATCAATAAAGTAATAATCATGGTGTGGGTGGAAACGGTGGGTCCCATCCATTGGCATCCCCTTCTGTGTGGTCTTACTGTTGGGGTGAATAATTTTTTGTTTTAATCGGGCTTATAAACCTGTAAAACATTTGGCTTTGCTATGTGCTGCCCAAGTTCGACACCAATCCCCTTGCCAAATCCCAAGCCTCTCCAGCTCCTTTAGCCTGTGTTCGATTCGAATTTAAAATTTATAGAACGAAATAAAAAAGAAAGAGAAAAATGATGAACGAAACAGAAAATTTAAAAATTTCCACAAATTCCTGTCTTTTGTTTTACTCCACGAATCATAAATCCTAAACCAAAACCCAAATCTATATTGTCGTGTCTGCCAAACGGAGATTAAAAATTATGCAAGTCTGTGAAGAGAAGTAATAATTGTAGATCCCACATCAAAAATGTTGACGAATGGGGGGGGTGGTGTGTGCATATAACTAGGCGATTACATATAAAAAAGAGAGTCAACCTGTGCTATGGAGGGTGGTAGATGACTAGTCGATGACCGTATAGAGATGGCTAGTCGTACCAACACCTATTATTGACGAACACATCTTCTTTAATCAGGAAAATGACGAGTGGGTCATCCCTACTTCTAGGTGGACTTGCCCGTCAATTTTTGGAAGCCTATCTGCAACTTGCGTGTATGGTTAGGGCTCAAAAATTTCATTCCCACCTTTCAGGTTGCATTGGAATCATTTACAAAAAAATTGTTACATTTCATCTATTCGAAGGAATGTAAATCACAAAAATTGCAGAAATTTGTTACGCAGAATTGTCCAATTACTCCGACACAAGGTCTGTCTCTCTCGGCCACCATCACTGCCCAACAAATCACAAGCATTTGCCACTTCTGTATAAGCTTAAAAATCTCAAACTGCTCTTTGAAAACTATAGGTATAATAACCACTTGAGCGATATGATCAAGTCCACTAAAATTTAACTCAACCAAAATCTGTTAAAACTTCCCTTTCTCTAGTATATAAATTGCAACTATTAGTACAAACAATAACGCATGTGTTTCTTCAAAAGTGATAGCAGCCACAAACCAAACAGTAAATATAAATCTCTATTAACACAAGGCATTTTTGCAAATGCATAAATTCACTAGTCTTGGATCTTTTCAAGTTGTACAACTACAAGCTTCATCACTTTCCAGCTCCCTAATTATTCGTTCCATAATCTTTTTGTGCATGGGCATGAAATGATCATTTATCATCGTTCTTGAGAGTCGGAGTTTACTATACAAATCTCTAGGCGTCTGATAGATACCAACGTGTTCCTCGACAGGTCCATCGTTATCTGAATCAGTGGAATCAGACAAAGGCATAGACACCATATGTAATATTCTTCCAGGAGGATAGAACTGGTGGCTCTCTGAAACATCCAATGCAGAGATGGGCTTTTTGCTTTCCACTGCATCAACCAATACCTTCTCCTCTTCAATAATTTCTATCACTGCAGCTGCTGCTGCTTCCTCCTGGGCTCGGACACCAGCTCTGAGGTCATCTCTACGGAGTTCCTTCTCCAATTCATGCCATAACTCACCTTCAGTCATGTCTTTTGTGGGGGATGTAATAATTGTGTCCACCGCTCCATGTTCCTCTTCATCTGTGTCATCGTGCCCTGACCCACCACTAGAAGAACAAACCTCAATGTTGTCCACCATTGGATCTCTAGTTACCACTTCAGAAACAAGAGATACAGATGTTCTTTCAATTATAAGAGGAGCTCCTGACAAATCTTCTTCTTTAGAATTTGAAAGAGGGCCCACTGAACGACGTCGTGCACCCATACAAGACCATGATGATAGGGATGATCGGGACCTTACAACAGCCTGAGCTACATTCTGTGCACGCCTCACTACAACCTACAATTGACCAAACAGCAATTGTAAGTTGCAATATGGAAAGGTGGGAACAAAGTAAACAGCACATGGCATATACTAAGGTAGAATCCATTTTTTGACATTGGAAAATTAAGCACTTGCTAAGATTGAAAACAACATTTTAACGGATTTTCCTTCACTGATGATAGGGGACTCAAAAAAGTGCTTAAGCAGTCTGATGTAATGAATAGTACCCTTTTTGTGTTATGCACAGACAGAGCTACAATGTACCACCTCTTCAAATATGGACACCTAGAAATTGAGCAAAAATTGTGTTCTACATTGACTCCTTAATTTAATGATCACTGTCATTCAAAGGATCGTCACCTGACAAAGTTAGGAAGATGTTACCTGAGTACTGCTGGAGACAGGCCGCAGTAGAGCACCGGCACCAGCAACACTTGCTTTTGCAGTGGCAATCGATGGTAGACGAGACCCTAAAGCAGTTGCAGAGCGGTAAACAACATTTAGGACTCTCGTGCGCTCAACTTGATCCCGCAGATCATTTAACCAAGAGGATGCTGTGACCTGATGATAAAAAAGGACTTTTAAGATTTCAAGCAATAATTTCTCTTATTACATTATAATCATCAAGAACAAAGTTTCGATACCCCCAATAAAAAATCTTTGATCAGGAGAAAGGGATGCTGTACCTCAGAACGAAGATCATCAACAGAAGCAGCTGAGAATGTCGGCACTAGGTCAGAACCATTGATAATTGTAGTTATGAAGTGCTCACCTGATTCTGCTAAATCCCATGTCATACTGGCAGCTGCAAAGTGGCAATTGTAGTAAAGAATCAGGGAAGAGCACAAGCCATAGAATCCACTCTGACAAAAAACTTGACACAAGCTGATAGACTCCTCTTTGTATTCCCTCATCCTAGCTTTCTATGCAAGGCAAGGAGATGACCTCTCATTAACACTGCCAATTACAACTCATCTTTAAGAACTCCAGGTGGATTTTCATTCTAGCAATCCTCCCTATTGGAAACCTTAAAGTAGGCCTTGTGAGGCTATTTATGCTGTGGTTTTGGAAAACAACCAACAGGGAAGTGGAATTTATCATCAAGCATGACCTCATATTCCATATGCATACACTACATAAAAGTTCAGATGCATTTGCTTCTTATCTTGCAATAAACATGTCATATTTTTGTCCTAAGTTTAAAAAATAATACATGAGCAAGTGACCAGTTAATTGCCATCCTAATAATAAAAGAAGTTAAGCACCACTTTTATCATTACATGCCTGGGGCAAATGAGACACAGGTGCATGAGGAGAGCTGTTTCTGTTCTCGAAGAATATATGTCAACAGTGCAGCAGTACCACCACCCAGTGAATGGCCAATAATCTGTATTGAATAAGTAAATGTTAGTTTCGTGTATATGGAGGAAAAGAGATATTGTACTATGAACTCCTACAAATTAAAGACCTGAACCTTATAATGTTAGGAGGGCAATAGACCAGTAAGGCATATAGTGCAACTGAATTAAAAAATTTATAGTTTCGATAGGACTTATGAGAAGAATAGAATAAATACAAAACCTACAAATCTGACGAATAGTAAGATATTTTCCCAATAAAATTGAAGAAGACATTCCCAGCCACTGAACGATTACAATTTCGCAGAAGTAATTGGTTGAATCAAAACATCCATCAGTTGCCACAAAAAACATCTGTATTTGTTCCTCACAGTTGATTGATTTTGTCAGTTAGCCAAACAAGGCCATTTTGCACTATTCAACAAGGGGTATACAACTACTGACATGTGTCTCTTTCTTTTGGCAGTGACATTGAGATTCTAGATAATTTCTCCCTATTACATGAAAGCAATATTTACTATATAGGTATGGTTTGGGAAGTGGGTTGGCTTTTTGGCTTTTCTGGCTAATTTTTGAGGCTAAAAGCTTGGTTTGGGAAGGGCTTTTGGCCTTTTTGCTTTTGTGAGAAAAAAAATGTAATGATTATGGGTTGGATGTGATGTTTTTTCTTATTGGGCTAAAAGCCTTTTTGTTTTTGTGGCTAGTAGATCCAGCCAGATGCATATAGAGTAGCAGAAGGAAAACAAGAAAAAAAAGAAGAAGAATTTATTACATGTTTGAGAAGTAATATCTACCTTAACTTTGTAGTCTGGATATTCATCAAGAGCCTTCAGAAGGCAAGGAGTGCTATGCTTTGCAATCCAACGAGCAGCAGCAACCATCCCACAGTGTGCATATCCTAAAACCAGGTTGCTTATCCCACCATCATGTAAAAGCGGAATGGTGAAAGGGACCCCTAAGCCCATTGCGCAGTGAGTGTATCTTTGATGCTATGAGTACCCCGAATCAGTAGAAAAAAACTTTTTGAATTTTTATCACATATAATTGTAAAAGCAGGCTTCAGAAGCTGCATAAATTAAAGCAACGTTTTCAGTTTTACATAGAAAAGCAAACAGAATGTTAGAACCTCCTTCCCTCCTGTGCAGTTTGCTACACGCAGTGAATGTTTTCAAATTTAATGCTGCAGTCCGTTGTAAGCAATTGACTTACCCCTGCTTTGGGCTTCTGGAGAAGGACATCTGCCTCAGAGTAGCCAGCAGTCTCCAAAAAAATAGGAAATGGCTTCTTTGAGAAAAGCATGCACAGGGTTAACAACCTCAAATATTGGTTCAACTCAGCAATAATTTCCATGCCTCGGAGTTGTACACAATTATCTCCAGCATACAAACTTGCAACTTGTACGTTACCCTACAAGAACAACATAATTAGTATCATCCCAGTCACACATTTACAAAGCCTTGAGACCATATTAATAAGGCCAAATGGAAACAGAAATTAAAAGCATGCATATCTATTAATGTTTGTGTACATTCTACTCAATCACCAATATTGTATATTTTTTTAATTCATACAAGTTGTAGAATTCCATTCAATAACTGATAGTATCAGAGATGAGTAATTCATGTAGAATTCAAATTTACACAAACCAGATCAGTGAATTTATATCGACAAGTCACTTTTATACAGATGCTCGATAAGCTCAACAATCTAAAGACTATTGTCACAACTTCTAATTTCAACATTCTCAATGTCACGAAACACAGTGATCATCGAACAGCAGATTATGGCTACAAAACTGAGATACAGAAAAAAAAAAAAAAAAAACATATTTTAACATATTTGAGCCGGTAAGTAAAACATAATCTAGCAGAAATACAAAAAATAAACATTAAATAAGAAAAGAAAAGCAAAATGACACAATTAACTATGTAGAAACCCTAAAAATGGCATACCTGTCTTCGGATGAGATAGTTGATGCCAAAAGCCAAGTCTCCAATAGGCCATTTACCTAAAGTCTCGGAATACGTAAACCTAAGAGTATCAGACAGCGTCGCGATCGCTTCGAACCACGTCGCAGGCGCCTGAGCTGACCTCCAAGCAATCCTCCTCCTCACCCCCACAGATCTACCCGATTTCGAGTACTCTCCTTCCTCTTCCCCCTTCGCCGCCGACGGCCTACGGCTCAGCACGTAGTACAGCTGCACCACCGCTCCCGCCGCCGTCGCCATTGTCGTCGCCGCCATCAAATCACTCAAAAATCAGTGATAAAAGTTCAATTTTGTACAGTTCCGGACCGAAGTAATCGAGCTTGAAACCAATAAATTGGCAAAAAAAACCATGAATGTTACACAATTTAGGGCATTGTTGAACCGAAAACGAAGAAGATTATTATTTGGTGTTCTTTATGGTACATATATATGCATGCATGTATGTATGTATATGTTCGTATATATGCGGATGCATATCAAGAGAGAGGAGAGAGAATGTATCGAGGTCTGAGAAGACGGTGGGATAACGGAGCCGGGAACGGAGGAAGGGAGGGATGAATTTACGATAATGTCCTTTGATTGCAACAATTGATGAAGTGGAAGTGGATTTGAAAGTGAGGGGGTAGAGCGGTCATTTCAGGGGACGTATACGCATTGTGTTGTTGGGTAAAGGAAACATTAATGCGTACAAGTCATTTAAGCACATTGACGTGTGTGAGAGACAGAGAGGCTTATTATTATATTTTTAAGAAAATGTGGATACGGTGGAGGATATATTATATATATATATGGACTGGCATGAGTAATTGAGGCTGGTGGGGCCGGGTGAGTTTTGGACTTTTTGCTAAACGGGCCTACTGCAGTAGTTTGGGCTTTTTAACTGATGGGCCCACACATCTCACAACCAACAAAGCTCAAAAACTGTGTTGAATGGGTTGCTTTTTTGGTTCAAACTGTGAATTGGTTCAGTTCATTAGTTCACCAGTCGCTTTATGTGTGTTCCCTTAGGTCAATTTCTCTAACCCAACAATAAAAATTAGGCCAACTTTTCAAAGGTGTTTTTTTTTTTTTTTTCTTTTTTGCTTTTTTAAAATTTTATAGTGGAGTCTAAAAGAGGTAATAGCCTAATAGGTAAGCAGTCGTAGGTTTTTTTTTTTTTTTTTTTTTTCTTCTTCTAAAAATTTTGATTGTAAATGACCATGTGGATGTCTAATTGTAGTTCTTAAAAAAAATTCTTTGAAGGAAATCTATTTTGAAGAAAAAATTTATTGTAAAAACAAAATTTATTTAATTATGTGATTGTCAATATTCAACCACTCAAAAATTTTATATTAATGATTTGTTCAACATGTTTTATAAAATAAATGATTCAAATCATTTTAATAAATTCAAAATATTTCTTAACAAAAGTCATTAGACAAACAAAATACACACTCAAATCCAAACTCACCATATGCACTCAGCCTCCAATGTTTCATTCCTTTAGCCTCACTCAAGCTTCCAATGTAATAAATTAGGTTGTCATGTGAATTCAATGGTAACAAGTGAACAAAAACTGAAGGAGGGTATAATGATAATATATGGCTTACCATTTGCTTGGCTAATTCAGCCCACCACCCACTTCCTAAAATGTCTCAATGGATGTTAAAATTTTCAACTACTCCAATTAACCTAGTGGTTATAGTTATACATAATTTGGATACAAGAAGCGAGACTTGAAAGGCTGACCGAAGCAATTTTATTGGTTGAGGTCCAAGTTGAAATCTGAGAGGTTTTAATAGTTACCATGATATAATGAAATTTGAACTAGATCAGGAAAAGGTAATGACTTGTTTTTTGTTTTTTGGTTTTTCACTTTAGAACTCAACAATGCATTGTTTGTTTTGATATTAGCCTCTTCTCCTGGGATAAGTATCTTGAAAAAAAAAAAAAAATTGAAAAATGTGTTTAAATTTGACTTACTTGCCTAACGAATTAATTTCAAAAGAATTTTTCAAAAGTCCAGCATGTGTTGAGTTCTAATAATTATTTTATTTTATAGTCTCAATAGATACCAAAATTGATGTGATAGTTCTATTACAAAAAATGAGCTCATTTATTTTAACAATTGTCATACAAGTTCAAAACACATTTTAACCTGCTTCTCAAAATAGGTCAATTTCTCTACTATCATTATTATTATTTTTTTTTTGGTGACATTCTTTTTTCAAAAATCTTGCTCAACAACTCCCTCTTTACGCTGTGTATAGTTGAGAAATTTGGAAAGAGATTTAGGGTTGGTTTGGAATGTTCTAAAAAAGTGCACTTTTTGACTTATTAGCTTATATGGGTTGGGTTTGGGTTGGGTTTGATGTGATGTGTTAGAGAGATGATGTGATTTAAATAAGATGATGTGACTTAAATAGGATAGTGACTTTTTAACTTTTTGTATTATTTAGGTCATGCCAAACTTGGCCTTAGAAATGGAAAGAAAAATGTATGTGAAATTAGGTAAAATGTAAGTATATTTTATTTACATTTTATCTGTCTTTTTCATTTTCCTTTCCAAATTCCTTATCAAATTTTCCATCCAAATACAACATTATAGCACCCCAAGTCGATGAACCACGTAACATAAAACGGGTAGTATGTGGGGCGTGTTCACGTGCAACATCTCATCGGATCAAAAATCGTAATAAAAATTGTACGTACTTATTACATCACGGAAGTCACCTACCCTACCCAACCCAACCCAACCCAACCCAACAAAATATAAATGAGTTTGATTCACACCAATTGGGTCTTTCTCACTAGCAAAGTTGAGAGTATGCCATCTTATATTATCTATAATAGGTTTCACCAACTAGATTACAGAGGTTGAGCTAAACCTTTAATTGCAGCCATTTGGAGGCATCTTAGGATCGGGCTACCATCCTACGAGATTCTTCAATATACTTTTTATTCATATATTAACATTAACCATGCCCATTATGTGGTGGTTAACATTTCCCAATTTAAAAATCTATTTGGATTTATTACATCAAAAAAGAAGGATTTTAATAGTTATCAAGTTGAGAAGTTATTTGATATATTAAGAATATTATGTGCTCATATTCCCATTTAGTATTAAGTGGCATACGATTACTTTACAATTTCATATTACATCTTAGTAGGAGAAAAAAAAAAAATTACACAAATATAGAGGAGTGCGAGTCATACTTTCACCGTCACAACCTTTCATACAAAATTACTTGTACCCCACATATGTTTTTGTAATTTTTTTTTTTTTATCTATCCACTATTTTGAAAATCTCCCATAATTTTTTGGCATAATAGCCGGCAAAGATGTCACCAACTGATCCACATTCAAAAACACTCTCTCTCCCGCAAAGTGTGCCCTCTGTTTTCTTAACCGCTCCACCACATTAAGCTCTTCTTAAAAGCACAAACATGCGTGTCTTTCAAGTCAACATCCACACACAAACACAAACACAAAAGACATATATATGGGATTGTATGTACGTTTGTGTGTATAATATAAATATCTCTCTCTTTCATCTATTTGTCAATGGGAAGAATCAGAGAAGAAGAACCAGATCTCAAGTCCCAGTTGGTGACAGAGATTTGCAACCTATCCAAACGCGCCATCACGTGTGCTCATGGCAGTGGTCGCAACAACCCCACCGGATCACCTTTCATCGACTGGTTCCTTGTTCTTCGAGTACGTTTTGTTCTTCAAACATGTCTTCCTTTCCAATTGTAAATTCTGAGTTACTGATTTTGTTTTTAAACTCTTGGGTTTTGGTAGGTTGAAGAAAATGAAGGGTTGGATGTGATCAGGAAGCAATACCGTAAACTTGGTATGTTTTTGTTCATCTATATTATTATACATATTATATATGTCAGCACATGATTTGATGTCTTTATATATATTATATATGTGAGTACATGATTTAATGTCTAATACTGTGGTGGCTTCTCCTTCTGTCACGTGTCAAATTTTCCTATCCTGAAATAAAAAAAATATTATTCAAAGGCATAAGTAAAATTTAACACTCTTACCGTGTAGACAACATACATATTATAATATTAATTTCTTCATTATTTATTTTTAAACTTACTTATCTCAATTGCATACGCATTACTTATGGCACTCACTAGTATAAAATAAGTTTGCAATCACGGGTTCCACTCTTACAAGTGAATGTGTCACTCATTAGAAGTGAAATGTGTTGCGTTTCCAAGTCTTTTAGATAATCCAATTTTCAAAAGTCTTGGGATGAGCAATAAACTAGGACATTCTTAGCAATCTTTTTTTTTCTGATGCCCTGGGAGGTACCTTGACTACCCAATTGTAATAAATTCGAACGTTTTGAGCAATGTTTGGTTGTTTTGCATTCGGACTTAACTTATACATGTAATTAAAATGAATCCAAAGTGACCAAGGCTTTTTTAAAAAAAAAAGGGAAGACTGTTTTAGTTCATCAATGCTGAAGAAGACTGTTTTGTTGTCAGCTTTACAACTTCATCCTGATAAGAACAAGCATCCCAAAGCCGAAATTGCCTTCAAGCTTGTCTCAGAGGTAGGTTTATGCACTATATACAAACATATGCATTATATTCAATCCATAATCCATAAATATGGCAAAGAAGAAAAGCTAGTATGCAATCATGAAAATGATATATGATGGGTACATGATTTGACACACCAAATTTTTGATTTGGTGGTTGGGAACAGTCAAAGATAAAGACTCCAGGCCTGTTTTTTTCAAATAAATTATTTCAAACAAATTTCCAAAAATAACCCATTTTAAACTTTTTTTGCATCTTGAAAAATAACCCATCTTATTTGAACTTTTCATTGTTTTAGTTTTCAAAATCATGAAAAATGAATAAAACAAAAACAATACGAAATAGGCCCGTGTTTGAGAAACACACTGTTTATGGCAGGCATATGCATGTCTTTCTGATAATGCAAGAAGAGCAGAGTTTAACTTGGAGAGACAGAACAGCAACTGCAATGAGTGCAACAGAACAGGATATGCAACCTGCAATGGTCCTGCCACTCGAGATGCAAAAATCAAGGGATCATTTCCTATACAGAACTCGAGGTCTCAAAGAATCAAGCAACGAATAAACCATCTCAGAGCCAGATTTTCAGAAGAGGCCAGTGTGATTGAGAATTGTTTGAGGGCTATCGGGACGTCAACAAAAGGAGAACTACCAGTCTTCAATCCATCAACAAAAGAACACAAGATCTTCAACCCATCAAGAAAAGACCACCCAGTCTTCAATCCAACTGATTACCTGTTCCAAGGCTACCCTCACCACCAGAGGACAGGAGTTCACAAGAAACCTGAGAAATTTCACTACTTGTGGGCAGAAAATGTACCGAATTATGAGCCACGGAGGTGTGAGTCCCCAATCTATGATTTCAGATCACAAAATGGTGCAATTAATTTCAAATATTCTTGTCTCAGATAATCTACAGCAATCAAGAATCGTCCTGTCGTAGACACTGTTTCACTAATTAGGATTTAAAGTCTAAGCTCATCAGATAAAAGTATGAATCAGTTTTTCATTTAATTGTAATATATTCAAGTTTCATAATATTAGATTGCCATTTATTCATAATGTGGCGCTTAGTTACACTTCTGGTCATGACTCCTAATTATGAACAATTCTTTCACAGCCATCATAGATAAAGAAAAATGAGAGTAAACCTTTGGTTTTTTTGTTCTTATCGCTTAGTTCATGCCTATCTCTATCTATCAAAATAGACCTTATTTGAAACGGAGAAAGATCAGTCCACTATTTAGAATGGATTCGGCAAATTCACATACATAAAAAAATAAAAATAAAAAGTGGTGAAGCTTGAGTCTACTTTCGAATTAGAGTTTCGACTGCATGACATTTCGATTAAAAATGATACAAAGGTGAAAACATTGCATACTACCTATATACTTGGTTGCATCCCCTTTTGTGCTTCATGGTGAATTACTACTATATAAAACAAAAATTATTGAACAAAACACAATTCATAGAAGATGATTAAAATCCAAATTGAGATTGAAATTATTGGTAATAGATGAGACTACTACCTCATATATGATATCTGTGCCAAAATTTGATCCAAGTAATTTGCCTGCACTCTCAACACATGTATCAATGAGACTCTGCAAGACATGCCCAATTTAACCTCTCAAAGCAATCTAGTCTACAAGTACAAAGTGGAAACTAAAACTCCATACTCATGTATATTCTCAGTATTGACACATAAAATAATAAATAAAATGTGATCATTAGAACATTATTATTTGCTACAACTGCATTTATGAGTTGCAAAATTAAGTTCATTTGGTAGATACCGCATTTTCATGGCACCAAGCTAACAAAAAAGATTTCTTTGCATACATAATTTTTTTTTTTTAATTCCATTCCGTCATACTATTATGGACAAAATTACACAAAGCCAGAGACGAGGGTGTAATTGAAAATCCAATAATGAAAACAATAACTTGGCAGACAGACACATATTATACCTTTGACAGTTTTCTCTAGATTGGCGGCTGATATTTCACGAACTGAGACTCAGACTTTGTGAGGTTGTCGTTGTTTTGGTGATTTCAAAGGCTTCGAGGTTTGTTTCACTTTCTTCGGATTCGATTTCAATTGTTGTTGGTTTTGGTGATTTGAAAGGCTTCTTTGGAACTTTTGTTTTGGGTGATTCAAGTTTAGGTCTTCTTGGAGAATTGATTATATTAGTAATTTTTTAATTTTTGTATAAAAAAGATAGAGAGTGATGTAATAATTTATAGTAACTTTTTGACTAAATATAATTGACAAATGAAACCTTAATTTGACTTATCTCTCATTTGACCTGACGTAAAGGTGACGTGGTTTGAGGGACTTGTTATGAGGCTTTGTTTTTGTTTTTCTTTAAAAAAAACAAAAAAAGGAAAATTGAATTTCAGAGGAAAATAATTATTTTATTTATTAAAATGTTTTCAATTTTTATTTATTTATTAATAGAATAATGCCTCGTAGCTCGACTTTTAGAGGCTTGAAACGGCTCGAAATGGAGAAAGAGGGAGAAAAGAGAGGAAACAGGGGAGAAAGAGGGAGAGAAGAGAGGAGAAGGAAGCGAGCCTCACCACCGCCACCGCCACCGTCGTCATCATCGCCCTCGCTGGCGTCAGCCTCGCCGTCTCATCGCCCGTCCTCGCCGCCTCGCCATGGTCGATCGTCTGCCAGGTCGCCTTGACCTCCTCCTCCAACTGATTTTTATGGCCCCCTCCCCTCCCCTTCCTCTCTCTCTTCTTCCTCCTCCTCTTCCCTTATCTTCTTCTCTCTTCTTCTTTTTCTTCTTCTTCGTTCTGCAACAAAACCAGGGAAGAAGAAAAAAAAAAAAAAACTCGACACCAAAACAACGTCATTTTGGTGTCGAGCCAGATTTCGAGCCGTGTTATTCGAGCTACGTAGCACTGTGTAGCGACATTGATAAACTATCAGTTTGGAAAATATTTTTTAACTTGTCAATAGTATAAAAATCTTTTTCCTTCAAATAAATTTGTTTTTCAATGAAACAAAAAATATTTTCATTCACTTTCATTTACTATCATACTAAATGTTAAAAAATATGAAAAAAGAAATTTCTTAGTGAAACAAACGGAGAGTAAGATAATGATTCTCTGTAATTATTTTTCTACAATAATCTTAATGTACTTTTGTTGGTATTTTTTTCATAATAATACAACAAAAAATATAAAAAAATAAATTAAATAGAAATGACAAAATAATTTTTTTATTAAATGATGAAATACAGAATAAACGACACAACTAAATACATAAATAAATTATATTACATTACTAAAAGAACAAATTATTAATATGGATAACTAAATATTAGAACTCGTCAAGGTAAACTAAATTCCGAAAAATTAAAGAACAAATAATAAAAAAAGAAGAAAACTAAAACCTGTGTGATACCACAATTTTCTTAAAACGGATTCACTGTCTCCCGATGGATACTGGAGATACGCTGGCGTCTGTCTCCCAATATACGACGGTTGAAACTAGCTAATACAGAAACACTTTCCGAATAGTTTCGTCAAACTTGACAATGGATGCACTCTTTCTAACAAGAACCAAAGAAGAAGCTAACAAAAAAAGATAGGAAAATTTTTCTTTGGTATAAAAGACCATCTCTAACTTTTTATCTCAAAGCACCATTTCATTTTCCATCACAAAATCTCTCTAAAAACAATCTATTATGTTAGAGGAAAAAGGCCTCTATTTATACTAATAAGGAAGAGCTTTAGCCATGAAGGCTAACATCAATGGGGTCATCAATGTCATCAACTCTAGCCATTAGGGCTACAGTTACAAAGGTTCAAAACTCCAAAACCATTATATAAATCATAATGTGTATATAATGTATAAGTTTTGAGAATTAAACTAGATGGGTTGCAAAATGAATACGGGTGTTGGGTCACAACCCGATCCAAGCCCAATCTCAAACACATGCACAAACTAAGTCTAGCACAGCTCAGCGTAAAGCTCAAGACTAGGCCCAAGTCCAAGTCTAAGACCAAACCCAGCACATACACAAGTACAAGTTAAGGCCCAGCCCAAACCAAGACTAAGTCCAAATCTAAACCCAACTTTATTGATGCCCACTTTATGAGACAATTCTCATTTACAACTCAATGGTTTTGACTCATTATTTTTGTATTGCAATCTTCTCACTTAAGAGAATACAAAACCACTCAAACCCACCTCATCCGGCAGTTGGGTCTCACTTTAATTTTGAATTAAAGTTGCCGAAAACTCATTATTTTCCAACAATCCCTCACATGAATAAAATTGGCCAAATAAATAAAAACGGACAACACTTAACAACAAAGACTTAGAGAGAGAGAGCAACAAAGACTTAGAGAGAGAGAGAGAGAGAGCACACAAAATAACCCTGCATCAGAAAAGGTAACTGTTGGCCTTAAACCTTTCGTAGTGAAAGCTTATCGGATTTATTAGCTGACCAGTGAACGTGATGTCTTAAACTGTTTTGTTGTTTGTGTAAATCGAGACAATAAATCTCACACAGGAGTCATTCCAACTATTGTTCTTGTTCTCACTGGTGTGTCCGATTTGGCCTTGGAACACTAGCTTGGTTCAGTGAGTGTGTTTAAAGAATTTAGCCTTGTCAATTCTTAAAAAAGTGGCCCCACTTCGCACTCACATAGGTGACTTACATAAGGTACCTCGTTATACCATAGTTGACTATTCACAGTACTTGGGTCATTAAAAGCATCAACTTAACCTTCTATCCCATCGGATATCACTGTATAAAGGAATGACCAAAAGGATTTACCTCTTCAGTGACTTACCCGTTACACGCAATTAGGTTGTCCCTTTGAACCTAGATCTTGGGATCTCCAGTCAGCTAGGTTGGGTTTTCCGTTGTGGTAACACTCGCTAAAGGCCTTAACCCCATTCATCTTGACGACTTCTTACTAACTCTCAATTTAACCCTTTGGTTCACGGATCTGAAATATTATCTTTCGACTTTATATAGTCTGTAGTGACAACACACGAGAGTAGTTGTCGTATGGAATTATGTTTTGACGAAAATGTCTAGACCTTTTATATGTACCCTACCAATACTTGATTGGTTGTCGCACAGTATACAAAATTGCTAGCACAAGTTTTGATCAACATAGAATATCCTTAATAAAACAACAAAGCCATTCAGTTACTTTAGTAACTTTATCTAAAGCACTTAATTCCAATTCCATCATTAATCTTGTGATACACGTTTGCTTAGAAGATCTCTAAGACACGGTTGCAACTCTAATTAGAGAAAACATATCCACTAATCGATTTGTAGTCTTTATATCAGATACACCTTTCTAGTACAACTGGATATCAAGTGTGATGCAACCTATAATCTCAGCTTCATCGTAAGTACATTAGTACCCTCACAAATGACTTCTATAAATATAGGCATTGAGATTACTCATGTATCTACTTAGCCTACTAACTGAGTAGGTTATACCCGACCTTGTACAACTCATCATATACTTCAAACTTCCAATGACTTAGAATATTTCAATATTCTTGGTCAAACGGAGACTAAAGTCTACTAAAGTCTTTAACACACTTGTATCTAACTTATACTTCTCAAGACTCTTTTCAAAATAATGAGACTGAGAAAGTACACTACCAGCAAATGGTCAAAAAATCTTAATTCTCAGATATAAATTTTCAAGGCCCTTTCTTCCATGTCAAACTTAGAGTTTAACAACTTTTTGGTAATTTTGAACATCTTCTCATAATTACCAATCTTACAAACACAAAATGGCATATCTATTTGTCAATGTCTTTAACATCCATACATTTGTCAATACGTGTTTGAAAAATCTAGAAATCCCCTAGATGTTGATTTGTGATTATGTATCAATTTTAAACAGTAAACAACATTCCAATCAAACAATCAAGACAAATCAACACAACGATTTTACGTGAAAAAATCACAATTGGACACCTCCAATTGTGATAAAAAATCACGGATAACAGCTACAAAATAATCCACTAAGAAGATATAAAGGAATTACACAAGTATACTCTCAATTACCTCGCGAATCCACGTCCAAATTGAACCAATCTCTATGTGCCTCTTCCAACCCCGTCTTCATCTCGGAATTGTCTTAACGATGAGCCACTCCAGAATCCACCAAAGCTTCAGGCTCAAATTCTTCAAAATCCACCGAAGAACAACTCTCTCTTTTGTAAAGAATGAACAAACGAACCTTTGCTGTATTCTTCTTAACCCTTGAGTTGAATACTCAATTAAACATCAAAGAAAACTAGCAAAAAATCCCCAGATATAAACCTTAATATGCAAAAAGTAGATCTGGAGCAGTAATCTTAAAATCTGACAAAAACACGTACTTATAGAAATCTGGGACTGTGAAGCTCGCTCGAGTGAGAAACTTATCTCGCGTGATTTCCATAAGTGCCTTCGCTCGAGCCACGAAACCTTTACTCGAGCGAACAATAACCTCTTTCAGGTTTTTATACAGACGCAGTCCTTCGCTCGAGCGAGTAAGGGCGGACATGCAACTTCGAATGCAATTTTGCATTTTGCTTGAGCGTTGCCCTCGACCCCAATTGTGGCGCCGGACTTCCGAGGGCACCGCCCCTAGACCATGGTGAGGCGAGGCATTTCGATCCCGTCATAATCAGCAAAGTGGCAATCTTGAAAGTATTAACATCACAAACTTCTCTGCACAACACAATTCGGGTTGGATTCGCATTTAACAAACTCATAGCATCACTGAAATAAAAGTGCGAAAATAAGTACAACTGAAAGGAGTTTTGTCAAACGGGATTGCCAAGAATAAAAACCTAACAATCTCCCCCTTAGGCAATGCCGTGACAAAACCCACCTAACAAATAAAATCCTAAACACCCCAACCCATTACAGCCAACAAAAGCAAACTTCTTTCTCAAGATCATGATCTGCAAAACAACTATTAGTCCACAATCTCCAAAACAACTATTAGTCAAAATGATCATGCTAGCAAACTCTTGTGATGATAAACCAAACTCCCCCTCACTAAAAACAAAGAACAAGAAGAAAACGACAAAAAAAAAAAAAATATGGTGGAGCAAGTAAGGAATTTCAAATTTGGAGCTTGAAACACACAAGATTATCCAAGAAGCACCATTACTTGAAAACACAATGTGCACAGCCTCTAGAAGATTCCTTATAAAAAAAAAGTGAAGCATTATGTAAAAAACATAGATCCCATGAGAAAAGTGTGTGTGTGACTCTTGGAGTTCGATAAACACGAGATTCAAAACTTAGTAGTGATCTCATAGCTGGACCTCTGGTATGAGAATCTAAGCACAACAAAGGAAAGTCAAACCACTAGGAATCTGTCACGACCCAAACCCGCCCCCTATAGGTTTAGCGACGTAACCGGCCAGTAATCCGTGGATTACCTACGGCCTCCAAATAGAATAACAAATATTAAGGGGCTGCGGAAGCAATAATGTAAAATAGACAAGGTCCAATGAGCTGTGATGACATACATGGGACAGTAAATTTAAAACTTATTTATATACATAGCATGCCAGTCAGATACACCCATATGTACAAAATATTTACATCCAGTACATCCCAAGGTTCAACTCAACAAAACAAGTACAAAGACTAGCATGAGGTGCAAAACTGCCATAACATCAGGCCTCAGGCGGAACCTCCTCGGGAGGCGCAACAGGTGGCTGACCAAAAAACGAAACAGAAGGCCATCAACTCTGGCTAGGGTCTTGTGCCGGCTCACCTATATATATATAATAAGCGTGGCGAAAGCCCAGTGAATAATAACAGAGTAAAGATTTTAATGAATGTTGTCCATCACAGAGTTAGAAATCAAGGTTCATATCAGAAATAGAGACTTATGCATCTACAGATTTCAATTCAGAAACAGATACAGATACATACTTGTTTTTCATATTCATACTTTTTTTGCATAAGATCATATGTGGTACACCCATTAGCTAACAGATCAGTTAGTCTATAGACCCAGCGAGTTGGTACCAACGACCGGGAGGTCCATGTCTTTAGCGCAAGTAGCCATGGTATTATTTCCCTAGGCAAGGGCGGAATCTGAGATAACCACGGTATTGTTTCCCCCGAGCAAGGGCCAGATCCACGGTATTATATCCCCCGGGTAAGAGCCAGATCCACGGTATTATATCCCCCGGGTAAGGGCCAGATACTAAGGGTGCCACAAATACTTTTCAGAAAACTGGACATTCATTCATTCATTTCCAACATATCATAGCTTTTCAAGAATTAATCATTTCGTATCATAGTATACTGAAAATACATAACATTGAACATAACTTTACAAAGTTATTACTCACAGTGGCGTTGATACAAGTAGGCGAAGTCAAAAGGGTCAAACGGGTTGCGGCACGTGACCTACATAACACATTACGGATACACACCTTGAAATAAGCCCTCAAGTTATACAAAACTCGCATCCACGATTCTAAGTGTGTACCTAACCCCTTACCCTTATTATGGAGCCTTAAACATGGCCTAGGAATGCCTAGGATGGAATGAGGGTGTAAAAATGTCTTAGAAAATGTTTTTCAAAAGTTGCTGAAAACAGGGGTCTCACTCGAGCGAGCCTTCCTTCGCTCGAGCGAGCTTCCAAAATCAAAGGCTTCACTCGAGCGGTCTGATGAAACAATAAAAATACTGGATGTTGAAATTTTACGCGCGATGGTCGCTCGATGCTCGCTCGAGCGGAGCCCTGGACAAAGGTGCTCGCTCGAGCGAGTAATCCTTCGCTCGAGCGAGGAAGCAAAATCTGGAATTTTCAGATTTGTCTTCCAAGTTCGAACCAAGCATTCTTCAACCAAAAACTCAACCTCTTGGGCCCAAATTCTGGGAAAACATTTCAAACTCATAGTACAACAAGTTTTACAAGCCAATTTATAAAATCATTGCCCAAAAGTGAGTCCATTTGAGCACCATTCCCATAAATCTTCAAAAAAAATGTTTAAACACACATGCATGAGTTCAATTCCATTTCAAAGCTCCAAAACATGCTCCAAGGCAAAATTAAACTTAGAATTTTGTTGAATTCGTGGGCTTAAGCAAAAACATGAACATGCATGTAGAGATTTGATACAAAACAACTTCATATGCCAAGAACATGTACATGCATGCATGAACTAGGCTCCAACTCTACATATTTGGACCAATTCAAGGCTCCAATCACTAAAGGCTCAAGAACTAAGCATGAACAAGTTCAAAGACATTAAACAAGGGTTGAATTTTCTTACCTAAGTCTTCAATTACTAGCCTTGAAGTTCAATTTGCCAACACATACATCAATTTCCTCAAGATCATCAAATTGTAGCCAAAATCCCTCTCAATTCTCCCCCCTTTCTCTCTAAGGTCAGTTGGGACTCAAAATAGGCTGAAAGAAGATGTTTTGTTCAAGTGTATGCAACTCAAGAATAAGATTAAACAATGGCCACCCAATGGCAATTCTGTAATTAAGCTAGGTTCATTATTACAATGTTGTTTAATCATTTTTAAACATTCCAAATCGAATTTTAATTGAACCTACCATAAATTTACATAAAATCTAACTAGTCTAAAACTCCAATCGATTTCGAAATCGGTACGATAAGGCTTCCAATTTGCAGTTTAAAGTTTAAAACACGAACAGATATTCCGACACCGAACAGATAAAAACATATAATTCATGCAATGCATATGTAAATTGGTCCCTAATTTCCTTTTAATTATTATTAGGCTTAATAAGTTCCATTTAGCGTTAATCAGGGTCGGGGTTATTACAGAATCAAGGGGTATTTTGTGAGTAAAAGCGGAGGCTCCCCCTCAATCAATGAATCTTTTTTTCTTTTTTCTTTCTTTTGCATATTTTTTCTTCTTTTTTTTTCTTTTTCTTTTTCTTTTTCTTTTTCTTTTGCACACTCATTGGCGGCTAACACGCTCAAGAGTATGGAAACCGAACCAGAAAAGCATGGATATAAAAAGAATAGCCTGGTTGGTGACTTTGAGGTAGCTTTTTCCTCATAGCTGGACTACAAAGAATAGAGGGGAAAGTCGTGGAGATGCAAAAAGATGGAAGGTGGTTAAGAGACTCAACATCACGCATGATATGCTAGTATAGGTCAATTCCTCTAGAAAAATAAAAGATACAATGCTAGAAGTCCATAGAAAAAAAAAATCACTAAAGCGGAAGACTCTGATATTTGCTAATCCAATAGTATGTACAGAATGAGACATACTAATAAAAAAAACACACACTCCAAAATGAGTAATGACCACAGAAAGTACACACATATTAACATGTAATGGATATTCTTATCAATTCCAATATGCACCAGGGATTACTCAAAAATTTCAAGCTTGCAAAACCATACAAGAAAATCTTTTTGGATTTTTTACTTTTTTTTTTTCTTTTTTTAAACAAAGCAAGACAGAAAACGAATAGGCAGACATTAAATGACCAAAAAAAAAAAAAACACACAAAAACCCAAAAAAACTAAAAAGAATAAACAAATTAGCACAAGTCAAATTTTCTCACCCAAACCGCTTTAATATGAACAAAGTTATAAGCATTGCGGTTCTTGGGTGGTGTCTTGACGTTGTGGTTCCTTTCCCCTGCAATGGGAACCCGTCTCGATTTGGTTTCCAACTTCCTATTTTTAGGTCTAGGCAAATACACTCTCCCATGCAATTTATAACAATAAGGGCAAATATGACCATGCATACCACAACGATGACAAATAAAAACAAAGTGTACCTTCTTTTCTTTGGCCTTACCAACTCTAGGAAGTTTGAGAAATCTATCCTTATGTTCAATTTTATGTTCTCCCTTTCCTTGAGTTCTTGTATTATGAGATGTAGATGCACTCTGTTTTTTCTCTTTGTTATCACCAAAGCCAATGCCACTCTTGTCACAACACATTTGTTGAGACCCAATGATATCCTCCAAAGTCTTTGAACCTTTGTTCCAAAGACCAACGGTAGCCATAGCACACTTGAGCTCTTCCTTTTTCTTGATTATTAGTTCTTCCAAGGCAACTTGAGACATCTTGAGAGATTCAATCTTTTCTTCATACATTGCACAGATTTGCTGTAGCTCATTCCTCTCTGTCTCACAAGTCAAGAGTTTTTCACAAAGAGCTTGTCGATCATTAGCTATCTTGTTGGCATCAATCCTAGCCTCGGAAATCTTCTCCTTTAGTTTGACATTCTCATTTTCATATGCTTTGAGTTTCATAGTGAATTTGTAATTCAATTTGGATAAGTTAAGAGATTCCTTATACAACTTTTCATAAGCTTGCTCAAGCTTTTCATCATCACTCTCCGAGGATTCATCATCAGTGGCATTCTCAACTGACCTCTTCGGATACTCTGTTCGTCCTTCAATTTCGGAAGCCGCCATGAAAGCAAGGAATTGTTTATGTCCCTCTTCGCCTTAATCTTCATTGTCACTTTCATCTTCATTAGATTCTGATTCATCATTCCAAGTGATGGCGAGGGCTTTCTTCTTCTTCAAACGAGTGAGGCATTCTGAAGCAAAGCGGCCAAATCCTTGACATTCATAGCATTGGACTCTTTCAGAGTTCCCTTGTATCTTTCCTTTCTCCTTCTTGGCTATAGAATTAATTTTGAGTTTATCTTTACCTTTAGATTTATGAGTATAAGTAGATTCCAAAAGATTAGGATTCTTTTTCAAAAAAGATTTTTTAAATTGTTTAACAAAAGCAGCCATAATCTTGGAATCTATCTCACTATCCTCATCAGAATCATTTCCAACTCTATGAGCACTACTAAAAGCAATAGCATCTTTTTGTTTTTTTTTGAAATTCCTATGTGCCTTATAAGGTTGGAGATTTCCAACCAAGTGATCCAGCTTGAGGTTGTCAACATCTTGAGCCTCCTCAATAGCCGTAACTTTTGGTTGGAACCGATCGGGCAAGGATCTCAAAAATTTTCCCACAACTTTGAATTCAGGTATTTTTTCACCTAAATTGAAGCTGAAATTAATAATGTTACTCAACTTTGCATAAAATTCATCAAAGACCTCACCATCTTTCATTGAAAGGTTTTTGAAACTAGACGTAAGCCTTTGAAGTTTTGAGCGTTTAACAGAAGGAGTGCCCTCGTGAATAGTTTGTAAGATATCTCAAGCCTCTTTTGCGACTTCACAATTGCAAATACGACTAAACTCTTCAGGTGTGACAGCGCAAAAGAGAGAATTGATAGCTTTATTATTCCAGCTACTATTTTGGTAATCAATTATGTCCTACTTATCAATTGGTTTGGGAAAAGTTACTCCATCAATGGTAATCGTTGGTTTAGTCCACCCATACATGACAGATTGCCAAACTTTTTCATCAATAGATTTTAAAAACGATCTCATCCGAGCTTTCCAAAAAGAATAATTGGATCCGTCAAGCAGGGGTGGTCGAACCATAGAATTTCCCTCACGAATTATATCCATTATCACAAATCAAACAAGATCTCGTTCTAATAGATTTGTAAAAAAATAGAGCGACCCGCTCTAATACCAATTGAAAAATCTAGAAATTCCTTAGATGTTGATTTGTGATTATGTATCAATTTTAAGCGGTAAACAACAATCCCAATTAAACAATCAAGACAAATTGACACAATGATTTTACGTGAAAAAATCATAATTGGACACCTCCAATTGTGATAAAAAAAACCATGAGCAACAGCCACAAAACAATCCACTAAGAAGATATAAAAGAATTACACAGGTATACTCTCAATTACCTAGCGAATCTACGTCCAAATTGAACCAACCCCTATATGTCTCTTCCAATCCCGTTTTCACCTTGGAATTGTCTTGACGATGAACCACTCCAGAATCCACCAAAGCTTCAGGCTCAAATTCTTCAGAATCCACCGAAGAACAACTCTCTCTTTTGTAAAAAATGAACAAACGAACCTTTGATGTATTCTTCTTAACCCATGAGTTGAATACTCAATTAAACATCAAAGAAAACTAGCAAAAAATCCCCAGATATAAACTTTAATATGCAAAAAGTAGATCTGGAGCAGTAATCCTAAAATCTGACAGAAACACGTACTTATAGAAATCTGGGACTGCGAAGCTCGCTCGAGCGAAGCTTCTTTCGCTCGAGCGAGAAGCTTATCTCGCGTGATTTCCATAAATGCCTTCGCTCGAGCCACGAAACCTTCGCTTGAGCGAACAATAACCTCTTTTAGGTTTTTATGTAGACGCAGTCCTTCACTTTAGCGAGCACTCCATCGCTCGAGTGAGCAAGGGCGGACATGCAACTTCGAATGCAATTTTTCATTATGCTTCGGGGGCGCTGCTCCTTGTCCCCACCGTGGCGCTGCCCTGGACCCGTCAAAGGGCGTTGCCACCTAGACTCCTGCGAGCTAACCGAGCAGCTCGATCCCCGTCACAATTAGCGAAATGGCAATCTTGAAAGTATTAACATCACAAACTTCTCTGCACAGCATAATTCGGGTTGGATTCGCATCTAACAAACTTATAGCCTCACTGAAATAAAGTGCGAAAACAAGTATAACTGAAAGGAGTTTTTTCAAACGGGATTGCCAAGAATAAAAACCTAATAGTGTTTATTTAAAACCCATTTGACAACATAGGGTAGTCAAATTTCTTATGTTGGTGCTTATTTCAAATCATAAAATGATTCTCAAGCTTACAGTCTTTCCTCGTCCTGGAACCAACAAACCCTTCAGGCTGTTCCATAAAGATTTATTCAACTAAATCTTTATATAGGAAACTACTTGAACATCCATCTTGATGTATCTCCAAACTTCGCACAATTGCGATTACACTCACCATAACTGGTGATCACATATCAAAATAATCCTTTCATTCTCTTTGCGGTATCCTTTAATAACAAGCCTAACTCATCGACTTTCATCCACTTACATCCTAGGCTTACTACCTATGGAAGATAAAGCTAAATTTTCTAGAGAAATCATAGTTTCAAAGAAGCTTTTAGCCTCACTAGCCACCATATATGTTTAAGAAGATTTAGATAGAAGAACTTTAAAGTCCTAGCATATTAACATCTTCTAAGCTCATCTCTTTTTTCAAAAAAATCCATTTCCTCAATTTCATGATAATATTCTTGTATAAATCTGAATATCAGATTTGCCCACACAAAAAATCGATATGCACTATTATATTGTGCATAACTGTTGAATACAAAGTCAACAGATTTTAAGGATTATTCTAACTATCTTGGGTTTAGGTATTACCACCTTTTACATGACACCCCCACATTTGTAGAATTTATATGAAGACTTTTGGTCTTTTCAAAAATTCATACAGGGTCTTTAACAATTTCTTGTGTCAAAATGATTATGAAACTCTCAAAATCGTATCACAGAAAACATATTTCCAGACCGTTATTAACCGAATTAGGTCTTTCTCGAATTCAATGTGCCAAAACAAGTTTGGTCCAATGTCACTCTGAAGCCAATAGTCTTAGTCGTAGGAAACACAAATATAGTGTTCAATAGTCTACTATTTAGAACTTCATAATGGACAATAGTCTTATCACTAGGAATCATTAATTTCTCAGCATGTGGTCAGTAGACTTTCTAATACTAGGAATCATAATGTTTTGACCTATGATCAGTAGTCACTTTACTACTAGGAATCACAATGTCTTGACATACGATCAATAGACTCTTACATTATTAGGAATCATCATGTCTTGATATATGATTAGTAGCCTCTCCACTACTAGGAACCATCATGTTTTGACATGTGATCAGTAATCTGTTCACTACTAGGAACCACAATCTTATAACTGTGTAACCAGTGGTCTAACACCTCCTAGGAACCACCAGTTTTCTATCTCTGTGATCAGTGATCTTGTACTCACCATGAGCCGCCAATATAAGACTATATTTGTAATTTAAAAAAATTAAAAATATATTCACCCACCCTAACGGGTTGTCTCATCTTTGCTTTCAAGCAAAGTCACATAACAATCATACATGCTATAATTGACACAAGGATAACATACTAATTGCCTCTAATTAATTCAGAGATATTATCATGCAATCTTATGATTTCCTCTAATCACACTTGATCTTTCTAGATTTTCCTTTAAGAACCTCGCAAGATTTAACGTTGTCAGGTGGAACAACATTTTCTATTGTCACCTCTTGAAGCCATTTATGAAAAATCACTACAGAATTTCACTATTTTGTTTTTCCAAAAACTAAATTTAACACTAGAAAATCTCAAAGTCTGAAACTTAATTCAAAAATTGATCTCACCACTTATACTAGAATCGAACATGGTCAAGAAAGTTTCCAGGAGGATTGAAGGGGTCACACCCGTCCCACTTGAGACCCAGTTAATCTTAGACAAAACTTTCAAGAGCATGTTGACTCGTAGTCCATGAGAAACAAATTTAGAATTAAGTTTTCCAAGGGATAAACTAGGTTAAAACAAACCAAGTTTACAAAATTTATAAGTAATTAAAATTTGCTATCAGAATTACACCACTCATAAAAATTAACCGGTACTCCCAGAACTGAACCCATTATTTCTAAATAAAAATCAAAAAAATTTTAGTTAATACTAAAATTTGGTTTCTTTTCCCAAAACAAAACACTTTGGAAATAATCAAATTATAACCAAATACTTTCTCCAAACTTGATTTTTCAACACTTTAGGAATAAAAAGATTAAACTTAAAAATTTCCTCTAACCACAAAGGTTTGAAACCAAATCTATCTTAATTGTCATTTCTGAACAAATCAGAAATACTCTTTAGCCAAAGCTAAACTTTGGTTTCTATTGCAGAAAACTAAAACACTTTGGGAATAAAAAAAATTAATCCCAAAGACTTTCTCTAAATTCGAAGGTTTATAATTTCTCTTATTCTTCATTTCTTTTCACTATAGTGAAACTATTACAAATTAGAAATTAGAAACACTACAAATAGAAATGGAAATGCAACTGTTACAATTACAAAATTGTCTAAATCTGCAAAATGGAGTTCATGGTTGCATCCAGAATCGTCTATTTAGCGAAGAACGCACTTCTCTACTTGTAATGCTTATCTTTGTATAAAACACATTACAAAACTCTATCCTCGTTGCCGCTAAATCTCCTTACTTACTGTTCATATACACACTTAGATACAAGATGAGTCAATGAACTAATAAAGTAAATATTACATATGTAATTTCAGCTATAACTCACAATGTGTAATTCAAATACTATAGATGCATTGCAGTTACAAGAATGTCATGAGATGCATGACTATAAATCAACTATACATAAAGGAATATTATGGTTATAATGTTGGCAATCCAACCATGCAACTATGAGCAAATATATATAATAATAGAGTTAAACTCCCATTTATCAGTCCATGAATACAAAAATATTTTGGAGTATTTTCATTGATTACACATCAAGACATGAAAGAATTCATAATTGATACAACCAAAAATAAATAGAATGAATAAGATTTAATATCATTACAATGCCAAGCTATACCACCATCTGATAATGCAACATAATCATAAGCAAGCTTAGAAATAAGACCATTATATAGAAAAATCGAAACTATTTTACTAAATTTTCTCCCAAAACAAACCTGTTTAGAGATATTCTATACCGTTGAAAACCTCTCGACTAGCAGAGTCTCTTGACATTCTCAAAATTCAGCTCTTTGTTTTTTTTAGAATTTAATTAATCAAATTAAATTGAAATTGTTACCACAGTTTCAAAACAACATATGGAATAAATTTGAAATCAAACTGAACTATAAAGTGAATAATTCAATTCACCAAAATTCCGAAGGTCCAATATTATTCCTTGTTCCACACAAAGGTAATCCTGTTCAAATAAAAAATTAGTAGTCCAATTTATTAATTCTAATTTATTTTATTTGTTCGTATTATATATCCTCCTTTCTCGCTTAGGTAAACCTGTAAAGAAATTAAGCTACAAAAGAAAACAAATAACAAACAAATCAAATCACATAGTAAGAATCTTATATAATAAAATTCTTATTTTTATAAACTCCTACCAACTTAAACACTAACAACCAAATAACTCATGCAATAACAACTAATTAATATAAAATAAATTGCATGAATAAATTATTAGAAATAAACAACTCAAAACAATCCAATAACTCTAGGTAATTAAATTAATTTTAATTCCAAGAGTTACTAGAATAAATTAAAATAAAAACTAAATTGTTTCTAAAACTATTTATAAAAAATCTATTTTAAGATTTTTGGTATTTTTCCATAATAATACAAGAAAAATATAAAAAATAAATTAAATAGAAATGACAAAATAATTTTTTTATTAAAGGATGAAATACAGAATAAATGACACAACTAAATATAAAAATAAATTAGATTATATTACTAAAATAACAAATTATTAACATGGATAACTAAATATTAGAACTTGTCGAGATAAACTAAATTCTGAAAAATTAAAGAACAAATAATAAGAAAAGAAGCAAACCGAAGCCCATGTGATATCACAGTTTCCTTAAAACAGATTCATCGCCTCCCGATAGATGCTGGAGGTATGCTGGCATATATCTCCCAAGATACGGCAGTTAAAACCAACTAATACAGAAACACTTTCCAAATAGCTTTGGCGAACTTGACAATGAATGCACCCTCTCTAACAAGAACTAAAGAAGAAGCTAACAAAAGAAGATAGGAAAATTTTTCTTTGGTGTAAAAAACAATCTCCAACTTTTTATCTCAAGATACCATTTCATTTTCTATCACAAAACCTCTTTAAAAACAACTTACTATGTTGGAGGAGAAAGGCCTCTATTTATATTAGTAGGGGAGAGCCTTATCCATAAAGACTAACATTAATGGGATCATCAAATGTCATCAACTCTAGCCATTAGGGCTAGAGTTACAAAGGTTCAAAACTCCAAAACCATTATATAAATCATAATGTGTGTATAATGTATAAGTTTTGATAATTAAACTAGATGGGTTGCAAAATGGATACGAGGTGTTGGGTCACAGCCCGATCTAAGCCCAATCTCAAACACATGCAAAACCTAAGCCCAGCACAGCTTAGCCCAAAGCTTAAGACTAGGTCTAGGTCCAGGTCCAAGTCCAAGTCTAAGACCAAACCTAGCACATGCACAAGTACAAGTCTAGGCCCAATTCAAACCAAGACTAAGTCCAAATCTAAACCCAACTTTATTGATGCCTACTTTATGAGATAATTATCATTCACAACTCAATGGTTTCGGTTCATTATTTTTGTATTGCAATCTTCTCACTTAAAAGAATACAAAATTACTCAGACCCACCTCAACTGGCGGTTGGATCTCACTTTAATTTTGAATTAAAGTTGTCGAAAACCTATTATTTTCCAACAACTTTTAATTCAACAATTGGAGTTTAAAAATAAAATAAAATAAAATATAGCGTTTCTAGTTTTGACCCGACCTTTGTTATATTTTGGGCTCGGGTTTCGTGGTTTAATATTGTTATCCATGTCTTGTTTTTCCCTCATTTGTCTTTGAGTTTAAGTATTGGAATGTCTTGGGCATGTTCGGAGCAGGTTAGTTGCTAGTTGTTCAAGTTGTTGTTGTCTAGAAATTTACTTTTTCGCTCGAGTGTGCTCGAGCGAACCTGGTGAAATTTGCTTCTTCGCTCAAGCAATGTTTCTTGCGCTCAAGTGAGCTTTAAGAGTTCCCAGTATTTTTCCCTAGACCTGCAAAATTTCTAGAAAGGTAATGTTCTTCGCTCAAGCGAGGGTTCTTGTGCTCGAGCGATGGTGTGCATCTGTAAAACCTCTGTAGGTGTGTACTCTGCGCTTGAGCGACGTTTCTTGCGTTTAAGCGAGGTTTCTTGTTGTGTCTGGTCACTCGAGCGACAACTCCTTCGCTTGAGCAAGGGTTGCGTATATCAATTCGTAGTAGAGCAGTTTTATATTATTTTTTGATTTCCTTTCTTCTCAAAACCCTAATTCGGCACTCTCTCTCTCTAAAATATTCTCTCTTTCTACAAATACACCTAGATTTAGGGATCTCTCAACCCTAGTCCCTTTCTTAAAAAGATGGAGCATCCCGTGGGCTTCCTATTGATTCGAATAAAAACGAGTTTGGGCATCTTTGAAGTTCCTTCTTATCTCTTTTGGGCTTTTACTCTTGAGGTAGGGATATTTTACACCCTAATATGGTTTTTAACCTAGATATTTGTTGTTATGTATAAATTGTGGGATTTGGATAAAGTTAGGGTTTTGATTCAAATTGAAAGAGGGGTTTCTATGTTGGGATCTACAAATAAGTATAGAGCCATGAATATGAAGCCTCTTGTGTTAAAATGGTGAAATTTGGCCTTGGGGTTGATATTTGAGAAAGGGAAAATTTTGCCCTAATTTGGATTGGATAATCATTGTATATAAATAATGAAAGTGATATGGGAAATGTGAAATTGGGAGGATATGTGAATAAATGGTGTAGTTGGAATTATTAAATCACTCACCTATGGAAATTTGATAAATTATCTGTTATATAGATTATATAACTGTTTAGAAATATCTGTTTTGGGCTATCGGTGGAGGATAGTTATGATTGTTGTAGAAATTGCATGAGAATTAGGTGAATTGAAACTAATCATATAAATTATGTCATTGAATATAACGGTTTGGTTAAACCATTAGATATGCATTATGGATAGTCATTGTACATGATAATGTCTTTAAATACATTGTATGTGTATCATTGTTTGGGAAGAGATAGGAGATGTACTCCATTGTTTGGGAGAAGATAGGGGATGTACTCCATTTAAAATTAAGTTGGCTGGAGTGTCCAGGGTGAAAGTCCCGAAACCTTATATTTATGGGTGCCGATTCTTTCGAATGTGAATTCCATAAAATGGCAGAAATTGAAGTGTTTGAATAACGGTTGTTGTTGAATTGTGAACCAATGAGTTGTAGCCTCATTTGGGGTTGTTTAGATAACAAGGGACTATATTCATGAATTGATTTGAAATGAATGAATGTATGGAAATGGAATGGGATGTAAATATCAATATTGAATGATCATGGAAAGAATGTGAGTTGGTTATGTATATTGAACATTCATCTGACACTCATATCTTAGTTAAACCTCATATATTGTGTTAGTATATCTCTACTAAGCTTTGGCTCATTCTACTTGGGAAACCATTTTCAAGTGCTGGTGATATGCTTCCTCCAAAGACATAATTTGGGAGGACTCAAGAGCTGAAGGCTCTGTTTTGTATTTTTTTTTTTTTTAAATGTTTATTCAAACTGATGGCTTTACATGTATAGAGTTTATGACTCTCTTTTGTTGTAACGAAGTGATAACTTGGAAAAATGTATGCCCGTAGGACATTTATTTTGGTTGTTATTAACTAGTATTACATGCTGTAGATTCAGAATGAATGTTTATGAATGTATAATGCATGTAATTCCTTTTATAATACGAACTCTGACATATAAAAGTGTATCAATTGTGTTATATTCATTTCTATTATGAGTTGAGTTATTTGTATTATTTTGAGGGCGTTACATAAAATGACACTAATTAAAATACCGTCTATGTTATTTTATTTTTTAAATTGCATAACCTAAAATAACAATTTTGCTCCGACTTTAGGGGTTGTTTGGGATGTCCTAAATAAGTGCATTTTTTGTCTTTTTAAACTAAGAAATTGAGAAAAAAATATGGATGTTTGGGTTAACTTTTTGATTTTTTATGAAAAATGTGTATTAAAAAATTATATAAATAAGTGTGTAGGAGAAGATAGGATAGGAGGCATGCGGATTGGCGCTACCGGGTGAGTAGATAAGGAAATATTATCTCCTTCTCGAGCTTTGATTGGATGGTGTTGTTTGGCCCATGGGGGCCCACCACGGGTCCCGTTTTTCTAATCAGAACCGTTAAATGTGTAGAATTCGTTGAGTACTATATGCGTATAAAAAATCATGTTGATTGGATATCGATAGTTATTTGATCGTGTTATTTTTTTTGTTAACTGTTAACTGTAATAAAACTGATTTAATCATGTAGTTAGCAATATCCGATAGACGTGATTTTTTACAAACATATAATACTAGACGATTTCTACATATTGAATGGTTCAGATTATCAAAACGGGACCCATGGTGAGCCCTCACGAGCCCAACTTTGCTATTAAGATTTAGTGAATACTATAATTTTTTTTCTCTGTCACTTACTGAACTCATCACGTCATACCATCATTTGGGTCAACTTTTTGATTTGTATATTAATTTTTTAATTTTTTTTTGTGAATAGTAATAACTTTTAAACTTTTTGTATAATTTTTTGACTTTTTGATTTTTTTTGAAGTTGCCAAACTAGCCCTAGGGGTTGTTTGGGGTATTCTAAATAAGTGCACTTTTTGACTTTTTGGACTAAAAAGTTGAGGAAAAAAATATGATTATTTGGGATAATTTTTTATCTTTTTATGAAAAAATGTGTATTAAAATATTGTATAAAATGAAAAAATTACATTTTTACCCCTACATGGCAGAATCATCAGTGACAAGTGACAGAGGGAAGTACGACTGGGTTGAAATGGTGTATGAGGCTTCACGGGTATTGTTCGGCTGTGGGGCCCACCAAGAGTCCCGTTTTGATAATTTGAACCATTGAATATAGAACTTGTTAAGTACTAAATGCCTATGAAAAATCATCTTAACTGGATATCAATAGCTATGTGATTAAAACAGTTTTGTATGAAATTAATGGATGGTGAAAAATAAATGGTTGAAAAAAAATCTAATTTGATCACATAGCTATCTATATCCGATCAACGTGATTTTTTACAGGCATATAGTACTTGATGAGTTCTACACATTAACGGTTTGCATTATATAATGGACCCGTGGTGGGCCTCCACAGGCCCAACATTACCCTCCAACTTAATAAATATATACATTTAATTTTTTTTTTTTTGGTTCATTTGAATAGACCATTAAGTACTGAACCATCAATCAGTACCAACGCTATCCAGTTGTTGTTTGTATTAAAATATTGTAGAAATTAATTTTTTTATATTTTTAATTTGTGAATAATAATAATTTTTTAACTTTTTTAGTAACTTTTTAACTTTTTAAATTTTTCCTAGTATGTCAAGCCAGGCCTAAATTAAGACGATTGGACATCTTGATTTTAAATAAGTCACTATGGACTCTCACATAAAATGAATTCCCATTTGCATCTATAATTTTGAACGCCTTGATATGTAAGGCCCTAAGAATGTGATATACGTGTCTGTAATTGATCATTGTAAATTTTAATTTATTTCTTTTTTGGTGTGTATGTATGGCATTTTCAATTGCCTTATTGGTCATTGATATTAACCAAAGTGTCTTCATTTACACGAGAAAACAACTTTATGAAAGTAAATGTTGATTACTTGAAGACCAAACCCACATCTGGTACAGGTGGAATTTCTTCCTAAACAGTATATTCAATAACTGCTGGAATAAGCCCCAAAAATTGAGCTTTTCTTGTCTCTATCTGCATGAAATCTTGGTCTTTGAAGCTGCATCTGCAGGTGTTTACAGCTACATATATATATTACTTATAGTGTAAACAGACTAGCCAAAGCCAGAGCCACAGGTTTAGGTTTGGTGGGCTTTGCTTTGTCTTTGTCTTGGTGTTGTGTAGGTGGGTGGTCCTCAAGGTTGGCACAGTTAGTGGTCTCCTCCTGTCATACATACCATGTGGTTCTTGGACAGAAGTACACATATTTCTCTTACCAACTACAAAAACAATCTCTCTAATTGCTGGTATGATCTTTTGGATTTTTATTCATGATTTTAAATAATGATATCGATACGTGATAATACGATTAAATATCAGTCTCAATTCAAACTCATCTCAATTCTAATCCAAATTTTATTTGGACTGAGTCAGGGTGGAACTTTGGACCGATGGGGCCACAGGCTTTTAACTCTTGACTTGGACTAGACATTGCCTTGTCCATGAAATAAGAAATTGTCAATCTCGTCGATGAATAATTGAGGGCATATACAAGTTTACCGAGGTACAGATGAATCAATTTATTGGTTTAAAAGTAAATAATGTTTTTTATCATATTTATGACTTCTCAGCTTTACAAGAATCTTCTGGTTTATGAGGTTATTACCTTGACAGTGATGGTAGGAGAAAAAGATATAAATTTATGAAAAAAATTATAAATTTAATTGTTAATCTTTATAAAATTTCTCATTAATTTATAATTATTTTTTTAATACCGCACTTATATGATATTTCCCCATAATTGGTCCCATTTTATCTGATGGTTGAAAGTTTACCGTTCTATTTTTTTTGAGAAAATCCAATGAATTGAACAAGTGATCCTATTTAAGTTTCCAGCACAAGCTATTTTGTCAAGAAAAGTTTTTTTTTTTTTTTTTTTTTGTCAAGAAAAGTTACACAAATATAACTTGTATATTTTATGGGCTATTGTGAATCCAATTAAAAGATTTTTTTGTTTATATAATAGAATCACATTCCCCATCAAACTAAAAATAAAAAATTCAGTTCGAGTCACAATGTTCAAGATAAAAAATTATATTTGCCCCTTAAAATTTCAAGTTTTCCTATCTCCGTCTATATATATTTCCCCATGTTTCTCTCTCTCTCTCTATATTTTTTTGGAGAAATTTGGTCAAAATTCACTCATAATAAAATTTTAATACATTAAGAACAAGTACAAAAGTTTTTTTTATCTAACAAATATCACTATTATCAAAATATTAAACTTTAAAATGATACAACTTTTGACGTAGATATCATTTTTAATAAAATTAATATTTTTAGAATTCTCTCATCAATATCTATCAAATAAGATCCATATTAACTATAAAATTCCTTTTAAAAAAAAATATTACCGTTTAAATTGATATAAACAGTAACAATAACATTTTATTTTGTTTGACAGTAACATATTATTCTGTTTGACAATTACTCTATTTGATAGTAACATGTTATTCTGTTTGACAGTAACATGTTATTTTGGCAATATTGTCCAATGAAGAAAAAAAGGATATTTTATTTTATCCTTACTCAATTATGTGTTTTCTCCCTAGAGAATTTCTGAAAAAAAGTAAATTAGAACTAAATTTCTCTATTTTTTTGGCATGTACCATTAAAATATTAATAAATCATGTATGATGTAGTCAAGCATATATGGAGTTGCAAGTTGTTTCATCTATTTATTTATGGGTTAATTATGTTTTTTACTTTTATAATTTGATAGAAATTTTAGTTTGGTCTCTAAAGTTTTAAATTAAATAATTTGATCTCAATATATACTTTAAGTTTAGTTTTAATTTGGTCATTTTATTTAAATTTTTATTAATTTTTTTACGTCTATAGACAAGTGTTTTAAAATTATTAATTTTAACCTCTCTATTTTAATGAAAGGAACAAACATAAATTAGATTTGAAGTACATAGATCAAACTGTTCAATTCAAAATAATAAGGATCAAAGTAAAATTAAAGTTGAAATACATGGATTAAAAATGTAATTAATCCTTATTTATTTAAGATCTATAGATATATTACTTTTTTTGAAAAAGAAGTTGGTTCTCCTTAAACAAAAAAAAAAACAAACAAACAAACAAACAAACAAACTAACTAACTAACTATGAAGATATTAATGTTTTTTCTTGCAAATAACAAACAGAAATTAGAATTGAAGTACATAGATCAAATTGTTCAATTCAAAATAATAAGGATCAAAGTACAATTAAAGTCAAAATACATGAATTAAAAATGTAATTAATCCTTATTTATTTAAGATCTATAGATATATTACGTTTTTTAAAAATTAAGTTGGTTCTCCTTAAAAAAAACAAAAAACAAACAAACAACAGAGATATTAATGTTTTTTCTTGCAAATAAAAATTTCATGAAATTAATTTGTATGGAATAAAATTATTCATACAAAAATCTAGTTTAAATTCAATTCCATTTTTTGTAGTTTTAAAAAATTAATCCATATTTTTTTATTTATATTTATTTACCAGAGTCTCTCTAACATATAAAATTATTTAAATGAGAAACGACTTGATGTGTGATTTATTTATTTGGAGACTATGGGTGCAACTTTTGTGGGCGTAACCTGGGTAACTCAACCCTAATTCGAATTTTTGTTAGGATTTGAGAAAAATATTTTGAATTTGGTATAGGTTTAGATAAAAAATTTGAAAGCCTAAATTAAATTTGGACAAACTCGGCTAAAGACACAAAATCACCCGTGTAACTTGAAACTTGAATTATATATATAAAATATATATATATATATATAAATTATTAATCATTGGATGATGTTAAAATAATTTAGATTATTATATCATATTGAATATATATAATAAATACAAGTAATACAACACAAAAAATTTTATTTTTATTTTCACTCATAAATTGTAAAAATCATTGTAGTGGTACGTTGGTTCTTCAATCCTTATCTATTTCATAATATATAAATTATTTGGTTTGATGTTAGAGTCTAATTTTGACAAATTTATTTATTTATTTGCACCAAAAAATAAAAACCTATAAATTTTGTGAAATTTGAATTTAACTCGAATTAAATTTAGACAAACAATCCCAAATTATAATTCCAACTTAAACAAGATTGAAGTATTCTTACTAGTTCTACATCAAAGATGGTGAAACACCCACATTAATTAATGGATACTCTCACCATTTCTCACTTGCGAGGAATAAAAATTATGATGTTACATTTATATAATTTTCTCTCTATAATGTAGAAGGGTGAGATTAGTAAGAAGGTTTTAAGATTTTGTTTGGAATATGGGTTAATTTTTTAATTTTTTAGTTATTTATATTGCAGTTAAAAAACTTGTTTAGAGCATCTGCATCAATTGAGGTAAAATAACAAAAAATTAAAATATAACTAGTAAATCATAAAATTTTTCCTCCATCAATCTCAACAAATTTTTTCTAAATTAATTTTTTGTTAAATTTGCTACAGTACCTCAACAACTTGTTGAGCCATTGTTCATTAGCTACATGATTTTTTATTATATTTTCTGAAGCAAAACTGGGCCACAATCTTTAAATCGGTTGTCCACTCGAATGTCCTCCCGAATATCCTATCGGATGTCCTTTGAGTGCCTGTAGCAGAAGAAGAAAAATGCCAAAAATTAGCCCAACCGGTCGACTAGTCAATGACAATATATATATATTTTTTTTGCATTTTTTTTTAAAATTGTTTAACTCGCATCTCATCAATTTAATAAAAAAATAAAGAATAACAAATACAATAAGAAATTAATATCTTAATAAAATTGAGTTAGAATAGAGAGTTTGATATAATGAGTACTAAAAAGGTGACTAGCTAAAATAACAAAAATAGATTTTGGGTTATAATTTAATTCAAAACTTATTGAGACTGATGCGGATGTTCTTAGGATAGACTTTTTGACTATTTTGACTTTTGTAAAATAAAAAAATAAAATAATTATAATTTGAATATGATAATTTTTAACTTAGAATTAAAAAATACATTTTATCTTTTATGACTCGTTTAATTCCAACCTACCCTAACTAAACTTTCCAAAGCAGTGATAAGAGAAAATAAAAATCAGTAATGATAGAGATCTTCACGATACAAAAACTCTTACAATTCTTAAAATGATTTGAACCATTCATATTACTATCAGACATAACTTTTAAAAAAATTTAAATACATTAATAATCAATATATTTATAGAGATCGTGAAAGTCTTTTTTTTTATGGGTCCGAAATATTTTTCAAGAAAAATATAGAAGGGTGAGTCATTAATTGCTTTTTCCTTGCCATGATATTTGGGAGAGTTTATGGAAAATAATAATGTGTGCAGAAAATATTATTCTAAAAAATGGGACAGGTAGGACCATAGGAGCATGGATGACGGGGTGACAAACAAACAAACTAAACCGCGGACGGACTGTTTCTCTCTCTTCTCTCGACTGATTGAGGCCAGCCTGGTGCATTCCATATGATTGCATGTGGGCCCGCACACCCCTCCTATCCGTCCTGTCATCCCACATGCAGACTTCCCCCACCACATGCAAATCCCATCCTACCCAACTCATTATTTTTCTGTTTTTTTTTTTTAACGAAAATTAAACATATATATATATATATGAATAAAATAACAATGTTATACCCACCGAATTTTAACTTATCCGATAATTAAAATTTATGTATGCCAATTATTTAGTCGGTCATCTAACAACATAGTGACAGTCACAGTTAGCAAAGGTGACAATCGCGATAAATAATAATTTTATTGATTGTCTAATTGGTCATCCGATACGATCAGTCGAATAATCGACCGATATGTATAAATTTACATAATTCAAGAAAAACTCAATTAAAATATTTTTTTATAGTAGGATCAAAATAATTTTTAAATATATATATATATATATTTTATTTTAACTCAATTAACTAAGATCAAACTAGATTAAACGAAAGAGTATCAACGTTTACCCCATTGATAATACCATTTTATGTGAAAAATAATTATATAATTAGATTATATTTATTTTGAAAATAAATGTTGCGGTGTCTGGGAAGTTTGTTTTTTGGTTTTTTTTTACTAAAAGACAAATTAGTTACAAAAAAAAAAAAAAAAAATCCAAACAAAATATCATGTCAAACCCCATAATTATTTCACTTTTTATCTCAGAAACATTACATCCAATCACAAAAAAATCCAACTATTTTTTCAAATACAAAATTTTTTTTCTCCAATAATATCCTACAATTATACATAATAAGAAAATGAGACCGCTAATGTTTAATTATTTTGAATTTTTGTAAATTATATATGATACGGATCATTAAAATAGATCATAGAGTGAGCTCACCACACCTAATAATACTTCTACTATTATAGGATCCAATTGAAGGCAAATGGCTCCTTTGATAATATTAAAATAATAATAATTTATTAGACCAAGTTTGGCAACCTAAAAATAATCCATCTTTTTATTCTTTTTTCATCACATCACCTCTTTACTTTTCCGCACATTTTTTCGTAAAAAGATAAAAAATGTACTTATTTAGATCATTCCAAACAACCCCTTATTCAAATCATATCATCTCTTTATTTTTTACACATTTTTTTTTATAATAAATAAAAAAATTATCTTATAAATCATACCCAAAATAATCTAGATAAACCTTAAATTTAATATTGCATTATTATTGAAAAAAATACTAATAAAATAAATGACTACCTAAATCGTATTATTGTGAAGATATGATTAACCCTCCTATGATGTGATGCTTTATTTTGGTGTAGCTTGTGAAAATGTTTATAATTTTTTTTTTTAATTTCAAAATTTGTATCAAGTATTTGATGTGATTTTTACTTATAGTTTACAAAAAAAAATTAAACAAGTTGATTATTAAGAACTAATTTTAACTTGTGATTTTTAGTTTTTAACTTATAAAAAGTTACATAAAACAAACTCTGTTTCGAAATTTGAATATTATAATTTTAAGTGAATCTATTATTTTTTTTAAAAGATTTACACTATCGAATCCAAAATAAAATAAAATAAAATAATGGGGAAATTACAAAAAACATAAAATAAATAAATTCAGAGTTTGACCTTATAATAAAATTAAATTTAACAATTTTAATTTTATCAATTTAAATCATAATTTTTTGTTTTGTTTCAATCTAAATCATATGCCTATTCTTCTTACCTTAAGTAAAATTGAAAAAATATATATATTTTAGTTATCAAACTAAATATAAGTGTACATAAAATATCTAAAAAAAATATATTTTTTTAGTTTTACCATATGATTTAGATTGAAAATAAAAAAATAAAAATTAGAATTTAAATTGATAAAATTAAAAATTCATAATTTATTTCATTGTAAGGGTTAAATTTTATTTTTTTTATATGGGTCTGACTTCTCTTTAGTCCAAGATTCAATTGGAAGGTATTGTTAGATTCGTGAGGCCCCACCACGTGTCTTGTTTCGATAATCTAAAGCGTTCAATATGTAAAACTCGTCGAGTACTATAAATTTACAAAAAATCATATTGATCGGATATCGATAACTATCTCATCTAATCAGTTTTCTTTCAACTGTTTATTTTTTCACCGTCTATTTTTATTTATACAAAACTAATTTAATTACATAATTATCGATATCTGATCAACGTAATTTTTTACACATATTTAATATTTGATGAATTTTATATATTGCACCATTCAAATTATTGAAATAAAATCCATAGCGAGCCCTTCCGAGCTCAACAGCATGCCCTAGTTCCAAAGTCAGTGCCTTTTTATATAATTTTCCCATAAATAAAACATAAAACCAGAATTGTTGCGAAAGGAGGTAATTTTATCATTATTTCCTTTCTCTCACTAATTATCTATAGTCAAATCTTTGAAATATAACGTGATTATATTTTAAATTAATTATTAATTATTTAATTTTATGTTATTTTTTTATTCTTAATATAAATTGTGAATTTTTATCATTTTTATTCATCAAAATTTTATAAAATACTACGTATTTATATTTATAGTACGAAAGTATTGAATAATCACACGTCAACACTAGTGCCACTTTGTTTTCCAGCTTCTCTCTCCACAGCAACACTGCTACTCTCTCTCTCTCTCTCTCTTCTCTCTCTAGAACTCAAATGGGTCCGTTACAGTCTCAAAACAATATTGTCGGCCACAGACGTTATGTTGATGAAATTTAATTACTGATTTGCGTTTGGTAATCATATATTTTATTACCTTTGCTCTATTTCAATTTTGGGTAATCATATATCTTTTTTTCACTATTACCATGTATAATAAATTTTGTTGTCATTTATATACTAAAGACTTATGTTTTTGTGTGTATATCGTAATACCCAGAAAGCTACTCTGTTTTTTATTCTTTTCTTTTCTTTTTCTTTTTCTTTTTTTTCCTCTGATGCAGTTGTTGTTTGGGCATCAGAGTCTGTTGTTTTCTTCGGATGCTGATTCACACTCCCAGACTCATGAAGATGCTTGTAAGTACGTTTCTTTTTCTATTTTGATTTCCTATTTTCTTTCTCATTTTCTCTTTTGCTTTTGTTTAATCCAGAAATTTGATGTTAGGGTTTTGTATTCCATGTGTATATATGTAATTGTCATTAAAAGTGCAATCTTTTGAGGTCTATGGTCGATTACCTTTGTGGGTTTTTGTAAAATCACGATTGAAGGGGACAGTTTTGACTTACTAGGATTATCATTTTGGATTTCATGATTTGATTGAATTTCATGTTCTTATCACATTTTCATCCTAAATTCTGGATCTTATCTTTTCTGTTGTGATTTTTCTGATTTTGGGTTCTTCTCGTTATCAAGGGGTACTTTCCCAGAAATTTTTTATTTTTTATTTCCAGTCACTAGTCAGTGGCTAGTTGAGATCAACTGCAGCATTTTTTTTTCTTGCTTTTTGAAATAATGAAATTTGAACATACTTCAACTGCAGGTTAGTCTGATTGCGTGTTTGAACAGTTCAGTTGTTTTCTCATCATTTTTCGTGTTTTTAGTTCCTGCCATTTTTTCGTTTTATTTTGGTTGTCAAAATCATCTGTTTAGAAAATGTTCTTCATAATGTCAAGCTGTTCTTCATTTTCATTAGCACTGTCTCATCACACTGTAGAAATTGACTAGAAACCCTTTAATTATCTGCCGTTGTTCATTGTGATATGAATTCCTTCCATTAATGCTTTATGTTTTTTTTTCCCCCCATCACTGTTTCTAACAATTTGGTAATGTGCAGATGCTATTTCCTATTTCTAAAAGATTAGAGATGCACTCATTTGCTGTTAATATTGTGTATATGTGTGTGCATATTCATGTGCATTTATTTTTGTATGTTTTTATTTATTTTTGGTTGTTCTGCTCATTTCTATTTATTGTTATATCCATTTACTTATTATGAATTTAGTTGGCTCTCAGGGTCTTTCGATTTTATTTTTCCCAAGTAATTTCCGGAAATCGAAGTTGATGTTTAGTAGTTCATTATTGGGTTTGTATTAATACAATGTAGGTATTAATACAAATATATGGCTTTGTCCATTTTCTTTCCTTTATATTTATTCCTTTTTGTTTTTGTTTGTCTTGAATTCTTCTTTCTATTTATTTCTGTCATTTTCTTTTCTTGTTCACCTATGTGCATGTGCATGTGCACATGAGCGTGTCGGCGATTGTCTTATCCTGGCATTAAACTGTTGTGTTTGGTGTTTCTATGATTCTAGCATTTAATCATCTGTCCTATGTAGTGTGATGATTCCGTTGAAATGAACTGTTGTCCCTGTTTTTTCCAGTCACCGTTTCCGTTGATTTTGAGTACGTTTCCATTGAATTTGTGACCCTCATTAATGAACTGATACGTGTCCAAACTTGTCTAACTTTTTTCCTTTCTTTTCCTTGTCCCTTCAGGTCCCATTGCTTTTGCTTCTCCAGTTGAGCAGTGCTATTGAAATCAATGATAAAGGGAGAGAGGACTGTGTGATTATAAACCAACATTACAGCCCAGACCGCATAGCGTATCCATCCGAGAGTTTGGTGCTGTCGGGGACGGGGAAACATTGAACACCATTGCCTTCCAGAATGCAATTTTCTATCTCAAATCCTTCGCTGATAAGGGCGGTGCTCAGCTGTATGTGCCGCCAGGAAGGTGGCTTACTGGAAGTTTCAATCTTACCAGCCATCTCACACTCTTCTTGGCAAGGGGTGCCGTCATTCTTGGATCGAAGGTCTTGTTCTATTCTTTTTACTTCTTCCCCCGTGTTCTAGTTGTTTTCTTCTTAATTTTGCATCATTAAAGAAAATAAAATGACTCAACTCTACCAAGGGTGTTTGGTGCCAGCTTTTAAGTTGTTTAGTGGGGGGCTTTTTAAAGGTTTTATTTTATTTATTTATTTATTTTTTGTTGTCGTCGTCGTCATAAAAACCAAAAAGCCTAAAAAGGCAGGCTTAAAATATGGTACGAAACATCTGCCTGTTTGGTATTGAGCTGCTTATGACACTTTTTTTTTTTTTTTGGGTGTTGGGAACTTGTGTCAAAATGTTTGGCACACCTTTTGCTTACAACTTATGAAGTAAAAATAACTTAAATAAGTTGAAGAATTGATTATCGGGAAGCTAGGGGAGGGATCGTTATGACTTTTGATAGAGCGAAATGTGAAAAAAGAATTCATTTGGCTGACCCATTCTGATTGGGACACAAGGCTTAGTTTAGTTTTTTTGATTATCTACTTTCAGCTTACAAAAATGGCACCAAACAGCCCGCCCCCCCCCCCCCCCCCCGCCGCCTTTTCCCAACTACTTGGGGTTAGCTACATGAATCTTGTTTTGCCATTATGCTCGATCAAGGGCCAAGTTGAACCACAAATTAACCGACGTCCTTTAATATCTCGACCATTGTCGATTTCAGTGCCCTCGTCTCATTGCATCACTTTATACTGGAGACATTTTTGTGAACCTTCAATTTTTCCCATTTTCATTGCTTGATCAGGATGCATCTCATTGGGAGGTCGAGGAACCCCTACCGTCATATGGTCGAGGACTTGAGCTTCCTGGAGGGAGGTACAGAAGCCTGATAAGTGGATATATGTTGCATGATGTAGTAATAACAGGTAGTATTATTCTTAGCTTATGCTGTCATAACCAACCACTCAATGCTTTGTTTGGTCGTAGTTTTGTATATCTCATTTGATCATTCTTACAAACACTGCACTAGGTGATAATGGAACGATTGATGGGCAAGGCTCGGTTTGGTGGGATTGGTTCACCTCCCATTCATTAAACTATAGTCGGCCTCATCTTGTTGAGCTTGTTGGTTCCAAGGATATTGTAGTGTCAAACCTAACTTTCCTCAATGCTCCTCGTTAATGTTCATCCAGTTTATTGCACGTAAGTTGATTCGTCTGATTTTTTTTTTTCCAATTTTTATTAATAAATTAATGAGCATTTGGAGTTGACTTCATTATAAACCGGATTCTATGCAGAAATGTGCAAGTTCAGAACGTCTCAGTCCATGCTCCACCAGAATCACCTTACGTTGTTGGCATAGTACCAGGTGCGTATGTTGATCCACACATTCACTTTGTACTTTTCAATTCATCTCGTGAAGTGATTGTGTGTGTGAATTCATTTATCTAGCATATGCGTATTTGTATTCTGGTGCTTTAGTTCAGAACTATATGTCTTACTCTTTTCATTTATTAAATGTTGGTTGTTTCAAATATATTCACCATATATGTTTATGCTAATACGAATCTGATAATTCGTTTTAACTTTGGATTATACTTCAGCTTCTGCCCTTTGTTGTGGTGCTCAGGTTGCTGCATGGAGATGCCCAAGATTGGTTTTGGTTTTTGTTTTTGTTTTTGTTTTTGTTTTTTTGGCTTTTGTTTTTGTTTAGATTTATATATACAAAATGGGCTATTCGGACAAGTTCGGAAATTTTCTACTTCATATGACAGAAATATGTTCTTTGACTCTTTCAGATTCTTCTGATCAAATATGCATAGAGAATTGCAGCATTTGCACCGGTTATGACGCTATTGCACTCAAGAGTGGCTGGGATGAATATGGGATTGCCTATGGCAGACCTACAACAAGTGTACACATCAAACAAGTCTACCTTCAAGCATCTTCCGGCTCTGCTCTAGCTTTTGGCAGTGAAATGTCTGGTGGCATTTCCGATGTCCTCGTGCAGCACCTCCACGTATACAATTCATTTTACGGCATTGAGTTCCGAACAACTAGAGGTAGAGGTGGTTACATCAAAGACATTATTATATCAGATGTCAAGATGCAAAATGTCCACACGGCATTTGGTGCTACGGGACAAAGTGGGTCCCATCCGGACGATGATTTCGATCCCAACGCACTCCCGGTTTTGAATCAGATCACCTTGGAGAATGTGATTGGCACAAACATCACTCTTGCCGGAAACTTCACCGGAATTCAAGAATCCCCTTTCACTTCTATATGTCTATCCAATATTACCTTATATGTTGCTTCTTGCTCTTCTAGTTCTTGGGTATGTTCAAATGTTTTGGGATCGTCTCAGTTTGTCTTCCCGGAACCATGTCCTGACCTCAATAGCTCGTTCTCGAATTCTTCTTTGGCTTGCTTCTCTGTCCTGAATTCTGAGGGTCGGGCTGCAGCTTTATGATGCCATTTCGTTTCCCCAAATACCGAAAATCAAATCTTTTGGATCCGCAATATGAGGGAGAAAAGCCTGAAGTCGTTTACCATTACAATCTCCAATTAGGACAGATTCTTTCCAATAAGAGACACAATGTCTAGAATACATGTTTATTTCACCTACCCATCTGCATTCTTGCGTGTTATTACCATTTGCATATTGTGTACAGCTTCATTTCTTCATTCATGTACAAGGAATTTTTGGTAGTGTTTGTTTGTTTGTTTGTTTTTTTTTCTTTCTTCTGAATTTGGTGCATTATATTTCATTGTAAACCTTAGAGGGAGTGACATGTCGGTTATTAAACTATTTTTAGAGTATAATTATATTCGGTTTTCATTCTCTCTCTGTGTCTGTTTTCTTTTGTCAGTGTGTTGAATGGTGATGCTATATGAAATGAAATATGAATGCATGTTTGAAACTAATTTTTTTTCTTCTCTTCTGTTGTTTTTGCTTCAAAGCATCTAAAGCATTTAAAGCAAGTTGATTTTAGCACATATGTGGTTTATACATGTAACTATATAGAGCAATGGATTGTTTTCCGTTTTGATGGTTCAAGCAGCAGATTTGCACTTTTCTTAGAACAAAACACCAGTCTTGATTGAAAATCAATTTCAAGAATCCATTTTTATATTGATTGGCACAACAAATGATTATACCGTTTAGAATGGTATGACGAATGTTTTGGTTTAAAATAAAAAAATTACTACAAAAGGCGGTTATCATATATGAGAAGCATGTATACAAAATTTATTTCAAACACATGCATATTAGCATACTTTTGAAAAGGGGCAAATTACAAACACCCCCTTGAGGTTTGGTGAAAATACAGATTTTCCTCCGAGGTTTGAGAAATTACAAATTGCCCCCTGAGAGTCAAATTTTCATAATAAATTAGGAGAAATTAGGGGGGAATCTGTATGAAAATAAAAACCTCATGGAGTAATTTGTTATGGAAATATAAACCTCAGGGAGCGGGATGTAATTTCTCAAACCTCAGGAGGAAATCTGTATTTTCACCAAACCTCGAGGGAGCTGTTTGTAATTTGCCCTTTGAAAAGTGTATCCGGGGCTGGTCCTGAATCTTTAGATACCCAATTATCAAGTTAGAGCTTTTTCTAAATAAATATTCATACCCTCCAAAAAAAAAAAAAAAAAAAAAAGTTTGTGAATGAAATGAGAATTAAAAAATTTTATTTATTTATTTACTTGTAAATTTTGCTAATGTATGCTTTTAGAGAACCTGGTATGAAACTTATAAAAATGATACATTTTGCAATTTTGGGGTCCCTATTTTATATAATTTTTAGGGATAATCTGGGCTAGTTTTAAGAGTGAATGCTATAATTGTTTGAGAAAAAAATATTTCAAAAATAGAATTTTTATATAAAAAATTTAGGAGGACTTATTTATAGGTTTTAATAGGTGGACTTATTGCCTAACAGATCTTGTGATAATTAATGATGTTTTTTATCAAACTCTATTAAAAACATCACTAATTATTAATTTTCAGCAATATTAAAAAATTTGTTAAAAAAAGTCACTAATTATAAGTTTGTGATAGTTTAAAAAATTGTCAAAAAAAATGTCACTAATTTTTAACTTCTACCAACAGTTTAAAAAATTCGTCATAATAAATGTCACTAATTATAAATTTTTGCGACAATTATAAAAATCGTGAAAAAAAATTTAATTATTAATTTTTAACGACATATATAAAAAAAATTATTACAAAAAATTATTTATAGTAACAATTTTACAAGAACTAACTTTCGACAAGACTTAATGAGAATTAAATCTAATTATTAAGATCTATTAGTAATACACTCAAAAATTTATATAAAATGATGTGGTAGTATATGCGCGTTTTTTTTTTTTTTAAATAAAAATTATGAGGTACTACTGTTGATTTTATCAATAATTAATGATTATGAAAGTATTTTCCATCTTAATATAACTGTTTTTTTTTATCTTTCTAAAAAAAAATTGATTACCAAAGTGTCACATAAACATATTTGAAAAAAATAAATTAAAATTCAAGTCAAAAAATTTAAGGACTTATGTAGAGTATCCTAAATAAGTGTATTTTTTGTCTTTTTGAACTAAAAAATTGAGGTTAAAAATATGAGGCTTGTTTGGTGCAGCTTAAAAGCTACTTATTTCAGCTTTCAGCTTAATTTAAACTATTTTGATGTGTTTAGTTTAGCTTATAACTTATAGCTTATAACTTTTTGAAAGTCAGAAATTAACTTATTCTTTGAGTGGGGCAGGAAATGCTTAATTTATAAGTCAGAAATCAGCTTATGTTCATAGTTATAAGGTATAAGCTGTTTAGGTATAAATTATAAGTACTTTTTCACAGCTCTACCAAACAGGGTCATGGATATTTGGGTTAACTTTTGACTTTTTATAAAAAAAATGTGTAATAAAAAATTGTAAAAATTAATTTCTAAAGAAAAATTCGAATTAAGAATCGTGCAACCGTAATTGTTAATTTTTAATAAATAATATTAACTTTTTAACTTTTTAAATAATTTTTTAACTATTTTTATACTACCCAAACTTGGCCTGAGAAAGAGGTCGGTGGGAAGAGGAGGAGGTAAAAAAATAAATAAATAAAAGAAAGGAGGCTGCTTTCTCTCTACGCCAACCACCACCTTTGGCCTTTCCGCCACCGCCACAGCTGACGACGCTTTTATGGTAGCTTTTCTCTTATGGTTTTTAGGGAGGACTCGCACACACAAACGAGTGTGAATTTCGTATATATATATATATGACTCATCCTTCTTTTGAGTTTCAGGTTTATAATGGCTTCTCAAATATCAGAGACCTGTCTTTGCAATTTTTCGCTATCAGTTCTGGAGATTGTCGAATCAAGGTACCAAATCTTCTTCTTCTTCTTCTTCTTCTTCTTTTTTGTTGTTGTTGTTGTTAAAATGCAAGTTGCATAAGTAGCTGTGAAAGTAGTGTATATATGTGAATCTGTATAATAATAATTTGATAATGGATTTAATGAGTTTAAGCCAATGGTGTGCCATCTTCCATGCGAAATTATAGCAATGTCAAAATCGGTGTTGAGTTTGGTGTAATGTTTTGAAAATCGGACCGGCGAGTGAATCGAAAAAGGAATTGGGTGTACAGCTTATTGTTCAATTGTCAGGTTAAAACGGTCGAAAATGTTATAATTAATATTATATAATTATAAATATAATTATAAATTATACATAAATGAAAATATATATAATTGTTGAAATAATAAAAAAAATTGTTACATAATATTTAATAAAGTCATAATTGAAAGAAAAAAAAAAGTTATTAGTTTTAAAGAAATTAAAAAAATTTAACATCCCCTCCAAACAAATTAATTGAATAGTAAATTTAATTTTGAAAGGAAATAAAATTTTCAACTCTCCCTTCAATCAAATATGATTCAAACAATTTGGATGATTTTGGTCAGAAAATGCTTCTCGTTTTTTAATAAATTGAATATGTATTTCGGTGTCCACTGTGCATAAACATACCCAAGTGGGAGTGATGACTTTTGTTTCCATGGACTGTTTTGGGTTTGGCAGGGTGTTCACTGTTCTCATGGCTTGACGATACTTTTACTTTACGTCTCTCAAAGAAGCATGATTAAGTAACCCAAAATAATTGAAATAATTTACAAGCTTCAGTTTTGTTGCGTTTTCATTTTATATTTTTAATATTTAAATTTCTCTAGTACCATTAAAATCTCATGTTGATCTGTTTGGTATGCTTGTAAGTTTTCTTATTTGCAATGGATTTTCATGCCTTAACTCTTCACAGCGATACACTTGCACTTTAGTATCGCACTTCATTCGCTCCCCTTGAGGATTGTTCATCATTCAACTCTTGTAAGATATTCATTACATCGTCTTCTTCTAGCTTACCAAGTTCAAAGGGGTGTCTATTCAGTCTATATTGAAGCTGTTTGTAACAGTATAGGTTAATTTCTTTATGTCAAATGAGTTTGTTCGACAAACATGGTTGAATTTTTAGATCAAGAAAAAATGTTCCCTCTCTCTCTCTCTCTCTCTCTCTCTCTTATTTTTTGTTTTAGCAGATTGACAAGGCTATTCAGAACAAAGGTCCAAGGTTTTTGCATGATCACCAGATGGATGAAAGTAAAGATGAATTTCTTTATGGTGATGAAGACAAAGAATCCCAAAATAGTAGTGGTGATGATGACTAGGTTTTTTCTTCTAAAAAAGGTGATTATGTGTTTGTCAATCAAATATTCTTTTGATGCTGCCTTGTTTGTAGTTCTAGGAAGTGCTTGGATGAAAATGTTAGGTAGCGTTTGGTAGAGTTTTCTAAATATGAATTGAGAATAGAATTGTTTTTTGAGTTTGTGAGTTTTGGAATTATGATTTGAGCTTAAAAAATTTGTTTGGTTATAAGTTTTGAATTGAGTTTTGGAGGGAGTTTTGAGTTTTTGAAATTATAAAAGTTATTTGATTCAAAAATTCACAACTCATGATCAAACACAACTCAAAATTCTATTCAAAATTCATATAAAAATTTAAAAAATTCGAAAATAATTTTTATTTACAATATAAAAATAATAGGTGCCCAAGAAGAAGAAAAAAAAATAAAAAAAATCGAACACTGTTTCGGTCAACCGGCCGGACGTCCAAGGAACGTCTGGGAGGACGACTGGATTAGCCAAATTTTCCTGCCTAGAAAGGAGTTTTCAAAAGTAGGTGTGGAATTATAATTTGAAAACTCAAAATAAACACCACACTCAAATGAGTGGGTAGAAATGTGTTTGGAACACATAACCAAACACAGCCTTAGACTTCCTTTCACATAATTTATTAATTGATTGGGTAAGCATTGGTTTGGCTTCCCCCACAGGTTTCATTTGCCGGGCTTGTGCTTTCGTCAGTGGATTCAAAGATAGACTTGATGCGGACATATCCATGAATTTGCTGCCAAACTATTGATAAGTTCTGCATTGCTGTAATCTGGTAACTACAAGTTAAATTGTTCTGTTGTTACCCACAGTGCAGGATGTCTATGTCTATCTCTATCCCTGCTTACATTACCCACCATTTTTTAATAGTTTTTTTTATTGTTTTTTATTGATAGCAAGTAATTTCCTTTTTCTTTCCCCTTTCTTTCTGCGTTTCCCAGAGGCACTAGTGTGCAACAGATTTGTTTTAGCTTATAAAAATGTTTATTTTGTTAGGCTTGTGCTATTTTTATTGGTAGATTCTGCAGAACTCGTGCTGATTGCTTTTAGTTCTTGGCTTCAATAGGTTTAACAATTGCAAATGTTGTTAAGCGCAAGTGTTTATTGTAGCTGATAAAATAAAAGTGTTAATTTTGTTAGGCTTGTGCTATTTTTTTTGGGTAGATTCTGCAGAACTTGTGCTGATTGGTTTTAGCTCTTGGAATCTGTGTTTTGCCTTCAATAGGTTTAACAATTGTAAATGGTGTTTAATGCCACCAACTTAAGTTGGCAAAGTTTGGCCTGAGTTTGGTTGAGATAGATCATGAAGATATTGCCTAATCTGCTAGTGGTGACATGGTTCTCCTAAACTAATCTATTTGATAATATTGATTAACGTTGGTAAGTGTAGATCTTTACATTGATTTTCTATGCATGTGTGGGGCAGAGAGACATGGACATAGTAAACAGACCCAAATATTTGTGGACCTTGCCTTTTTAACCAGCCTTAACCCCCTTCCCTCCATCCATCCTGTCAGATTGCAATTTGCAAACCTCCACAATCCAGACATTCCTTTAATTTCTTTTGCATCATGAATAAAGTTTTTTACAGCCCATATTTTGTAGCGTTTATTGTATTTGGATTATGTTTTATTTTTTCTTTTTTTGTGCTTGTGAGTGACTTTTCTTTCAATAATCTAAAATGTTATGGCACAGTCAAGAGCTTGGTGGCTACTTTTGTCTTTTGGTTTGCCCTAGTTAATACAGTGATAACACCAAAATGTGGAAACTTGTTCTTGCCGACAAGGGCTTGGATTAATTCTGGATATGACTAAGCTATAGACCCTCGGGATTGGTGTTTGTGCATAAGTCTTGAGGTTTTATGGCATGTCAAGAACCTTTTGATGATATATAAAGAATATTAGGAATGGAAACTCAAGAAAGAGTATAACTTCTCACTGTAGTCCTCAATCTTTGTGCCAACTGTTTCAAACTTTCTGAATATCCGTCAATTTTGTGCTGCCTTATTTTATTTTATTTTATTTTTATTGTTATTATTAAAATTTTTTTTTTCAGTAGCACCATATGTCATATACACATGTTGACAATTAGTAGTATTGGAAATGGTTGGAAAAATGCATCAGTCATGTTTCATAGTATTTTATGACTAGGGTTTTTTTCTTTCTGCTGCAGAGAGCCATTGAGCATTGGCTTTGTTAACCAACATTAATATAGAGCATCTATTGAAGATTCATGCCTATTGTGATATTTTGAATTTTAAAATAATAGATTAGGAACATGTCTTAGGTAAAGTTGATCGATTGAGAAATATGTAAGGAATATGTAGAAGGCATTTCAGGGAACTTTATATGTTGTAGTTATATTTTTTGCTTAGCTTCAAGGAACTTTATATTGGATAGTGATTTCTGAAAGTTATTTACTCTGTTTCAAGCTCTAGAAGTTTCCAGTTGATATTGTTAGGTATAGAAAAAAAATATTAATTCTTTGAATTAAAGGCTGAGGAATGTGTTTGTAGAATAAAATAGCTTTATAGGATTCTTTTACAAGAAATGAACATCACGTAATTGTATCACTCCTCTCATAAGTGGAATGTAGGATAAATTCTTCCTACACTTACAAGCTTAGAATCTGATTCCTCATTCTTCATTCTCACATACATTTGAAAATATTATTGCCAATGAAGATATAATTTCACTTCTTATTCTGCATCAACATTTGAGGCCAATTCTTTGTGACAAAACACTGCACTTTTTCCATACTGTCCTCTTCGTTCCTTCTAGACTATTCTACAAGCATTTGGATTTTCATCGCTGAACATTGAAGTGATATTTCCATTTCCATTGCCATTGTTGCTGCTGTTATAGTCATCACTGTAGCGCTCCGGTCTACAACTGTAATGCATGTATCGTGGCGGTGACCTGTTGCTATATTCATATTCAGTGACATAAGGCAATGGCTTGTATGTGTTGTAGCTGTGCGTGACATAAGGCAATGGAGTGCACGTGTTGTCGCTGCGGGTCACATAGACAGGTGGGGATGGCTCATGTCGGTATTGAGGGCTATTTGGGTAATTGTTCCATTGTCCACCGTAGTTGTTACCATAGCTATGGCCATAACCGTGACCATACCCGGATCTGTAGTCACAGACAGGTGGGTGGTGGTATATTACATGAACCTCTTCTGCATCTTTTGGTCTGGATGGTTGTGGAGGCTGGCTTGCAGGGTCATCGGCGGTAGTTGGTGGTGGTGCACCCAGTGGTGGATTTTCTGGTGGTGGAGGTGGTGGGTCTTTCGGCGGCTCTGCTGGTGGGGTTCCTTCAGGTGGTGGTGGATTTGCCATGTCAGGGGCTGGTGCTTGTTCTGTTGGCTGACCTGGTGCTGTCTCTGTTGGCTGAGCAGGTGGGTCGGGTTGTTCTGAATGGGAACAAATAATGGCTATTTTTCTTGACTTCTTAATGGCTTTGATTATTTTTTCAGGATCAGCCCACCCGATGATTGTCAACTTTTGTTGAGGGAAGTCGATGTAAAGATCATAAATACCTGAAAGATCCCGGACAAAGTTTGAGATGTTATTGGAAAGAACAACAGGAAAGAAAACAACAGATTGAAGTTATTTTGAGGTACTCACTTATCACTTACCATTAATGCCATGTAGAGCCTTCTTGATCTTCTGCACACACCCGTTGCAGTCCATCCGGACTTGTATCTCGGTGACTCGAGGTTTCTGCATTTTTAATGAAAATTTTTAATGCTTGGAATTTGGAAATGTTGTGAAGTGGAAACATGAAAAGTTGAAATACTTAGAATGCTGTATAATAATATTATGTTATGATGTTAGAGATTTGATGTGTGTACCTGTAACTCTGGAATCATGAGTGAAGAATTGGAGGAAAAATGGAGAAGCAATCAGAGTTGTTTGAGGGTGGAGAGAGCGAATGGAGAATCTATACATTGCATTCATTTGTATTTGTGGAGGGAATATTTAAAAGGCAGAGTGTGTGGGACATGTAAGGAATCTCTTTTTAGAGGGAGAGAGGGATAGGTAGTATTGCTGCTAGATTTGCTTTAAGAAGTCAGTGTGAAATGGCAAAAAATATATTCGGTGGTATGTGACTATCATGTTAGTTTGGTCTCAACTAAAAAATTAAAAAAAAAAGAAAAAAAGTGGAGTTTGAGATTTTATTTTTTTACCTTCTTGAGATAGTGAGTCCTAATAGAGCGGGATACTGAGTCTCATTTTTTCCTATGTAACCAATAATAATTGGTTGGGAGATCAAAGTTGACGCGGTGATTTGGGATCACTAAAAGCGGACTTGTCAAATAATAAAAGAGGGAAGGGGGGGAAAGAGGGCTTGACACAGTAAGATCTCAAGTCTTACTTTTGCTTATGTAACATGCGAGTTTTACTTTTGCTTATGTAACAGACCATGATTGATTGAAGATCAAAGTTGACGGGGTGGTTTGGAATCGCAAATACTTGTCAAATGGTAAAAGAGGGGAAGGGTGGTGGATTGGGGACCAAAGTTAAAAACTTTATTAGACAGAAAAAGCTTAATAAGCTAAAAAAAATTGATTACTAGTAAGGTGGAGAGGAGGTACTTGTAAATTTTGATTATTAGCTTTCAACTTGTTAAATATTGCACCAAACAAGGAAGGGGGTAGGGTTTACTGACAAAGCAAGATTTTGAGTTTTATTTTTATTTAGTTATTATTATTATTTTTATGTGATCATGATTAGGGACCAAAGTTGATGTAAAGACTAGTTAAAGGGTTGGTGTTTTGTTTGGACCTTAGAATGTTGAGAGCCAAAGGGAATTTGCTTTCACAATGGATGGCCATCTATAATTGGGAGGCTTTGTGTGTGAAGTTAGGATATCCAAAACCGACAAGAAAAAGAAGATAGATAGATGATGATCATTCGTCCATGGCTCTCACTGGTCAAATACAATCAAAGTAGCTTTACAAAGCATATCCACTCTTTAGGAATCCTTTTCTTGCAAGAAAGAGAGCACTAAATAACATATTAAAAATGGCCAAAATGGCCAATATATGTTATGTCACTGTTGAATGAATGATATTTTAAGGGTTCCAGAGCACAATACACACTTGCCTTTTTGTCAAAAAGGTTGATGGAGATCAGATTCGTTCATTGCAGGTGACAGGTACACTTCACATACTAATATGCTAACCAGCAAGGGTTGACAATGAACTCTGATTAGGACAATACCCCTTCATACATTTGTCTTGGTTCGAGTTTCACTACCCTGTTTGGTTGTGTTTTCACTTTTATTTTTATTATTAATTTTGTGTTTTTCAGAAACAAAATAATGAAAAATTTAAATCATATTGTTTCATTTGTGTGTAAAAGTAGTTTTTTAAAATAAAAATCTTTTCAATAACAGTTTTGGAAATAGTTCATCTTGTCTGTTATCCAGAAAACAAAAAAACAAAAACATCTCTTTGGGAAAATCTGAACTTCATCATGACTTAGGTCGTCTGCTGTTCCTGTTGTGAATTGTTTTCATGCTCTGTTTTTTGTTTTTTTGGGAAAATATTTTACAATGAAAAACGTTTTTTTTTTTTTTTTTTTCTGTAAAAACAAATTTTTATGTTTGGTTTTCATCTTAAAACTAATGTGTTAGTAGTTGTATTAGTAGTGGAGGTGGAAGTTTGGAAAAATATATCTTACATTTTAAAAATGAAAATGAAAATGAAAATATTTTTTACCAAATAAACTTGTTTTCTGCTAATTAGGGACAATGTTTTCCATACTAAATGTCTGAAAATGTGGAACATATTTCTACAGAAATAAACAAAGGATATCCATAGGAAAAGATACTTGTTGTGAACGTAATGTATACTGGATTATGACCACAGTTGAGTATATGATAAAAACATATTATTTGTTTTTGCTTAAACAAGTTATATTCCACGTTGTGACATTTTGCTTCCTGAGATTCTCTCTATCCTACAATTCCTTGATATGCATTTATCGTTTAACTTTTTGTGCCTGCAAGTCTTTGCAACTTTTGAAAACAATGAAAATGTTTTCTGCAAGCAACTCTCAAGTCTGAGCCCGATCTTTGTCCGAAGGCCTAGTCCAAAAGATGGAGGGATCTATCTGCCCTTACCCGAATCTGATACCTGTCTGTCAGAATTTGTTTGCCCAAGCCTGAGTCCAAGTTAACTCAAAGAATTCGGGCTCCTTGAGCTGTCTAAATTTAAACACACAAAATTTATCCTGTCATTGTAAATTACTGATTTGCACTTTTTGAAAACAAAAAAGAAAAAACATCTCAAAATAAAAAAAAATAAAACACAACACAATATACTATACATAATAAGAAAATTGATTAGAGTTATGTGTATCAAGTAATAAAATATATTATATTGCAGTATGATTCAATAGTTTTGGAAGAGATGTAAAAAAAAATGTCGCCATAGGTGAAAGCTAGTCGTATTATTTAGAGTGGTGGCCGGAGAGGAAGGCGAGAGGGTGGTGGTGGGGGAACTGTGATTGTTGCTGAATCAAGAATTGGTACAGAATTGTAAATGAAGCCATGAAGCATTTCCTTTGAAAAATATTTTTTAGCAGCTATTGAGGAAGCCATCGGAGTGGGAGGGATAAAGATTCTTGAAAGAAATTAGGCCATCTATAGATATATAGATTGTGAGACATGAATTGGATGGTTGTTTGAAGAGAAACAGAGAAGGTGATTGAAGAGAGAGAAAGAAAGAGTATGGAGGGCAGTTTCTCCAATATTATTCCAGCCAATTTTTTTTTTTTTTAAAATCCAAAAAATCAAAATCAAATTTTTTTTTTTTTTTTTTAAATTGTCAAATAACATACATTTTTAGACCAAACTTTTTTGCTTTTATAATAAATTTTTTTACTTGAAACCAATTCTTAAGGATTGAGGATTCTCTGTCTTATTCTTCTCTGTTTTCTCATCTCTAAATCCCTCTCTATTATAGGATTTATCTCTCTAACTCTAAATAGAGGCTTGTGACAAAGGGAGGATCCAATTCTTGAGTTCAATTTTCGAACTTCCTTGGAGACAAGTTTAGCAAATTGAACAAACCTCTTATCTTTGATTTGGGTTTGAATTATCCAACATTAATTCAAGGAAAAGCAAATTACCCATCTCACAATATGTAATATGATCCCATACTGTTGAACTTCTTTTTTTTTTATTCAAAAAAAAGTTTAGGAGGAGGGGAGGCTACCCCATTCCAGGGCCAGGGAAAGTGTTACGCAATATCGCTCTACCAACAAAGGACTATCGGCAGCGGGACTCGAACCTAAGCCAAATGGGCGAAGGGGACGATCCTTACCAACTAAACCAACCCTTGTTAAAAGTTCCAAAATAGCTTTAGTTAAAAGAAACCAATTTGTTTTGAACTTTATTTCAATTTCACACAAAAAATAATCTTCAGATATGAGATTATGTATATAAAGGACTGGTGGTACAACACAGGCTTAATTAAGCATAGACGTGAGGATTGTCCAAAAGGTAGGCTTCAACAACTTTGTAAACCCCCATAGCGCTGTCCTTGCCGGACTTGATCTCTTCTTCCTTGATCTCAAGCTCGCCAACTGTGTGGTATTTGGTGATCATCTTACAGATGCAACCTCCATTGTTGGCTGCTTCAAACCTGACATCATAATCGATAGATTCAAGCTTGTCGCCCAATGGGTCACCTTCAATCATGGTGTACTTGCACACAAATTTCTCTTTGTCAAGCTCGTCGATTCTGTGCTTCACATAGTTGAAGTTGCTGTCTGCATCACAAAACCAAAAACAATCAGAACTGTTTCAAATTAGTATTTGTGAATCATGACAGTGCTTGTCTGTTTGATTGTATTTTATATTATTTTTAGTGCTTCACATACTTAAAGTGGCTAATTGCATGACAAACCAAAAACATGACTCCTTAATTTACACCTAAAAAATAAAAACAGAAAAAAGAAAACGAAAACACAATCAAATGGGCTGAAACTTATGTGGGTTTTTGCTAACCTTGAGTGAAGTTGACCTGTTCAATGCTTCCTGGTCCTCCGTCTCCTTCAATTACTTCCACACTTTTAATGAATTGAGGTAAGAGCTTTGGGATTAGGTTGTTGGATTCTAAGATCAATGCTTTGAACATTCTTGCTGGTGCAACAGGGCATGTAAACTCCTGGCTAAAACATGTCACCCCCATCTTCTTTTTTGATTATAGAGATCAAAAAGCTTATTTGTGGAGATGAAGAGCACCGCTTTGTGCTATATATATATGTGTGTGTGTGTGTGTGTGAGAGAGAGAGAGAGAGAGAGAGAGAGATGGGGTAGGTTTGGTGTCAATCCATTGGAAATTGGCAGAAGAGAAGCCAAACAGATGTAATACTGAAAGGTTTCAAACATTTGTTCAAACATCGTGGTCATATCAAACATATGTATGACTTGTTCCCAACATCACTTTTTCTCATCTGGTACAACTTTATTTTATTTTTTTCCCCGAAAAGATCCCATTCAATAGACCACATGATTGATACACAAGGGCGGCTTCTTGCTGGTTTGAATGGAGACTCAAAAAGTAATTAGGATTGTTTTGACCTATATTTGAAAACATGCAAAAACAGATTTCGATAATTAGAAATCAAATTCGTTCAACCAAAAAAAAAAAAAAAAAGAAAAAAAAAGAAATCAATTCACTATTCATTCCAATCAAACAGTACATACAACTCTATATATTATTACACACACTTATTATCAAGCCAAATTGGCAACTTTGGCTGGAGAGAAGAGAACATACAAGCCACACTAGTAACTAAAATGAAAATGGAAGAGAGTGATATGATATGATATGCTATGCAAGGGAATGTTTCATTTCAACAATGGAGGATGATCAAACATATGCATCAGGGTTTGCCCAGAGGTAGGTAGGCTTCCACGGCCTTGAGCATGCCGGAGGCTTTTCTTTCCCAGCCTTGATGTCCTCCTCCTTTACCTCAACGCCTGGTTTGGTATAGTACTTGCCAATGCTCATATGAACGCAACCACCATTGGGATCAGACTCAAGCTTCGTCTCATATGAAATGGACTCGATTCATTGTCCAACGCATCAATCCTATGTTTCAAGTATTTCAAATGACTACCTGCAAGGGAACGTAAAAAATCACGTATGTTGCATTATATATGTTAATTGTGTTGGACAATTTTCACCGTAATTAAAATAATTAATTTTGTTTGGGTACAAAACGACAAACAGAATATAAAAAAAAAATAAAAAAGGAGAGAGAATGTTTGATTATAAAAATCAAACTAGAATTAGAATTAAATAAATAAAAACAGATTTTATTTTGTTACGTAAACAAAATTAAAATCTGATTTAAATAAATAATAAAACAGAAAATAAATAAATAACTTACTTGATTAATATCTTGAATATTATTCTGATCAAGTTTAGTGTTCGACACTGTGTCCTTAAGACAAATTCGTCCTCTCCACGGTGCTTATCAGAATATAGACGTCTATCTCTTAGGATGAAATGATTAACAACAAATAAATGCAGCACTACAATTTATTTGTTTAACGAACACACTTAGTGTATACACTCTTTCTGACAGGAAAAATAATAGAATAAATGCAGCAAAATACAGAGATGAATTTGCAGCAAGGAAGGACGAAAAAAGTGAATGAATTCATTAAATGAGGGCTGCCTATTTATAGATAGATTGGTGGCGGCTGGTTTTGAATTAAACAGGTAGCATACCTATTCAATTTAAATTAAACAGATACAAAATCTGTAGGCACTGTTTGGTTTGAATTTTAAACAATTTAGATTTGAATTTGAACAAATTCGGTTTGAACAGATCCGAAACTGTGCAAAATTTCTAAAGAGGTGCAAACCAAAAAATTTGAATTTAGAATTTGAAATAAAAACAGACAGATTTTATTTATAACCAAATAAAATAAAATTCAAATGTTTTTGACCCCAAAAGATTAGTATTGGGCCGGACAAGCTCAACCCAACCTCACACCAGTTCCCATGTTGCCCAGACGGTGCATGTGTGGTATTTTTTGGGTCTAATGGGTCTAGCCCATTTTGCCCATAACTTCCCTCTCTACAAAACTTGGGTACCCCTTGGGGCATATCCCAAGTTCCAATCTCATGCCTTAAAAACCCATTCAAAACTTCTCACTAAATCAATGTGGGACAAGCCATTTTCCAACCTTAAAGAATTTCCACCAAAACTTCATTTCCATGGAGCTCACTTTGGTTTCAATTTCTCATTCACTCGATAATGGTTTTGAGCAACCAAATATATCACGTGAATCACAACGCGGCATACAACGCGTTACCACTTAGACTCGCCAAATTTGACGCACGGATCCCACCTAAATAATAGACCAAAGTTAGAAAAAAATTCTGTTTTATCCAGAATTTTTCCAACCATTTCCAACAAATTTTACTCAGTTTGTTTTTAACAGATACAATGAAAAAAAATAAAGTTTGTTTGCTTGAGTTTTTAGAATCTGTTCTTTGATTTTTTATTTTTAAAAAAAAGGTTTGGTAAAAAAAGGAAAAAAGAAAAAACTCATTCTTTCTTTTATACGATATTCTCTATTTTTAATGAAAAAAATTTAATACCCATAATTGTACCACAATGATGTGATATTACATGTTAATTATTTATTTGTTATACATTTAATAATATAAGATTCTTCCCTTTTGTCACCACCAACACCACCATTAACACATTAGTCTTAAAATTGCAATCATATAGAGAAATAAAATTCTACAGAAAAGATATGAAAATGTGGTGAATTGGATTTGGAAATACTTCTTCAATTTAGTCAAACCCTTGAGATCCTTGTGATGTCACTTGAAACATAAACGAATGATCCGGTCAATAGTGCCGGAATTAACACTCCAATGAACAAGTTAGTTTCTCAAAAAGACTCGCGTCACTATTTCTTAAAGGCTTAAGTTAGTTGTTTTTTTCTTACCCCCTCTTCGTTAAGTTCTTCTTCACCTTTTATGGTATCATCTTTCTTAACCCTTGTTCCATGTAACCTAACTTCTCATCATTACTCTCTAGGGCCTATTTTCATATTATACTCTTCAAGAAATTTTCATCCCACTAAGTGGACTCCTGCTGATATGTACTATTCGGACTTCACTGTCTATCAAAAATATCTTCAATGTTCCTGTTCACCATACTCACTTGTTATTCGATGGTTACCCAGCCTAGCGGGCTTGGGCCTTATTCGGCCCACATTAGATTTGCTGGGCTACTCAATACGGTACGAGATACAATTTCAATTCAGCTCTCGTAGAAAATATTTTTTTTGCCAAAACAAAATGGGGCCTAAGATTTAAACACAGCATTAGTGAAGTTGGTAGCTAGCCTTCGACAAAGTTCATTTGGTTGATGCTTCCAGGGCCGCCATCTCCTTGGTTTGTTTCGATGCTTTTGATAGCCTGTGGTACAACCTTGAGGATGAGGTTATCAACATCAAGGATCAAGGCCTTGAACAGCCTCGGCGCCAGGACGGGGCTAGCGATGTCCTCGGTGAAGGTAACAACACCCATTGATTTTTCTTTCTTGTAAGCTCAAAAATGCCCTGAAAATAGAGAGAGCAGAGAAGTGTCGGAGGTGGAGTGAGGAAGGTGGTGAAGAATATGGGCAAATGGAGTGGTGAAGTGTTTGGCCATACCAATAGCAATCATTCAAGAATATCCCGTTGATTCAAGTCAAAACAATTTTGTTAAAATAATATGACAGACTTGTTAAAATAAAATGATTTTTTCGGGGATATGTGAGTTATAGGTTATGTTTTGGTAATTCGAGTAGTTTATATTATAAAATTATTCGTATATATATTATTCATAAAAAATAGATTGATCTGATAATTTGAATCTTTTTATTTTATCATAAAAATAGATGATCTATTTTTAAAAAAAATATTAATCATTATTTTGTAAGACAAATGTAATAAAATGAAAATATTACAATTATTAAATCAATCTAATTTTTTCACGGATGATAGATGTTGAGAGTGTTACAAAATGAATAATTTAAATTGTGGGGAAGTGGTTTTGGAAATACTCTTCAGATCCTGGGAGACGCTCTTGATACTCAGCTAGTCACCTGCAAAGGCAAATACTCCGGTCGGGGGTGCCGGGATTAGCACTCCGACGGGCAAGTCAGTTCTTCTACTCAAGAAAGCTTGTTTACTAAATTTAGTGAAGTGTTGGTTTTTTTTACATATCTTTCCAAGAACGCTGCTTCTTTATTTATATCTGTTCCTCCTAAGGCCTCGGGGCCTGGGCTTAGTTTTCAATCATTACCCGTTCTTATATTCAGCCCCCAACGATCTTTTCTTAATCGGCTTAATCGGCTTACGTATCGTATCCGGCCCATCTTAGTCTTGCAGGATGGGACCGATTAATATTTGCTGGACGACCGGTTAGCGTCAATACTAAAACATACCCCTTCCGATTTAGCCATATATTCGGCTCCCACAATTGCCCCCCGAACTGCCTATTGACGGTAGTTAATCGGCGTGTTTGGTTCAGAATTCAAAAAGCCCATTATAGATCGGGCGGCTTCGCATATCCCAAGGCCGAAAAATGTCAAGGTGCTCGCTTTTCGCTTATCATTACACTTTCCGCTTTATTCATGCGCTCTCGATTTATTGCTATTTGAAACTTCAATCTTTTTGGTGCACGCTTGCCGATCATCCGACACGCCTAGACCGCCAAGCGCATCCCTTCTCTCATTCGCTTTCGCAACTTTCGCCCATCTACCTTTTGCCTCATCCGCTTCTTCGTAAGTTTTCTTCCCTTTTCTTTGCGCTCTATTTTCGCTTATCATTTTTACTTTCGGCGAATCCTTGGGTCCCCGTCGAAATGGCTAAACACTTGAAGGACCTCCCTTATGAGAGTCGCATTTCCGAATTCCGGTGACATTTTTCCATTCCCGATGACGTCCATCTAACTCTTGTAATGGACAGTACTCTAGATATGGAGAGGGAGGATCAGAATACAATCGTATTCCCTTCCGTCCATAGTAGAAGCGAGTCCGCTTCCTACATCCATTACTTAGGGCTGTCCTTCGATATTGGAGTCTGATTCCTTCTCAACCAAATGTAAATTTCTTTCGAATCATTATGGATGTTATAGAATTGAATCGACGTCTTAGGATCGATCTCGGAATTTCGGCCATTCGGCATTGCTACGCCTTAGCCAAATCCTCCGGCCTACTGGGTCGGCATTTCCTTAGGGCCAAGGATGCCGACCATCATTTGGTGACTATGCTTGCGCCGTAAGAGGGTTGACGATGTAATGGTCGGCGTCCGAGGTAATCGAGTTTATCAAGGCTAAGATCGCTTAGACCCCATTCCTGCATATAAGGGTGACCCAGGCTGCCACGTAATATCTTGTGTTTAATGATTTATCTTTTAATCGGCTTTCTTTCCTTAATCACTCATCTTTTGCAGGTAATAAATTGAAGAAGGTTCTAACTTGCGTTGACAAAGTGGTCCTTAGGGATATTAAGATTGCACTCGGCTACTTTGGCCGCCCAAACGTGCAAAAACAAGGGAGAGCCGCCCACATTTTACTTCGGTACGAGCCCACTTATACCACGTTTTCGGCTGCGGACAACATTCCAATTCCATCTGACGATCAGCAGCTCTCGGCTCTTATCTTCCCCAGCTACAAGAACCTTAGGCAAATTGGTCTCGAAGATTCTGATTCGGGGCGAGACGCAGAGCCGGTAATAGAAGTAGTTGCCAATCCGGCTGGAGAGTTCACTGAGGAGGCCGAAGAAGTTGACGAGGCCGTGCGCTCGGCGTTTGAGGCTGCCGGACTTGATCAGCCTTCACCATCCGCGTCGGGTCGGGCAGAAGTCTTTTCCGGAGACATTTTCACAAATTTGGGCGACCTACCCGGCGATTTCTTCGAAGGTATGGCGAAGGAAAGCCTTACGCAAATGGCGCGTAGGAGAAACGCCGAGCTTAATGGTCATAGACAAAAGGCCAAGGTCCGACCGATCCCGCTTGCCTAAGGCCTCCATACCCATTGTTAAAGGGATCGCTCAGTTACGCTTGAAACGAAAAGGGTGAACAAATGCGTGAAGAACGGCAAATTCGGAGGAGCGCAAAAAAACGCAAGAGGGAAGCGCCTCCGGTTAGTCCTTCTGACAAACGGCCTCACCTCGAAGAATCGGACGTGGTTGCTCATTTTGTTATTCAACCAAAGATCAGAGATACGCCGATTTCTTCCAACGCTTCTGCCATTGAGGATCCGGCCGTTGCGTTGAGCTTGGCGGCTTCGATTTCCTTGCCGACTGACAATGCAGCCTTTTGCGCCGTGCCGGATATTTTGGCCGTAGCCTTATCTGCGCAGTCAGCACTCCTGGTAGGAATCTTATATTTGTTTCTAAATTTACTTTTTATAAAGGTATCTAATGATCCCTTATTCTTGCGGCATCGTCACAGATTGCCGACTGGGGCCGCCGCCTGCATGATGCTCTTGGCGAATTGATCGCTTTGTCAAGTGGAAGGTCAGAAGAGTAGAGCGGAGTTTGAAAAAATAAGGGCCGCAATGGAGAGCGCGTGAGCCGAAGTAGAGAAGGAGAGGGCTCGCACTGCTGAACAGCTTCGATCTGATGCTGAGGCTAGAGTGAATGCGAATGAGGAATCGCTTAAGCTCTCAAATGACGAACTTGCCAAGGCGGAGACTCAGCTAGAGGAGCTGAAGGCGGCCAAGGAGAAAGCCAAATCTAATGCTTTCGAGGCAGGAAAAAGTGCCGCTTACACGGAATATGTTGATGAAGTTCCCAAGTTTGAGAATCTGGGGTTCAAACATAGGTGGCTCAAAGCCCTTGCAGCCGCTGGGGTTACATCGGATTTGCCAATTCCTTACGAGCAAGTGGATGTTGAGCCACTTGAATCCGACACCGAGGAGTGATTTGGGAGGCGTTTCCTAATTTTGTTTTTGTAAGTTTTTTGTTTGGTAGAGTAGTTTTCAGGGTAGTTTTCATGTATAAATTGGTTACTATCTTGTACGCAATTTATTAATGAACATTTCCTTGTAATGTCACTACTTCTTGTGCACAATTTGTGTGATTATGTTAATGAAACATTTTGCTAAGTTTGGCTCAAAGCCTTTCGCTTTTAGGGATTATGTTAATAAAATTGTTGCTGAGTTTCAGCTTTTAGGGATTGAATATCCTGTGTCAATATGGATTCGTCTTTCTCATGTCGACTGGATTCGAATTATGAACTGTCAATTCGAGAGCCGGCTGGGGTGCCTGAGCCGGATAGATTGGCGAATCTTTCTCATGCTGATTGGATTCGAATTATGAACTGTCAATTCGAGAGTCAGCTGGGGTGCCTGAGCCGGATAGATTGGTGAATCTACCCTTGCCCCAGGCGGTCCTTGCGGGGTGGAGGGCCGGCTGGGGGACTTGAGTCGGATAGATTGATGAATCTGCCCTTGCCCCAGGCGATCCTTGCGGGGTGGAGGGCCGGCTGGGGAACTTGAGCCGGATAGATTGATGAATCTACCCTTGCCCTAGGCGGTCCTTGCAGGGTGGAGAGCCGGCTGGGGGACTTGAGCCAGATAGATTGATGAATCTGCCCTTGCCCCAGGCGGTCCTTGCGAGGTGGAGGGCCACTGGGGACTTGAGCCGATAGATTGATAATCGCCTTGCCTCAGCGGTCCTGCGGGGCGCCATGGAGCCGAATGGGTTGATGAATCACGCCTCAGCCAGGATTATGGTAGAATCGTGCCCCTACCGTCGACTCAGCCGGCGTCGGGCGATTCAAGATCTCCAATTAATGAGATTGCCTCAAACATGCTGCCTCTGTGAAGGATAAATGAGGAAACGTACATCCTTTACGAGCTTGGTAGACAACTGAGCTGAGCTCTTGGGGGAAGACTGATTGCGCGAATGTCGAACCGACTTTTCTTTAACAGTAAAGGGGAAGCGAAGACCCTAGCTGAGCTTGGTGGAGATATAAATCGAGGTGGTGAACCCTCGCGGGCAGGAAGTAGGAGTACCAGGGGTCGAGAGAGGCGCTGGCTTCGACGCCGCAGAGACGCCTGCAAGAAAAGCAGTCGCAGGGTAAGGCTCCACAGTCCCGAGTCGAGGAGAGGTCCGACGCGAAACCGTTTCCATTAAGCTTTGCGGTATTCGTGAAGAATAGACCGATGATAGAGGCGGACTCGATCGTTTGAGACCCAGATGTAGCGGTCGACTTTGCCCGACAAATATTTCCGCCTGAGGTTCAGAAATCAATGCTGGGTTAACAGGATTACGAGGTGTTTCGCGAGGGCATTCACGGCGCAGTGAAGGGGCTTTACACTGCTTACGAAGTCGGCATGCGACTGCGCGCTGCTCGTCAAGAGATGAAAAAGAAGGACGAACGTATTCGAAGTTTGCAGGCCCGCGTGGAGGCGGCCGAGCGGGAACTAAGGAAAACCAAGGCGGCTCAGGCACAATCCACCGCACACGCGAACCCAATTGTGAAAGAGAGGGTTACGAGTCGGCTTATCAGCTCCGCACTTGCCGATCGAGAGACGGCAAGTATGTTCGCAATAGAGAGTGCGAAGGGGAGGGCCTATGAGAAAGGTTTCCATGAGGGCCGAAAGGTGAGAATCGTGAAAACTAGGGAAATACTGGCTGAAGAAGTATGCCGATGTGAAAACCGCGGGTTCAGGCACGGTTGGATCAAGGCATCTCAAGCCGCAAAGGCTCTTCGAGCATCGGGAATTGATTTGGCATCACCACGCTACAGGAGTAAAGATTTTCCGTTTTGTGCCTTTGAGATTGAGAAGAGTGAGGATGAGGGTGACGCCGTATGAATTTTATAGTTGTAAGATTGGAACGCAGGGTGTGTTCGAAACTATGTAACTTATTGTTTTATTGAATAAAGATTGTTTCGTTATAACTATTTTTTTGTCATTCATATTCGGCATATGTGTATTTCGTGTTGCTTAAATGTTTGAATGTCTAAATATTGCCCGACCCAGATAGCCGTTAATTGCCCGGCAAGACGTGGGCCTATCGGCAGGATCTGCACATGGGCAGGGTCGACACGTCCGCAGCGACCGTTAAGATTTTATTGAGGCTATTTCAATGGCCATTTATCTTTGATTTGGGCGAGCGTATCGACGCTTGACCACTTGGATTGGTGGACTGGTCGAGGGTGATCGGCATGTGAATATTTGGCCGATCGGTTTTAATAAAGCTATTTCGCTTTGGCCCAGCCAGCGCGCGTTTCGGCCAGCCGTCGGGATGGCGGTCGTGGCGAATGTCAATCGACGCTTGTTTTATTCAACCAATGCGTTTTTGGGCGTTAATAAAATTTTCTTGGGATTGGGACCTCGAGATCGCGGTCGTTGCTAAAGATAAAAGGAGTGGGCGCTTCGCACCAATAATCCCATTTGACTCATCATTCTTTGTCTGGGATGGTGATTTTGGTTATAGAGGCTCAAACTTCGGTCAAGTTTGGTGTTGAGATGGTTTGCGGCAGAAAACCTATCCGTGAGGAAGTTAGGTCACCCGAAGGGCTTGAGTTCTGTGAGTCTCCAAGTGAAGGGCTTGAGATCTGTGAGCCTCCAAGTCGTCGAAGCAGATCACCCCGAAAGGAGAGTCAACAACTGTCAAGTTCATTCTTCCTTGTCTTGGATCTTTGCCTTGACATTGTCAATGGTGTCAGGGGCAGTTTGGCGTTATGCAAGTCGTGGGCTTAAGCATAACTGGTTCAAGGTAGTGCACGCCGTGGAGGGGTTTAGGGCGACGGTCGTCAATCCGCGATATCGCCATCGCTGCTTTTGTCCCATTTTTTGCTTTCGATATTGTAATGTTCGAATGCGGGTTGTATTTATGTAACAACTGTTTAATCAAATAAATGGTTTTATTTTAAATCTATTTGCGTGTTATTCTGAATTTTGCTTGTGTACTAAAGCTCATTACTTCGAATGCATGATCTGTTCTAGTATATTACATAGGGTCAATTATCAATATCTTTTGTTCGTGCCAACGTTTGCTCGGATTCGGAGACGCGATTAGCACTTAGCACTGTATGATCCGTTCCAGAATCCAGGGCCCATTTGGCCTTAAGGTGATTAATCAGCTCCAAACCCGGAGACTTAATCGGCCCTAAGGGGGCTCCGAATCCGAAAACTTAATCGGCCCTAAGGCTTCATGCGCCAAAAGGGGGCTCCGAATCCGGAGACTTATTTTGGCTAATCGTGATATCCACGAAGGGCGCTCCGAATCCGGAGACTTAATCGGCCCTAAGGCTTCATGCGCCAAAGGGGGCTCCGAATCCGGAGACTTAATCGGCCCTAAGGCTTCATGCGCCAAAGGGGGGGCTCCGAATCCGGAGACTTATTTTGGCCAATCGTGATATCCATGAAGGGCGCTCCGAATCCGGAGACTTAATCGACCCTGAGGCGGCATGTGCCAAAGAGGTCTTCGAATCCGGAGACTTAATTTGGCCAATCGTGATATCCATGAAGGGCGCTCCGAATCCGGAGACTTAATCGGCCTTAAGGTGGCATGCGCCAAAGGGGGCTTCGAATCCGGAGACTTAATTTGGCCAATCGTGATATCCACGGCGGCGCCCGAACCGGAGACTTAATCGCCCGAAGGCGGATGCGCCAAAGGGAGCTCAATCCGAGACTTAATTTGGCCAATCGTGATATCCACGGGCGCCAATCCGGAGACTTAATTGGTTCGAGGTGGCATGCGCCAAAGGACTCAATCCAAGACTTAATTCGCCAATCGTGATATCCACGAAGGCGCTCAATCAAGACTTAATCGCCCTAAGGCTTCATGCGCCAAAGGGGCTCAACCGAGACTTAATCGCCCTCGTGCTAGCGCGCCAAAGGGGGCTCTGAATCCGGAGACTTAATCGGCCTTAAGGCTTCATGCGCCAAAGGGGGCTCCGAATCCGAAGATTTAATTTGGCCAATCGTGATATCCACAAAGGGCGCTCCGAATCCGGAGACTTAATCGGCCCTGAGGCGGCATACGCCAAAGGGGGCTCCGAATCCGGAGACTTAATTTGGCCAATCGTGATATCCACGAAGGACGCTCCGAATCCGGAGACTTAATCGGCCCTAAGGCTTCATGCGCCAAAGGGGGCTCCGAATTCGGAGACTTAATTTGGCCAATCGTGGTATCCACGAAGGGCGCTCCGAATCCGGAGACTTAATCGGCCCTGAGGTGGCATGCTCCAAAGGGGGCTCTGAATCCAGAGACTTAATTTGGCCAATCCTAGCAAGTGCCCCACTGGGAATTGACATATGATTTTCAGCGTCGAGGAAAAATAGTTCATATTGCAGAGGCGAAATATATTTACAGGTATCAGAGCCCATAGATCGGGTCAGTGATAGGGTTTTCGTCAGAACTCTGCTTGTACCAATTGGGGGGAACCACGTATTTCTTCAATGCCGTGGGTTGTTGGGAAACGCAGGATCTGATGGTAGGTGCTTGGGACGGCCTTCATGATATGTAGCCAGGTTCTTCCCATTATGGCATTATACGGCGAGGGGAGCTTCACGACCAGGAATTCCACTTCGACCGTTCTGGACCCCGCTCGAACAGGTAATGTGACCTTGTCCAATGGATATTCGGGGTTCGTATTAAAGCCGAACAGTGGGTGAGGCGCCGGAGATAGATCCACCTCGCTGAGGCCGAGCTTGATGAAAGTTTGATAATACATGACCTCTGAACTACTCCCTGGATCTATGAGGATTCGTTTAATGATGAACCGGTTTATGCGTAATCCAATGACCAACAGATCAATGCGGGAAGCCGTTGCGTCATTGAGGTCGGAGTCGTTGAAGGCAATTGTCGGAGCTTCTTCAGACCGGTGAGTCGAAATACGGCACCCCTGTAAAGTTGGGTGCGATTGAATTGTGTGCATGGCTGGGAGTGTAGGCAGGCTGTAAATTACATGGATCACGCCAAGTGGGGGAGAGTCCTGCCTTAATGCTAATGCCTTGGTTGGCTTTCCCTGTTTCACATACTACTGCAGTCGGCCGTTTTGCACCAGTTCTTCCAGGTGATCTTTTAATGCGTAGCAACTCTCTGTTTCGTGGCCGTGATCTTTGTGATATTCGCACCTCCGGTCCCTTCGTCGTGTATCGGGTGGCCCCACCATCTTTGACGGCCATTTGAATGGAAGGTGTTAGATTTTGGTCATTACAACAGTGATTGGCTCTGACAGTTTTGTGTACTTTTTGTCGGCGCGCCTCGAGCGCCTACTGTCGACTTGTAATTGCTCATTCGTCGGGTGGGAGCATTAATCACTCGATCAGCGAGAGTCCCGCCTTTTGTCTCGTTTAGCACGTTGTCGTGGCTCGGGGCTCAGAGGTGGCACGAAACTTATCGGCTGAGCAATATCAGGGGGTCCCGATTTGGTGGACGCTTGTCTAGCTTTGATCCTCAAGGCATCATCTTCCACTTTGCAATACTCTTCGAATTTCTTCATCAACGCCTGCATCGCTTTTGGGGGTCTTCGTCAGGAGTTGCAAGAGCACCGTCAGATGTAGTCCCATTTTGAAGGCGGTGACGGCCATGGAGTCGCTGCAAGCATCACAACGAGATTGAAGCACTCCCATATTGCCGTAATATGCTCTCGCCGCTTTCTCCGCTGAATTTGCATAGCCTGAGAGAGTCGGCTGTTTTGCATTCTCGTTGGTGATGAACCCGCTCAAGGATTTTTGCAATTGATGGAAACTTCGATCGGGTACCCTAGCTTGTAATACCATCTCGACAGCCTAATGGCCCTAAACCGCCGGGGAATATTCGCACATGAGGGCTTTATTGTCCGTGATGCAACGCCATGGCTCGCCAGTAGTGACGATATGATCAAGGGGTCCGATTTTCCGTCATAGAGAGTAAATGATGGAGCTTTTGAACTTTGGATTGGACAAGGCCGCCTCGCAATTCGCTTCGATAAAAGGATCGCCGGTCCTCTTCACCGAATCGCTTCTTCGCGCTTGTTCCTTATGCGTGGGCTTTTTTCAGAGGAGCCGAAATGTCCGAAAGGCCCCTTGTCATGCTCCGTGGATAATGAATTGAGTCGCTATCGCTTCTGGTCGGGCTCGAGGTCGTTGTTTACCCGCCTCGGGTCGTTTCGGTCTTGGCGACGGCTTTTTGGATTTTGCTATTTCAAGGCCAAATCTTGTTTGAGTATGCTCATTTTCATGCGAGCATATTTTCCAAATTTTGCTTATTCTGCTTAGCTTGTTCTATGATGGCTTGCATCGCCTCGCTACCAAGTCGCAGGTGAGTCAAAATTCAAGGCGCCTCGCAATGATGGTTTCCTTCCGAGCATATATCCGCCAGGTGATGTCGTCTCTCTATGTGGTCTCGTCGGTGGCTATCGGAGAATCTTGCGTCATGCCTTCCATGGATGTATTTGAGTATTCCCATAGACGGCGCCAGTTGTGGGGAAGTGGTTTTGGAAATACTCTTCAGATCCTGGGAGACGCTCTTGATACTCAGCTAGTCACCTGCAAAGGCAAATACTCCGGTCGGGGGTGCCAGGATTAGCACTTCGACGGGCTAGTCAGTTCTTCTACTCAAGAAAGCTTGTTTACTAAATTTAGTGAAGTGTTGTTTTTTTTAACATACCTTTCCAAGAACGCTGCTTCTTTATTTATATCTGTTCCTCCTGAGGCCTCGGGGCCTGGGCTTAGTTTTCAATCATTACCCGTTCTTATATTCGGCCCCCAACGATCTTTTCTTAATCGGCTTAATCGGCTTACGTATCGTATCCGACCCATCCTAGTCTTGCAGGATGGGACCGATTAATATTTGCTGGACGACCGGTTAGCGTCAGTACTAAAACATGCCCCTTCCGATTTAGCCATATATTCGGCTCCTACATAAATAATCAAAACAAGACTTGTAGTAAATCACACTAACCTCTAAAAATATTTCAAATAGATGAATGCCTATTTTATAAAATAAGTTAAAAATTGACTTTTTTATTTTTAAAATTTTTTTTTAAAAAAAAGTACCAATATATATATATATATATAACTCAAGAAGCTAAAAAAAATTAAAAAAAATTAACTTTTAACCAACTTTTTAAAACCGGTTCGATCAAAAAATTAACTCTTAATTAACTTTTTAGAATCGATTTAGTTCAATTGTATCTACTGGCGTAAGGATCCTCTCGAGTCAATCCTCTAGAGTGATCTCCTAAAGTGCTTAATCTGACAGCTGAGAATAAAACTTACCAAAACAACGTCGTTTTGGTGAGTATTTTTTTTTTTTAAAAAAAAAAATTCAAAATTTTTGCAGATCTCATATGAAGCAGTATAGAGACACACATCTGAGAGAGAAAGAAAAGGGTTGTTTTTCAGATTTCCATCTCTTCACTCTCATCTTCTTTTTTTTCTTCTTCATGGGTATTGGCGTTCTTGATCTACTGGTTTCTTCGTGGATCTTGATTTGGGTTGTTATTGTTTTGGTCTGTTTATAGTTGGGTTGAAATATTCTTTGGGTTTCTCTGTTTATTGTTCTCAGGAAGTTCATAGCCATGGATGACACCAAATTAATTTTCATGTGGGTTTTTTTGCAAATCCACGCATTTTCTTCTTCATCTCCCAAACCCATCAAAATCTCTGCAAAATCTGTCCTTGAAGCTTCTTGAAGAATAGAGATCAAAAAACTAGAGGACGTAGAGATTTCAAAAAATTAGATCTTTGTCAAAAAAAATCAATCTCTGCAAAATGAGTTTGGAATCAATCTCTAACAATGAAGTTGAGAAACTCTTGATTTGGGTTTCGAATACGCAGACTGTGGAATTGATCTTCGTCGAGTAACATTTTCATATGAGATTTTGAGAGGCCTATCTGGTGTTGTGCATGATTTGGTTATCTCTGGAGAAGAAGAGTTTGGAAGTGTGGACATTTGAAGCTCTGTTAATCCAGCATTAGGAGAACTTATTTGGGCATTCTTTGGAAAAGAGAATGACCCAGATTCTAGTGTTGTGAAACTTTTAGAACTCACACTTTGATTGTCTTGGTCTCTCCTTGAAGTTCCTTCAATACCCAAAATGGAGACTACAACTTCATTGTTACCCACCTTTTGTTTCTCACCTTCAATGGGAAATGAGTTTGGAATCAATCTCTGCAAAATGAGTTTAGGAAATGAGTTTTTCAACTTCAATCTCTTCAATACCCAAAATTAGATCTTTGCCAAAAAAAATTAAAATCTCTGCAAAGTGAGTTTGGGGAGTTTGGAATCAATCTCTGCAAACTGGATCTACAAACTGAAAAAAAATAAAATAAAAAATATTAGGTTGGCAACAAAAACGACGTCGTTTTGGAGAGAGATCATCTCAGCCATTGGTTCCATCAATAGGACACATGTCAGGCCACAAAAAACCACTTTAGAGGATCACTTTAGGAAATGACTCTAGAGGATCCGGACGCGTATTTACTTTAAGTGTCCTACTTTGGAAGCAACTTAACCGGGTTGCCACGTGGCAAGACATCCTCTGCTTTTACTTTTTGTTCGCATGGTACCTTCTTCAAATGGTGCCAAAGGGTCAAGACCGGAATCAACGGTCAAAATTTTAATTTTAAATGATTAAAAAATTATATTTAATATTTATATTATTATTTATTATCTTTTTGGGGGATTGTCGAATAAAAGTGGAATTAAATATGATGCTTTGAAAAGCTTACAAATCTTGTGTGTTTTTTTATATAAACAAAGATACCCCATTATGGTGAAATTGACATAGTCATAGAATTCTTTAATTACTATATATAATGTGTTGCCGTAGATAAATAAAATAAAACTATCACGTAGTGTATTTTTTTTTTTTTTAATGTACTCAAATGCTTGTCCCGTTATCCTTCTAATTTATCATCTTTCTATTTTTTATTTTTTTATATACTATATCTCTGTCACTATTTTTACAATGGTAGAGTTGAACCCAATTAGAAAGAACTCTAATTGCAAAAGTTTGGCTGAATTTTTAGAATTTATTTTCTAAATTTATTTTAAAAAACATAGAAACTAATTTGATAAAAATAAATATAAAAAAATCATATTTTTGAAAATTTAAAAATATTTCTATCGCAAAAAAGAGAGATTCATTTGAAAATAATGTGCATTTGATTTTTATTTATTTTTTTCATTTTTTTTGGGAAAAAATTGACTCTAAAAACACAATCAAACAAATTATTAAAATAAAATTTGATAAAATACATTTGAAACATAAGTTGTCCAAGCCTAGCTCTTGAACGAGGGTTGAAGATGGATTGTGCTAGGGAGCCCTAATTTTTGGCCCCCTAATCCCCTGAAATTTCAGACCAAGGCAAAAAAAAAAAAAAAAAATTGCCCAAAACGACATCGTTTTAGACATTAGGGGGATTAGGGGGGACATTTTTAAGGGGACAAATCATTTTCCGTTGAAGATTTCAGCAACCCGTTAGAGAGATGAGGGGGTAAAATAAAGGGCAAAGCAAAAAGGACATTTTGGTCCCATTATAAAAAATAAAAATAAAAATAAAAATTTATTTAAATAACTTTTTAACTTTATCAGTTGTACTCATTTAACACTTTGTTAATATATAATCTTAAGACAAATATTAATAAATTCATCTTTTTATACCAGATTTGATATACTATCTCATATAACATAATTAAAATTATTAAAGTAAACAATCCCACAATTGTATTAATATTTAATTTAATGATTGTGAAATGTGATATAAAAAGATAAGTAGAATGGACTAATGGATTTGTTTTGAATATAGTAAGACTTTTTTTACTCCATATTTATTAAATTAAAGGCCTTAGTTAAACTAATAAACTTTATTTGGAGGAATATAAAAAATGAAGAGTAGGAAAAATAATTGCAAAATAATGAATGCATAAATAATTCATGCATTGAATTATGCAAATAAGACTTGTACATTCATCATTCATCATTTTGTAATTATATTTTTTACTCACTACTATTTTGAAAATTTCCCTAAATTTTAATGACTTGATGGCATTAATGCTTCCAACAGTACCCTACCCTTTATTACAGCAAAAAATTAAGGGTGATTACAAAGTAATCCCGGAACATGAATATGTGATACTCCATTATATTATAATTGGTGAATAGTGATTGATGAAAGAGTATATCACGTCCTAAATTTTGGATAATTAAATATTAAATTAGGACTAAACCCCAATCAATATTCCATCATCCAAATCTTAGGGATGAAACAAAATCTAAATGTTCACGTCTTCAGAAGATTTAAATAAATTTCCATCCTCAAAAGATTAGAAGGGATAAAAAAAAAAAAAAAAAAAAACTAACAAAATGCCAACCAAATCATCCACCATAATTTTATAATTAACCAATACCTTCAACATTAAAATAACAATAAATAGTCAAAACAACTTAAATAATGTAAAGTTACAAATCATGCCAAATTATCAAAATACTAAGGTCATAAAAAAATAATAAATACATAAACTAATATCAATCTTAAACTTAAGAAAACAAAAAAAGTTCAAACGACATGTCCAACAACTATAGTTATTTCTCTTCACAACCGTAGTTTCAACTAATCCTACAAAGGAAGCTCGGCTGTGCTCAAATAGAATGCACTCGAGATGCCAAAAGGCAAAATGGATCAATATACAAATATACTGGTATGAGTACAAGATTTGACACCCACGTGTCCACCAGACACAAACAAAAAATACATTTAATTATTGTTATGAGACAAGACAAGTAGTTCCATCCGCACTAAGACGAAGAGGTAGTTTCCTAAAATACGGTGGCATTTAGTTTCTTACCCGTACATAACTAAATATGAATTGAATATAAAATAAACAAAATAAACATAAAAATTATGGTGGGTTAGCTGTCATGTCCCAAAATTTGGATAATTAAACATTAAATTAGGACTAAATCCCAATTAATATTTCATCATCCAAATCCTAGGAGTGAAACCCAAAAAAAAAAAATTAAACGCTAACCAAATCATCTACCATAATTTCATAACTAATCAATACCTCAAACATTAAAGTAACAATATGTAATCAAAATAACTTAAATAATGTACGGTTATAAACCATGCCAAATTATTTCAATACTAAAGTCATAAAAAAAAATAATAATAAATACATAAACTAATATCAACCCTAAGCTCAAGAAAACAAAAGAAGTCAAAATGACAAGTCCAACAACTATAGTAATCCCACGTCACCACCGTAACCCCAACTAATCCTGCGAAGGAAGCTCGATTGCGCTCAAACAGAACGCAACTGAGTTGCCAGGAGACAAAACGGGTCAATATACAGGTATACTAGTATGAGTACAAGATTTAACACCTACGTGTTTACCAGACAAAAAAAAAAATACATTTAATTCTTGTTACAGGACAATACAAGTAATTCTATCTGCACCGAGACGAATGGGTAGTTTTTCGAGATACGGTGGCATTTAGTTTTTTACCCGTACACAACGAAATATAAATTGAATATAAAATAAAAAAAATAGAAATAAAAATATGGTGGGTCAGCCATGCATAAAAAGTTAGTAAGACCCACAATCCTGCAAAATAAAGTTAGTATAATTTAATCATAAGTAACTTGCTAAAGAAGTATAAAAATGCACCGTTTCATGCTTAAATAATTTGAATTGACCAAAACTCAAAGAACAAAAGTTGTACAGAATCAAATTTCCTAAAATACATCTTGAACTAATTTAGTAGAAACTAAATAAGTTGAAAGAAAAACTTGATAGAAGAACCTAGACGGATTTCAACTGAAAAATCTGAAACTGAAAACGAACAAAAACTACCCTAAGATGATTTTTTTCAAAAAAGTTCAAAACATAAAAAGTGTGTAGAATAATATTTTACTTCATTTTGCGCTAAACTAATAAAAATGAGCTCGTTTCGTGGGTTAAAACAGCCTCTAAAATCTGCATTGCTAAAATAAATCAAAATTACAATAACCAAGATTATCCGATTATAAGTTTTAATCGATCTTTTTAATAAAAAGTTAAAACACAAAAGTTGTCTAGAATCACGTATACATATCTCTGCTCAAATTTCATAATTTATCGAGATCGTTTACTATTTTTCAACATGTACAAATTAATACAATTCATACTATACTAATAAACTCATAATTAAATTCTTTGTACTTTAACTCCACTACTTTGGCCTTCACTTCCGGCTTACACATATATCCCAAGTGTCTCTCGTATACCTAATATCGCTCCGAAGTCAAACTTACACGGGGATATTGTCCCGAGTTTGATCCACACTCCCCGAATGGTTAGCATATACATACGCGCGTAAATCAAAACACTCGTCTACTCATGAGAACGAGACAACAATATATATATATACACAACATCTCACTCATGATAATAAATATAACAATGCCAAGCCTAAGGTATTTAAATAAATCTCATAATCCTCACTTTTTTTTTATACACTCTTTCTCACTATCACTCAAATAAAACAACAATCCATGAAGTCATGGTGGAGTGTAAGGAATTTATCTATGGGTTCCTAATTAATTTTAATTTCATATAATCATGAGTGTGATTACAGCCATAAAATAAATCCATATAAAAGCCCTAAACCTGACATACACAACTAATCAAAATAATTAAAATCAATCAATCAATTATCTAGAAACCCTAAACCTTACATATATAACTAAACAAAATAATTAAAATCAATCAATCATCTAAAAACCATAAACCTTACATACACAGCTAATCAAAATAATTAAAATCGATCAATCATCTACATGTAAATATGAAATCAATTCAAAATTAAATAAATAAAAATAAATAAATAAAAACAACGAATTAAATATAAATCAAGGGAAGTAAGTTTTATACTCACAATATTTTTTTAAAGACCAAAGAAATATTTATAGAATTAATGGAGTCACCAAAACAAAACCCTAACGCTTTCTTTTTCTTTCCTCTCCCCTTTCTCCCCTTGCCACCATCCCTCCGCTCTCTCTCAATTTCTTTGATTAATCTCTCTCTCTCTCTCTCTTTCCCTCCTACGGCTGCTGATGGAAAATCTTTCACCAAAAAGTGATTAAAACCTAGTTGACTACTTATATTAACCTAATTTCCTATTATACTATATTATACAAATAAATCACATATATAAATATAAATATCTTATATAAAATTTATATAAATATAAATATAATATTCAGATTAATTATATATAATTAACTTACACATTAAATTAATTAAATACCAAGTTAAATTCTTATATAACTATGCAATTAATAATGCCAGAAATAAAATCAAATAATAATAAATAAATAAAGATTTACAAAGAAATCAGAGTCGCTACATCAGCCATACATAAAAAGTTAGTAAGACCCACCATTCTGTCAAAAAATAAAGTTAGTATAATTTAATTATAAGTAACTTGCTGAAGAAGTATAAAAATACATCGTTTCATGCTTAAATAATTCAAATTGACTAAAACTTAAAGAACAAAAGTTGTCACATCCCGTATTTTATTACTTGGATAACATTACCAAAATTCATTAATTAAGTTCATTTACAATAGATAATTTATCCTTGGATGAATTGATGAATAATTAAATATGCAAGTTTTCTCTCGTGATACAACAATGACATTTACATACGAATAAAAGAAATACCCTAAGGTTTACAATAAAGGAGAGGACACTACTATTTACAAAAAGATAGCACCCAGCCAAACAAACAAATGAAATAGTACGATCCATCACTATATTGCACTTATGAAATGATAAAACCCATTGTTTGATCTTTAAATCCGAAAAGCATTTCCTGTATACATGTACAGGCAGGGGTTGAGTAACCACTAGCTCACCAAACAATCTCATATTATAACATTAGAAGATATGCGGGTACAAAGATACTCATACATATACGTAAAATTATATCATGTCAAAACCATATGATTCTATTACATAATTCTTAAATCCAATTTATTTAATTAACCACAACTAGTTAACTTAAATAAATAAGCATGCCTCAAATACAACATGACATCCTTTTCAATTCATTTAATTACCCATTTATCAATTGAATAAATAATTAAACAATTCATAATGACATTTAACAAAGTATCAAATACATTTTATACAGTCTTATGAGATGAATCCATATGTCATGTCATACTCAAAATATTTTTCTCATCCTTTGAAAATCTTATGCATAATGCCAATTTGAAAACACATTAATTCAACAATTTCAATATAATTTCAAGGTGGTAAATACGACTCAGGTAATCCCAAGGCTCGTGTTTGCAAGTAGGCATATCAAGCACTACCAAATCCCCACTTTACTGGTCTCTCATCGGAAGGCACACGATACCTCCTCCGCGTATGTTTTTGGTCTTTCACCATTAACACTCAGGCCAACTTATCTAATATCGAACTACACCCCCTATTCAGACTTACCAACGTATTTACCCAAAACAAATCCAAATGATCTTGTTTTCCAAAAACAATTCCTAATTTTCAATTACAATTCGAAATCCATAATAACAATGAAATGGAATAGTAATGCAATATGTAACAATGCATTAGAATAGTTTCAATTTCAATTCCACCACACAATGCTCCATCGTGATCAATTTCCATATCTCTGTCAATGTAATACCACGATACAATCCCAAGAGATAATATCATAATGTCAATGTTCATATATTTACCACATGTAAATCAACAATTTCCAACTTAGTATTTTCAAGACAATTCAACAACATTCTTTATATACAACAAACTTCCAAAATCAAACATTTTCTTATCTTTTCAAGAATCTCATTTAAATACCAGCATGGAAATCCTCTACCAGTTACTAAAATCAAAACTTTTAAACAATAGGTTCATCATTAGCAATAACATATAACACCAAGGCGGGTTCAAGGTTTCATCAATTTCTAATTTACATACTTTATCAATGAAATGTAATTACAATCTTTCCAAAACTCATTCCCACCCCAAACATTAAATAGAATCAAATTCCTATTTTTCTCATGTAAGTGAAATATCGGGATCTTCAAGTTTAATCATAATTCTCACTAAGTATAAGTGAATATTCTAACACTTAATTAATTATATCAAAATCTCATCTTGACTATAAATATAAAATATAACACGAGTGTTCACTTTCCAATTATCAACATTAACACCCATCAAATTAAACCAAGGAAAAATAAATAAATAAAAGTCTTGATAACTCATTTTCGTTTTAATCCAATTCGTCAATTTGCTCCAAACGAGCTAAAAATCACATTCTATTATTTTCTTGTTAAAAACCACCAAACAATTCAAGTATCTCATAAAAATTTTAAAGTATGAAATTATTATTATAATATTACTCAACTAGTAAAACTAGGAATCCAATACCATACCATATCATCTTAATCTCGCTTATTTATCCAAATCTCATACTTGGTCAACTTCATCACTTTTAATCTTATAATATTAAAGTTATGAATAAAACCTAATGACACTCCTTTAATTACGAAAGATTTAAAATATTAACTACACTAATTTAATTCATCAAATTAGTAAGTCCATTATTTTCACCATCTTCCAAATTAATAACACCAAACTTAACCTCACATGTCTCATCTCTCAAATACACCCACATTTCATGCCTAGCCAATTTCTCCTAAATTTCTACAAATAACAATTTCACAACTTTTTCTAAAATTACCTAATCAACATGATATTTACCTCAAAAATTATAAAATATGCCCAAGAGAAATATTTTCAAGGTTATGAGTTCAAAAGTCCACATTTCACATTTTTATTTTCATAAAAATAAACACAACCTAATCATTAACATATATTATCTTGCATAAAATATCATGACTATAACACTATTAGAGTTTTTAATCCCAAAACAACTTTATAGTCCCAACTCAATAATTTACACAATATTTCTCAATACCAATTTATTTTTCTCAAAAATAAATTCTAAAACTCAAGGATGAAATAAATATTTCAATATTTTTTTTCTTAAAATAAATTATCTAACCATAATATGAGGTAGATACAACCCATACAACTATAAATTTTATTTTTGAATTTTTTAAACAAAATTATCAACACAAGATGAAGAAAGTTCAATACTTCAATATAATTTTTTTTTTCTCCCCCAAATTAAGTTTCAAAAATCAATCTCCTTAACACTTCAACATAATCTTTCTTCCAAAAATATTCCAAACAAAAATCTAAATATATATATACAATACTTCTTATAATGACATATTTTCTCAAAATAATCATAACATAACTTTAATGTAATAATATGAAGAAAGTTCTTATCTCAAATATGAAGAAAAGTTAATCCAAAAATGCAAATATCACCCGATTATGGATCTGAGACCACCATTGTGAAGATTATGATGAACTCTCTGACTTTCATTTAATTTACTTTAGCAAAATCTCACTTTAAAGACTCCCATTTCAAGCTTAAATATTGAGTATCAATGGAGAACAAGGAAGGAGAGAGAGAGAGAGAGAGAGAGAGAGAGTGATGAGCTCTCTACCAAACCAGCCCAAGAAAAGAAAAGGAAAAGAAAGAAGGGAGAAGAGAGAAGGGAGAAGGCATGGGGAACAACCCCACGTGGGTTCCCTTCTCCAAAATGGGTTTTTCAAAAAAATACAATATAATTTTTATAATAATATCTTAAAATTTTATAATATAAATTATAAAATAATATAATTTTTTTCACTACAAAATATAACATTTTTTTGTACAACATAAAATATAATATTTTGCTCACCACGAAATATACACCCATTTTATACACTATAAAAATATATAATTTTTCACCATATGGTACACACCATAAAATCAACTATTAAATATTTATTATAATCCTATATAATAAATAATAACAACTCCCAAAGTGGTTATTACCAATCACATAATTAAAAAGGATCAAACAGTTAAACATGAGTAAATAAACAAACTCAAATTAAAGTAAATCTAAATCATGGGTCCCACCCATAAGGCAAACATGATCCAATTATATACTAAAATAGATCCAACAAATTTATCTCAAATTATAATCCAAACACCCGAAACTCAAATTTCAAATTCTGCTATAAATTAAACTGAATACCAATTAGTCTGCAAATTTACATAAAATAAATGCATACCATTAAATTCCAAAATTTTATCCAACATGCTAGACTCTTATAAGAACAACATAATAAAATTTTCATAATTTCTAAGATCGAAAATTATATTTAAAAAAAAATTATTACAAAATTGAACTATTTTCACGTATAACTTTTCACAACACTCCAATCCAATTATTACTCAATTAATATGTGCACTGACTATTTAAAAAAAATATTTTGGGTTATCATAAAATTTGTACAGAAACGCGAACGAATTTAGTAGAAACTGAATAGGTTGAGAGAAAAATTTGATAGAAGAACCTAAACGGAATTCAACCAAAAAATCTGAAGCTGAAAATGAAAAGAAACTGCTCTAAGATGATTTTTTTTCTGAAAAGTTCAAAACACGAAAAGTGTGCAGAATAATGTTTTATTTTAATTTACGTGAAACCAATAAAAATGAGCTCGTTTCATGGGTTAAAACAGCATCTAAATTCTATACTGCTAAAATGAATAAAAACTATTGTAACCAAGATCATCCAATTACAAGTTCTAATCGATCTTTTTAATAAAAAGTTAAAACACAAAAGTTGTCTAGAATCACGTATACATACCTATGTTCAAATTTTATAATTTATCGAGGTCGTTTACTATTTTTCAAGATGTACAAATCAATACAATTCACACTATAACAATAAACTCATATTTAATTCTTTGTGCCTTAACTCCACCACTTCGGTCCTTCACTTCTGGCCTACACATATATCCCATGTGCCTCCCGTATACCTAACACAGCTCTGAAGCCAAACTTGTACGGGGATATTGTCTCGAGTTTGATCCACACTCCCCGGATGGTTAGCATATACGTATGAGTGTAAATCAAAACACTCGTCTACTCATGAGAACGAGACAATAATATATATATACAATCTCTCATCTACTCATGAGAGCAAACATAATAATGCCAAGCCTAAGGTATTTAAATAAATCTCATAATCCTCACTTTTTTTTTATACACTCTTTCTCACCAACACTCAAATAAAACAAGAATCTATGGAGTCATGATGGAATATAAGGAATTTATTTATGGGTTCCTAATTAATTTTGATTTCATGTATCTATAAGTGTGATTATAACCATAAAAATAAATACATATAAAAACCCTAAACCTGACATACACAACTAATCAAAATAATTAAAATCAATCCATCATCTTCATGTAAATACAAAATCAAACTAATATCAAATAAATAAAAAGTGGGTTTTGTACTCACAATATTTTTTTAAAGATCAAAGAATCACTTAGAGAATTAATAGAGCCACCAAAATAAAACCGTAACCCCTTTTATTTTTCTCTCTACCTCACCTCTCTTTCTCCTTGCTATCCCTTTCTCTTTCGGCTCTGTCTCCCGCACACAGTGAGCACTCTTCATTTTCTTCTCTTTGATGATCACAAAGTCTCTCTCTCTCTCTCTCTCTCTCTCTATGTGGCTTGCTACTGCTTCCTTTGAAAACTTGTAACCTAGGTCTAGTGTATTATAACATAATTTACTATTATATTTATATTATACAAATACACATAAATAGCACATACATAAATATAATATATATTTTATTAATATATAAAACATTATTTTTATATATATAAAAAATATAAATATATAAATATACAGATTAATTATATATAATTAACTATCACATTAAATTAATTAAATAACAAATTAAATTCTCATGTAACCACACAATTAATAAAGTCAAAAATAAAATAAAGTAGTAGTAATAATAATAATAATAATAATAATAAATAATGACTTATGAAAAATTAGGGTCGCTACAATATACACACCTCAAAAGAATCTCGTCCCGAAATTCAATAAGAGAGAATACTAAGCAAAAAGCTCTAGATGCATACGCCGAACTTTCTCTTCTAACTGCCAGGTAATATCGTTCTCATCCTCGCTCCATTGCACTTTCACCAAGTTCACTTTCTTGTGCCGCAACTGCTTTACATCCCGATTTGGAATAGTAATCGGTCACACCACATACGTTAGATCATCATTAATCTCCAACACTTCTGGTGATACTACTTGGGAAGGGTCTTACACACACTTCTACAATAAAGATACATGGAACACATTGTGAATCATAGCTAAAGCAGGTGGTAGAGCTAATTTGTAAGCCACATTACCAATCTTCTCAGTGATCTCGTATGGTCTTACAAATCTAAGTGCCAACTTTCCCTTCTTTCCGAACAGCATGATACCCTTCATCGGCAAGACCTTTAAAAACACAAAATCTCCAACATTCAACTCAACTCCCTTACGTTTTCTATCAGCATAACTTTTCTAATGACTCTGTGCAGTCTTAATACGTTCCCAAATAATGTTCACATTCTCCGTGGTTTCTCTCACTAACTCTGGCCCTAACAATATCGCATCTCCTACCTCCATCCAACAAACAGGTGACCATACAAAGCCTCAAAAGGTGCCATCCCGATATTGGAGTGATAGCTATTATTATAAGCAAACTCCACCAATGGCAAGTGTTCTTCCTAACTACCACTAAGATCGAGGACATAAGCTCTCAACATATCTTCCAAGATTTGATTTACCCGCTCAGTTTGCCCATCTGTCTGAAGATGATAAGCTGTGCTCAAGTCTAACCTAGCCCCCAAAGCATGCTAAAAACTCTCCCAAAAATCTGCCACAAACAATGGATCACGATCCGAAACTATAGAAACTGGTGCGCCATGAAGTCACACCACCTCCCAAATATACAACCTAACTAGTTTATTCCAGTTCGGTGAACACTGATCGGAATAAAATTAACAGACTTGGTGAGTCGATTTACTATCACCCAAATAGATTCATTACCTCACTTAGACTGCGGCAATCCATCCACGAAATCCATAGAGATGTACTTCTATTTCCAAGTAAGGATCTCGAGAGGCTGTAAAACTCCAAACGGTCGTTAGTGTTCTGCCTTAACCTATTGACACACTTAACATCGAGAAACATACTCTCTTACGTCCTTCTTCATACATTCCCACCAAAACGTCCTCTTCAGGTCATGATACATCTTAGTCCTGCTAGGGTAAATAGTATATCGAGACCTATGGGCATCATTCATAATCTCTTTCCTCAATTCAACTATGTTAGGTACACACAATCTGTCCCTAAATCACAATCCTCCATCTGACTCCATAGACCAATCAGTAGGACAATCATTAATCAAATCCACCACAAGGTCATCGAGCTTGCTGACGAGAAACCCATCTAAATACTGCATCTAACGAATTTTACCTAATAACGTCCGTTGCACGGTCAAACTACCAATGTATGCCCTCTCGACATTCTCTATTGGTTGAATATCATGTGTCGAAATTAACTCCATGGACTTCCATTCCTGAATCATTAAAGACGCTATAACCCCATGTTGTCGACTAAGTGCATCTGCGACCACATTTCCTTTTCCCGGGAGGTAAAGGATCTTAAAATCATAACTGTTGATGAATTCAACCCACCTCTATTGTCTCATGTTCAATCCTTTTTGAGAAAAAAGATATTTAAGACTCTTGTGATCTATGAATAACTCAAAACGCTCCCTAAACAAGTAGTGTCGCCACACTTTTAACGCAAAAATAACTGCTGTCAGCTCTAAGTCATGAGTAGGGTATCGTCTATCATGAGGTTTTAACTATCGAGAAGCATAAGATACAACCTTCTGATGCTGGATCAACACACATCCCAACCCAATTTCACTCACATCAGTAAACACTACTAACTTTTCCCCTTGTATTGGTATAGTTAACACCAGTGTTGTAGTCAACCGCTGCTTTAACTCCTGGAAAGCTCTCTCACAATCATCTGTCCATACGAACTTCACATTCTTGTGGGTCAACTTGGGCATGGGTGTTGCAATAGTGGAAAACTTTTCTATAAATCTCCTATAATAACTGCTAGTCTTAAAAAATTCTCACTTTTGTAGGGTTAGTGGGCTGCTTCCCTTCTTTGACCGCAACAACTTTCTCAAGATCTACTGATATCCCTTAATTGGACACAACATGCCTCAAAAATCGAACTTCTTTCTCCCAAAAGTGACACTGAACTTAGCGAATAACTGTTGCTCCCTCAAAGTTTGCAACATGTCTTTCAAGTGTTCTCTCTGCTTTTCTTCATTCTTAGAATATACCAGGATATCATCTATGAAGATAATCACAAACTTATCTAGATATGGTTAAAAAATTTTGTTCATCAAGTCCATGAAATAGGCAGGAGTATTGGTCAAACCAAAAGGCATTACAGGAAATTCGTACAAACCATACCGAGTCTGAAAAGCAGTAAGCGATATACTTTCCTCTGACACACCCATCTGATGGTAACCCGTTCTGAGATCAATTTGAGAGAATATGGCTGCCCCCTTCAACTAATCAAACAAGCTATCAATTCTAGGTAGCGAATACTTGTTCTTGATAGTCACCTTATTTAGTTCTCTGTAATCTATGCACATGCAGAAAGTGCCATCTTTCTTGGAGACAAAGATCACAGGTGCTCCCCACGGGGAGTTACTTGAATGTATGAACCCTTTCTGAAGCATCTCTTCCAGTTGTTTTTTCATCTCCACAAGCTCTTTAGGCGCCATTCTGTATGCTGTTTTAGAAATCGGTGCAGTTCCCGGCACTAGGTCAATACGAAATTCTACTACCCGTCGAGGTGGAGGTCCAGGTATCTCCTGAAATACATCTTCAAACTCACGTACCGCATATACCTCACTAATATCCTGCTTAGAGATATCTACCGAGCATAGAAAACTCGTCATTACCGACTCTTCTCCATTGCTAGAAGTGTGGGTAAGCCGTGGCATACCGGGAATATCTATATTCATAGTCCTCCCAGCACAATCTAGAGTCACAAAGTATTTTCGCAGCCAATACATACCTAAAATAATTGTAAACCCCTCAAATCCTAACACACTTAGGTCTGCATACAAGATTCTACCCGCAAAGTCAATCTCAAAATCTTTACACATCTCATAAAGAGTAACTGCCCCTCCTAAAGGGGTCTCAACACGAATAGGTCTAGACAATGAGGTAGTTACAAGGTGTTCTCTTTCTACAAACTGCCTAGATATGAAACAATGAGGGACACCAGTATCATAAAGAACTCTAATGGGTTCTTAAAAAAAAAAAATTAAAGATACCTTCTAGCTATCACCTTCAAGTTAAACACACAAAAATCATTCATTCATAAATACTTAGAATAAACTCAACCTCCAAACTAAACCAACTAACCCATGTTTCCACAATCCGAGGATCATTTAAACTCTCACAAGTCTAGGGTAACTTAGAGCTCTGATACCAAATTGTCACGCCCCAAAATTTGGACAATTAAATATTAAAATAGGACTAAACCCCAATCAATATTCCATCATCCAAATCCTAGGAGTGAAACAAAATCTAAATGTTCACGTCTCCATAAGGTTTAAGTAAATTTCCATACTCAAAGATTACAGGGGATAAAAAAAAATAAAAAAATAAAATAACAAACCACCAACCAAACCATCCACTATAATTTTATAACTAGCCAATACCTCCAACATTAAAGTAACAATAAATAGTCAAAATAACTTAAATAATGTAAAGTTACAAATTATGCCAAATTATCAGAATACTAAGGTTATAAAAAAAATAATAAATACTTAAACTAATATCAACACTAACCTCAAGAAGACAGAAGAAGTCCAAACAACATGTCCAATAACTATAGTTATTTCTCTTCACCACCGTAGTCCCAATTAATCTTGCAAAGGAAGCTCGGCTGCGCTCAAATAGAACATACCTCTGATGCCATAAGACAAAACGGGTCAGTGTATAAGTATACTGGTATGAGTATAAGATTTGACACCCACATGTCCATGTAGCTTGACTTTTTCGCTCCCCCTTTCGAAAGGCAAAATAAGCCCTACAAGTCAGACTCCCATGATTCTGAATCTGATTTCACAAGTGGAATGTGAAACAGTGAAAACACAAAAAGAGTTCAAATCCGGCAATTATTTTTAGAAAATTAATGTTTTAAATCAAATGCCAAAATAGACTGCTTTGCCAGATTACAGAGTCATCACCTAAATATTTTTGAAAAATTTAGGAAACACAAGACTCGTGCCAAAGGCCACTTATCTGTCATCACCAAAGTGTCTCGGCTCGGAAACCTAGGTACGAGAGGGGAAGGTCATGAGTTGAGCAGCCCCACTCGCCCGATCAAAGATCGGCTTCTACTAATCATGATGTGATTCTTATTTACATTATATGCTCTTGTTCCGATTATTAACTATATGACTATGTGTTGCACACACAAGGTATGGACTAGTTTGCAAGAATTGGAACTTTTGATCTTATGTTTTGTTTTGAAATTGTTTTGTAAATTTGCCACTTGAAAAAAGTAGGCTTAAAATGGAACATTTAATCGAACCATCCCAATTCAAGCATCTAGCCTTCATCCACAAGTATTCAAACAATTATATCATTTAAGCAATTAGCCTCATGGGTGTACTTTGGCATGGTAACATCCACGCTCATGCAATATGCTAAGACATAAAATTGCTCACCTAGTACTCCAAGTCAAAACAAAGCAAAATAATTAGAGAAATACGCATGTTCCAAATTAATGCAATATGACTAAATACAACGCACAGGTTATGTAATTTTAATAGGCTTGGCTATGAGCATGGCACAGGGTTTCATTCAAGGCATGTGATAAATCACGTATTCAAGCAATGAATTTGAACATTGATATTGGGTTAGTATGATGAGCCGAACCTCGAATGCATGCAAGACAATGGATGCAAAGCATAAGACTACAAAGTTTAAAAAATGATGTTCTATACTAACCATCATAAGCAAATAAGTAAAAGGGAAAAAAGACGTAGGGTTGGAAGACATACACATTATTACAACATTTGATCCCTCACGTAGGAGGGTGCGAATCAAAGTCCGAAAGTGCGAATTAAACTAATTATTACAAAACTGAACCAAATGAATAGAATGGGGTAAGCTAATTAACTAGCTAACTATGCTATTACAACAAGGATAATCAAGGTAAACAAACTAGCTATCTAAGCTAAGTAGTTACAACAATTATGAACAAATAAACTAATAATTACAATAAACAATATAAATTAATTGTAATGATCATAACGTGAGCAAGGATGCGCAAGAATTGCATGCATGCACATACACAATGTTCAAGAACAAACCTGTCTACCCCAAGCTTGCTCTGTTTCACCTCAATCATTGTCCTCTATTTTCTGCAAAAATACACTACTGACCAAACTTTAAGGGCCGGTTGGCCTTCAATGAAGCCCGGCCGAGCATAGAGAAGGCCGGCCGTGCCTCAGTTTTGTGAAAAACTCTGTTTTGTGTTCTGAAGTGAAAACAGTGCAGACAGAGTTGTTCAAGCTGATATCTGTCCTCTTTTCAGCTTGAGCTAGCACCAGCAGTGCCTGCAGGACCTTCTGCAGCCAGTAGACAGAGACGGGGTCGAGGGGGGGCCATGGATGAATCGATCGGGGGAGAGGTCGAGTGAGGCAGCGCTTGCCTTTCAAGGTGTCTTTTGACGGGTCCATAACCCCTGAGGACAAGAGAGAGGAGGCTGACTTGCAGTCGAGCAGCCCCAGCGATGACAGTGATGCACCTTCTCCTCAGCCGAGGAAGAAAAGGGCGAGGATGGGTTATTGATGAGGATGATCACTTTGCTTTTGTTGTGTTTTTTTTTTTTTTTTTGCTTTCATTTTGCTATGTAGTTAAAGACTAGCTCTAAATAGACCTTTTGTTTTATTTTGAAAGATTTTGTTTCCTTTTGTTGCCCTGTAAAACAAAGACGAAGGTTGGACCTGCTAGTTTATAAAAGATAAGTTTTTTTGAATGATCTCTTTGCACAATGTGATGAATGGCATTTGCATATGATGAGCATTTACATGTGATGAGCATGTACATGTAATGAATAGCGTAACCTTTGCATTGTAACCTTTAGAAGTGTGAATGCTTATTCTTGAATTGATTCATGAATCGGATAATGACTTACAACCAATCAAAATGTAAAATACAACTCAATAACAGAAAAACGAAATGAAAACAACTCAAAAAAGCTAAAAAACACTTGGTACAAACAAAACAAAACTTAAAACAAAGTTGTGGTGCATCTAGAAAGAAATTAGCTGTTTCTGTAATTGCACTGGTCTGAGTCATCATCAAGACCTGGCTGGGCATAAATAGGCACGGCTGGGCTTTATTGAGGCATGACCAGGCCTCAGTGTGAGGTCGGTCAGTGCTGCCCAGCTATCATGCACTGCTCCTACTCATCTTCTACAAATGGTGCTTCCCTACTAGTTTTCTGGTAGAATAACAAATTTTTGATATTTTGCTCTCAAGATTGAGGCATTATGCAACAATAGGCTCCGAGATTGGATAGCCGCTTTGGATGGCTCGGAAAAGGTGAATTTTTATGATTTTGACCTAAATGCCCTTTTTTCTCTAAGCCGCACTTCCCTTTGCTTTCCATTCCTACATATCGCTATTCGATGTTAGAACCCAGTCACACATGTGTTTCAATTCAGGTCACAAGAGATGTATCCGACATTCGAAGAATTTCGAGTTTTAATGGAGTCCCGGCGCGACAAAGAAATCATACGGAAGCCCTGTTTTGTCCATGCCCAAGCTTTGGGACGGATGTGTGGGTTAACATCATATGAGACTCAATCCTTTGCACATAATGGGGAACTAGACATCCCCGATTTAGTTCATCAATTTTTTGTTATTGAAGACAGGAGTGACTTTCTTTGGCTAAGTTGCCAGCAATATGCTCTCTGTTTATGCCTTCTTGCACAATTCCTCTTTGTCCCTAGTTTTGGCAGAGCTAGTATCCGGTTAATTGAAGTGGCCCAAGGCTTGAGAGAGGGCAAGAGCTGCATAGGTTTAGCACTGGCTGAAACTTTGATAGGTTTGGATGCTTTCCATCGGGGAGAGACTACTCGCTTTGCAGGGAGCCCACTACTTCTCTAGGTATTATTTTTCACCCTTCTAATTTATGATTCTTACATCGCTAATCACTCATTGTTTGTTTTTTTATTTTTATTTTCAAAATCTTTTCCTTACTTTTCCCTCAATGCACACCTCCCTATTCTTTAATCTCTCTTATTTTTCATCCCTTCCCAGGTATTGTTGATGGATAAACTGCAGGTAATAAGCCCTTGCCCCAAATACTCGGCCAGGACTTACTTCTTTTGCCAACGGCTAATAGATTTCCCCTCAGAGGGTTTATGGTGTGATTGGATGTGCAACCGATCCGCAGCTGATATATCTTGGCATTGCCCCTGGTTTAATTTAGCCGAGATGAGCTACAGCATGTCCCAACAATTGGATGTAGAGTTAAATGGCCTTACACATTGTGTGTTCTATTTTCCTCTCCGGTTTCGACGCCAATTTGGGCATGATCAGATACGTCCAGATAAGAGAGTGGAATACACAGCTTCATTTTCGGTAAATGCCTCACATCTGCCTCAGTATCTCATAGCCTGGAGGACGAGAGAGATTCTGGCCCCTGCCATTAGTTTCGGTGACAACCTATCTTAGGAGTGCTAGGCTTGGCTTAAAGAGGAGGCTGAGATTGGGCCATCTTTGGCATAAAGCCGCCTGACTTAGCTGTGATAGTTTTACTGCTTTGATCTTTTATTTTCAAGTTTAAGATGTAAAAGTAACTTTGATCTAAATCAAAGAGGGAGAATGTACTTATGTTGAAATCAATAAAATTAAAGTTGCGAGTACTAAATTTTTTTCTTTCGATCCCAAAAATGGTCCAAATTATAAAAGGGTAAAATTTTGAACAAAATCAACTTTTATTAAAACTTTCCAAAACAATTTTCGGAAGCGATCACCACCTGACATGTATAGAATCGATCCTCAAGATATACAATCTCAAATCAAAAGAAATCAAAATTGCCCTTGGCTGCGTAGGCTGCGTATCATTACTGCTGTTCTATGCTCAGCTTTTCTGCCCAAAATATAGAGCATAATCGAACTAACAGATGATAAACAATGATGACTTGAAAACGGATAAGACAATTGAACTGGAGATAGTTACGGCTGAACTTTAGGATGAAGTTGCCTACGTATCCCAAAAATGGGAATCAGGCCTTACGTAGTTCGGTTTAGGTTCACTCGAGTATTAACTCTCTCCTTTTACGCTCTAACTTTTGCCAAAGTCGCCCTTTAGGGTTTTCAACCTTACGAGCTCAATTTTTTTTTATTTCTAATTTTTTATGCTCGAACTTTTGCCTAGGTTGCCCTTTCAGGTTTTCGGCCTAGCGAGCCTCTCAGGGGTAATATTTCTTCAACTTGTCCATGTTGATTGGTTGCGAGAACTCCAGGCCATCCAAGTCCATAAGAATAACTGCCCTTTCTGACCAAATTGACTTGATGATGTAAGGACCAGTTCAGTTGGGTCTGAATTTTCCCCTAGGGTTGTGAATGGGAGCTTGGTTGTCTTTTAGCACCATGTCCCCTTCCTTGAGATTTCGAAACTTAACTTTCTTATTAAAAGCCCTAGCAATTCGGCGTTGGTAGCCTTAGCAATGCCCTTAGTCTTCTCTCATTAAATACCATCAATTTCTCGAATCTGCTCTGTTGCCAATCTGTCTCTGCTATCTGACATTCAGCTATAACTCGTAGCGAGGGAACTTTAATTTCGATTGGCAAGCCCCTGTAGATGTTCGGATTGAAGTTCTGTAACCCCAGAGCGCAAACGGCAGTTTCTCCGGCCAGTCCTTATAGGTTTCTACCATTTTCTGCGAAATTGTTTTGATATTTTTGTTGGCAGCCTCAACGACTCCATTGGTTTGCGGCCTGTAAGTTGACGACTTATGGAAAGTCACGTTATATTTTTTGAGCAAATCTATCACTTCTTTCTTGAAGTGTGACCCATTATCAAAGATAATCTCATTTGGAACTCCATACCGGTAGATGATGTTGTTCTTAATGAACTTAGCCACATGCGCTACTTTTAATACAGAGTAAGACTGGGCCTCTACCCATTTCGTGAAGTAATCGATTGCTACCAAAATGAACTCATACCCGTTTGACCCCTTTGGCATAACTGCACTGATAACATCTATCCCCCAAACAGAGAATGGCCATGGTGAAGTCATGTTGTAGAGCCTGAATGGCAGAATGTTCATGCGATTGGCATGAATCTGGCATTTGTGGCATCGTCGAACAAAATCAATACAATCTTTTTCCATAGTTGACCAATTGTAATCTTGTCTAAGGATTTTTCGAGTGAGCATCACACCGTTCATGTGGGCTCCGCACTCTCCTCCGTAAATAGTCTCCATAAGGTGCTTTGATTCTTCCTCTTCAACACATAGCTTGTGCATTCTCAGATGGCCTTTGTTCTACAATTTGCCTCCACAGATGATAAATTAAACGACCAGACGCCGTATTCCCCTTTTGTCCTTGGCATTTACTCCTGGCGGATATGCCTCATTTTCCAGGAAATTCCAAATATTGTAATACCAGGGGTTCTTGTCTGAAGCCTCATTTATCGTGGCAATGGTTTCATAGGCCGACATGTACTTCTGTTCAATAATGATTGGACGCATCCTAATTCTCAATGGAATTTCTACCATAGAAGATAGAGTTGATAATGCATCAGCGAATCAATTGTTCTCTCTTAGCGGATGGGTAAACATTAACTTTTCAAACCTCATAATTAGCATGTCCAAGACCTGATGGTAAACTTTCATTTTCTCCTCTTTAACCCGCCAATCTCCGTTGGCCTAAGACATAACCAAATTCGAATCCCCGATGACGTCTAACCTTTTTTCCCCCAGTTCCAAGGCGGTTTCTAAACCAACGATACACGCCTCATACTCTGCATCGTTGTTGGATACTTTGAACCAAAGTTTGAAGGCTAAGGGTATATGGGAGTCATCAGGTGCTATTAACAACATACCGATCCCATAATCGTATTGATTGGCTGCTCCGTGAAGTACATCGTCCACGTTCTCTCTTCTATTTGCAGAATATCTTCATCTGGGAAAAGGTACTCCACTACTTCATCCCCTTCTACTGGGTGATCTGCCAGAAGTTCCGCTACAACTCTCCCTTTAACAGACTTGCGTGTAACATATGTAATGTCACGACCCAAACCCGGCCCTATGGGTTTAGTATCAGAATCGCCAAGAATCCGAGATTACCAAAGGCCTCAACAAAGAATACAATCAATCAGAGTACAGGGCCTGGCGGAAGCCAATACAATAAATAACTAGTGTCCATTGAGCTGTGAAAATCTGTATGTCAAAAAACATTTTCCATACATTTATGCATTCAGACAGTACAGTATATACAATCATTACAGACATTCAGTACGGGAACTCAATCCCTTGATAACAGTACAGAAAAATACATATACAACAAAGCAGTAGGAGACTAGTGGGGACACAAAAACCCCCCAAGCCATGCCATCGGGTCTCGGAACCTCACAGTGAGGCACATAAATTTGGTGACAAAGCGGGGACCAATCCCACGCTCTAGCTTGATTGGCGGTGAGAACCTACATATATATATAACAATGAGCTAAAGCCCAATGAATAACATAAAAGCGTAAGAGGTTATGAATGAATGTCCTGCGATAAATGAAATCAATTCATTAAACAAGAGTTTCATCTTTCAAGATTTCAATCAATCACCATATGTGGTACATCCAATAGCCTATAATGAGGGTCCGAAAGGACCGGCCTTAATAGACCCATAATGATGGCCATCATTCAAGAACAAGTATGGTTCCACAAGGAAACCGACGAGCTCAGTAACGTCAATAACGAGGTGCTAAGGATGCCTGTCTGATTCAGAATAGGACATACATTCATTCATAAATAATATCGATTCGAGAAGCAGTTCGAAACAAGATTCAAAAGATAACCATTTTGAACATATCTTTACACATCTGTTACTCACGGTGATTGGGCTATCAAGAGCTAGAGCGGCGTCCCAGAGTCAACCCTAAACAGATCAATCAATAGAACACACACTAAGTTTACAGTTGGAAAGGATGATAATTAAATCTCTAAATTCCCTCGGTGTGGTTCTATGTCTAAATCCTCATTAAGATGCATTAAACTAGGCCTAAGAATGCCTAGGATGAGATGAGGATGCAAAAATACGATTGGAAGGCACTTTTCAAAAGTTCTTTGGCAGGGTCTCGCTTCGGCGAGCCTTCCTTCGCCGAGCGAGTTTGCATAATCAAAGGCTTCGCGGCGAACAATCCTTCGCCGGCGCTCGATGAAAGCAGTAAAAATCTTGGATGCTCAATTTTTAGCGATGCTGCTCGATGCTCGCCGGCGAGCTTCCAAAATCAAAGGTTCGCTCGGCGAGCCTTCCTTCGCCGGTGCGATGAAAGCGGTAAAAATCGGATGTTCGATTTACGCCGAGCCACCAATATCTCGCCGGCGTAGCTCGAGAAACCTTCGCTCGGCGAGAATCCTTCGGCGAAGAAGCCAATCTGGAATTTCAGTTGCCTTCCAAGCTCAAACCAAGTGTTCCAACACTCAAAACTCGACCTCTTGGGCCCCAAATTCGGGGAATACATCCCAACTCAATAAATAACAAGTTTCAAAAGCCAATTTGAGAATTCAAGCCCCAAAGGTGAGTCAATTAAATACAATTTCAAACCCATTTTTAAGAGCAATATGTAATATGTGATGCATGGGTTTTAAACCAATTTCAATCTTCAAACCTTGCTCTATTGAGCTCCAAACTTTGAAAACAACTTGAAAACATGGACCATGATGAAAACATGAGCATGCATGTACAATTCTTTAAGAATTCACCTCACAATACACCAATTCAAGCATGCATGGATGAATTATGCTCTAATTCAACTTATATGAGCAAAATCAAGTCTCAACTCCACAATGATGCATGAACCATGAGAAAGGAAGCTTAAGGACAACAAGAATGCAATGAATTCTCTTACCTAAGTGACAATCCCAAGTCTAGCAAGCTTAATTATGCCAATACACCTCAATTCCAAGCAATTACCAAGCAAATCTTCAAGGTGAACCAAGTTCTCACACTCTCTCTCACTTACTCCTCTCTTGGTCGGCAAAACAAGGAGAAAAGGGCTGATGAAATGCTCCTCTAAGTGTAATAAGGCACTACAATATTGAATAAACAATTGTCCACTAAGTGGCTTAAGTGTAATTAAGTCGAAGTCTCTAATTAACTCAATTTAATCTAATTTAGTCATTCCTAATCAATTTTCAGATAAAAATACCATAAAATCACAATTATTATACTGAGTCTGGCCTTTCATTGGTGTCACTTTCACAAACACGTGATCACCCACTTCATATTCTCTATCCCGTCTTCTGACATCGGCATAACTTTTCTGACGGCTCATGCGCTTTTCGCCTTTCTTTATCGCTTTTACCTTTTCGGTTGTTTCATATACAATCTCGCCCAAGCAATGGCCCATCTCCAACTTCGCCCAGATTGAGATCTACACTTTCGCCATACAACGCCTCGAAGGCGCCATTCCAATACTCGAATGGTAGCTGTTGTTGTAGGCGATTCAAATAACGGCAGATGACTTTCGGTTCTCGAAGTCAAGAACACACATTCTCGATGGGTCCTCTAGAGTGCGGATGGTCCTTTCGACATGTCCATCTGTTCGAGGATGATAGGCGCTTCACCTCAATCCGATTACCCAATGCGATCAGTAGGCTTTGCCGAACCTCGATGTAAACTTCGAATCCTCGCCGAAACAATAGACACGGGCACTCGTGCAGTCTAACAATTTCATCAATATAAATAATGACCAATCTATCGCATTATAGATTGTCTTGACAGTAGGAAGTGTGCAGATTTAGTCGATCTATCAACAATAACCCAAATTGAATCCATACCTTTCCGGAGCGAGGTAATCCAACGATAAAATCCATCGTGATGTGCTCCCATTTCCACTGGTATGGGTAAGGGTTGCAAGAATCCAATGGTCGTTGATGTTCAGCTTTGACTTGTTGGCAATGAAGACATTTAGACACAAAGTCGGCAATTTCTTTCTTCATCCCTGGCCACCAAAAATTCTGTTTCAGATCTTGATACATTTTCGTATTCCCCGGGTGAATAGAAAACTTTGAATTGTGGCCTTCTTGCAGAACTCTTCGTTTCAATTCAGTGTCATTTGGTACACACAGTCTGTCTTGAAATTTCAGTACATTGTTCTCAAATTTGAACCCCGGTTTCGGTTTTGAATCTCTTTCCTCGATGATTTTCTTCAAGTAATCATCCAGTTGCTGTTTCTCCTTAATTTCCTCAATCAATTTGGTTGGCGATAAGAATGGCGACTATTGTCATACTGTTTCTTTCAAAACAATTTCAATCTAAGACTTTTCAAGATCAAGAAGCAACTCTTTCTGTCCAGTCAGCAAACAGGCTAAGTTGGCAATCGATTTTCGGCTCAAGGCATAAGAACGGTATTGGCTTTTCTGGATGGTACGAATCAGAAGTCGTAGTCTTTGATCAATTCAAGCCATCTCCATTGCCTCATATTCAGCTTCTTTACGTGAAAAAGTACTTTAGGCTCTTGTGGTGGGTGTAGACGTCACATGTTACTCCATACAAATAGTGTCGCCAGATTTTCAATGCAAAAACTCTGCGGCAAGTTCAAGATCATGGGTTGGGTAATTCTTTTCATGCGGTCTCAACTGCCGAAGCATAAGCAATAACTCTCCCATTCTCGCATTAAAACACATCCCAAACCCTTATGAGAGGCATCACTAAAAGCAAGGTAACCATCAAGACTGTAGGTAGAGTCGAGAATTGGTGCGATCCAAGTCTAGTTTTCAATTCTGAAATGCCGATTCCTCTCGATCATCCAAATCAAATGGTGTCCCTTTCGAGTCGGGTTGAGTCTGGTAAGGCAATTTTGGAGAAATCTTTGACAAATCTTACGTAGTATCCACCAAGTCCCAAAAGCTTTGACTTCGGTCACATTTGTTGGTCTAGGCCAGTTACTACAACTTCAATTTTCTGGATCAACAGAATTCCATCTTTGCTAACAACATGCCCCAAAAACATAACATGGTCAAGCCAAAATTCACACTTAGGCAGTTTAGCATACGGTTTACATTCTCTTAAGGTTTGCGGGGCAAGTCTCGAGATGTTGTTCATGTTCTTCTACATCTTAGAATATATCAATATGTCATCAATAAATACTACAATGAAGTCATCGAGGTATGGTTTGAAAATTGCTCATAAGGTCCATAAATGCACTGGGGCATTCGTGACTCGAATGGCATAACTAAAATTCATAATGGCCATACCTCGTTAAAGCGGTTTTATCAATGTCTTGGTTTGACTTTCAATTGATGGTACCCGATCTAAGGTCAATTTTGGAAAACACTTGTGCACCCCAGAATCGATCAAACAGTCATCAATACGTAAAGGATATTTGTTCTTTACGGTTACCTTATTCGATTAGCGGTAATCAATGCACAGTCTCAGTGAGCCATCTTTCTTCTTCACAAATAAAACAGGCGCGCCCCACGGTGAAGTACTAGGCCTGATAAACTTCTTGTCCAGCAGTTCCTGCAATTGTACCTTCAGTTCTTTCAGTTCGGTTGGAGCCATTCTGTAGGGAGCTTTCGATAACGGCTGTGTACCCGGTACTACATCAACAATGAACTCAATCTCCCTGTCAATCAAATCCCCTGGTAGATCATCTGGAAATACATCTGGGAATTCTCTAACTATAGGAATGCAATTCACATCAGTTTTAACATTATCAGTAGCAGATACAGTCAGTATAGAACACAGATAGCCCTTACACCCCTTTCTAATCAGTTTGACAGCCTTTACAGAAGAAATCAGATATGGAGGAGGTACTACTCCAACTCCACTAAATACAAATTCGGGTAAACCCGGCGGACGGAAAACAACTTGCTTGGTCACACAATCGATAGTAGCATGATATTTTTGTAACCAGTCCATCCCCAATATCACATCAAAATGATCTATGTTCAATGGCAGTAAATCAATAAATAGGTGCATATCCCCAACAATAATCTCACAAGCAGGATACATATATGCACATGTCATGGATCTACCAGCAGGTGATGATACAGCTAGCAAATAATTCATGGGTTCTAAGGGTCTATTCAATTTTCGTGAGAAAGCATGCGACACATACGAATGCGTAGACCCCGAATCAATCAATACATATGCATTTTGAGCACAAATAGAGAGGATACCTGACACAACGGTTTCAAGATTATTACGCGTCTCCGTGATTAGGGCAAATACTACCGCCTCATAGGCTCTTTCAGAGTTTTGGGGTTCGGCTTTGGTGCTACATTTGATCTTTGCTGCGCTTGGTGCAATTTTTACTACTAGTTGGAGTGAAGGGCGTCTTTAATCCTGTGGCCCACCTTGCCACACTGAAACAAGCTCGAAACACGGTAGCAAACCCTTTGTGCTTATTGCCACATACGAGGCGGTGGAGTAAATCCACTCCCTTGGCTGGGGCTAGTTGTCGACCCCGTATTATGTTTCTTGTTTGCTGGGTTGTGCTTGCCTTTCTTATATTTGAAACCCTGTCTTTTCCCTTGCCACTCACCTGCCGGTGTTTCAGATTCTTTTTCTGCTGCAATATTTATCTCGGCCACCAATGCCCGGTCGAGAACACCTACACAAGTTGGCATTTTCAAAACATTTATTCGGTCCTGTATAGCAGCACTAAGGCCTCCTTCAAACGTTCTGGCGTTCTTATATTCAAGATCCACCATCTCGTGGTGCATATCTAGCAAATTCGTAAATTGCTTCTCATACTTCGCAGCAGCGGTTTGCCTGTCTTAGTTGTTCAAACTCGATCACTTTTACATCTCGATGCCTGGGAAAGTACTTTTCAAAGAAGGACTCCTTGAACTGAGTCCAAGTCACAATGGTATTCGCCTCACGGGTCAACATCCACCACCTTCTTGCTTCTTCCTGAAGGGTGAAGGTTGCTAACAGTACTTTGTTGGCTTCAGAGCACGGAAACATTTCAAATAATTTCTCAGTCTCAAGAACCCAAGCTTCAGCCTTTAACGGTTCTAAGCCTCCCTGAAAGGACGGCGGTTTCATCTTGCTGAACTTGTGGGTCAGTGCAAGAATGTCCTCATTCACATTCACATTTTGTACATTTGGTGCATTACATTAGGTTGCACGGAGGAGGAGATGGTTTGTTGGTTACATTGTTGGTCGATCTTTCAATTACAGTCCCATCATTTGTTCAAGTCGCCATTCGGCCTCGAGAGGATGATGATTCAATTTCATTTGCATTATCCATTTCACTATAAAGCAGTTATGACAGTTATCATTATGAGCAGTTGTATCTGTAAACAGTTTAGCAGTTTAACATATAATCAGTCAATCAAAAGCACACACTTTTCAATTCATGAGATGCCCTAATTGCTTTTCTAGGACACCCTATAGCTCATTTGGACACGTGTGTGCGGTATAACTCGTGGTTAAGTATCGCTCTGATACCACTCTGTCACGACCCAAACCCGGCCCTATGGGTTTAGTAATCAGAATCGCCAAGAATCCGAGATTACCAAAGGCCTACTGAACAGTAATACAATCAATCAGAGTACAGGGCCTGGCGGAAGCCAATACAATAAATAACTAGTGTCCATTGAGCTGTGAAAATCTGTATGTCAAAAACATTTTCCATACATTTATGCATTCAGACAAGACAAAGATATACAATCATTACAGACATTCAAGACGGAACTCAATCCCTTGATAACAAGACAAAAAAAATCTATACAACAAGACAAAAACAAGAGGAGACTAGTGGGGACACAAAACACCCCAAGCCATGGCATGGCGCCTCGAACCTCACAAAGGAGGCACATAGGCCGGCCGACAAAATCGGGGACCAATCCCACGCCCTAGCTTCGGCCCAGCGGCCGAGAACCTACATATATATATAACAATGAGCTAAAGCCCTGAATAACATAAAGCGTAAAGAGGTTATGAATGAATGTCCTGCAAGAAATGAAATCAATTCATTAAACAAGAGTTTCATTCTTCAAGATTTCAATCAATCACCATATGTGGTACATCCAATAGCCTATAACAAGAGGGTCCGAAGGACCGGCCTTAATAGACCCAACAAGAATGATGGCGGTCATTCAAGAACAAGATGGTTCCACAAGGAAACCGATGAGCTCAGAATAAATAATAACAAGAGGTGCTAAGGATGCCACAATACGCCAGAAATAGGACATACATTCATTCAAGAATAATATCGATCAAGAAGCAGTGCAAACAAGAGATTCAAAAGATAACCATTTTGAACATATCTTTACACATCTGTTACTCACAAAGGATTGGGCTATCAAGAGCTAGAGCGCCCCCAGAGTCAACCCTAAATACCAATCAATAGAACACACACTAAGTTACAGTTGGAAAGGATGACAATTAAATCTCTAAATTCCCTCGGTGTGGTTCTATGTCTAAATCCTCATTAAGATGCATTAAACTAGGCCTAAGAATGCCTAGGATGAGATGAGGATGCAAAAAATACAGTTGGAAGGCACTTTTCAAAAGTCAAAAGCAGGGTCTCGCTCGAGCGAGCCTTCCTTCGCTCGAGCGAGTTTGCAAAATCAAAGGCTTCGCCCGTGCGAACCATTCTTCGCCGAGCCTCGATGAAACAAAGAAAATATCGATGCTCAATTTTTACGCGATGCCATCTCGATGCTCGCTCGAGCGAGCTTCCAAAATCAAAGGGTTCGCTCGAGCGAGCCTTCCTTCGCTCGAGCGGTCTGATGAAAACAGTAAAAGTACTGGATGTTCGATTTTTACGCTCGAGCCACCAATATCTCGCTCGAGCGTAGCTCGGAGGAAACCTTGGTCGCTCGAGCGAGGAATCCTTCGCTGAAGAAGCCAACTGAATTTCCAGATTTGCCTTCCAAGCTCAAACCAAGTGTTCCAACACTCAAAACTCGACCTCTTGGGCCCAAATTCTGGGGAATACATCCCAACTCAATAAATAACAAGTTTCAAAAGCCAATTTGAGAATTCAAGCCCCAAAGGTGAGTCAATTAAATACAATTTCAAACCCATTTTTAAGAGCAATATGTAATATGTGATGCATGGGTTTTAAACCAATTTCAATCTTCAAACCTTGCTCTATTGAGCTCCAAACTTTGAAAACAACTTGAAAACATGGACCATGATGAAAACATGAGCATGCATGTACAATTCTTTAAGAATTCACCCTCACAATACACCAATTCAAGCATGCATGGATGAATTATGCTCTAATTCAACTTATATGAGCAAAATCAAGTCTCAACTCCACAATGATGCATGAACCATGAGAAAGGAAGCTTAAGGACAACAAGAATGCAATGAATTCTCTTACCTAAGTGACAATCCCAAGTCTAGCAAGCTTAATTATGCCAATACACCTCAATTCCAAGCAATTACCAAGCAAATCTTCAAGGTGAACCAAGTTCTCACACTCTCTCACTTACTCCTCTCTTGGTCGGCAAAACAAGGAGAAAAGGGCTGATGAAATGCTCCTCTAAGTGTAATAAGGCACTACAATATTGAATAAACAAATGTCCACTAAGTGGCTTACGTGTAATTACGTCGAAGACTCTAATGAACTCAATTTAATCTAATTTAGTCATTCCTAATCAATTTTCAGATAAAAATACCATAAAATCACAATTATTATACTGAGTCTGGCCTTTCATTGGTGTCACTTTCACAAACACGGGATCACCCACTTCATATTCTCTATCCCGCCTTCTGACATCGGCATAACTTTTTCGACGTCTTTCTTTTGTCAGACGCTTTTACCTTTTCGTTGTTTCATATACAATCTCGCCCAAGAATGGCCCATCTCCAACTTCTGCCCAGCAGATTGGAGATCTACACTTTCTGCCATACAACGCCTCGAAAGGCGCCATTCCAATACTCGAATGGTAGCTGTTGTTGTAGGCGAATTCAGCCAACGGCAGATGACTTTCCCAGTTCCCCTGGAAGTCAAGAACACACATTCTCAGTAGGTCCTCTAGAGTCTGGATGGTCCTTTCTGACTGTCCATCTGTTTGAGGATGATAGGCGCTACTCAAATTTCAATCCAAGACTCCAATGCAATCAGAGGCTTTGCGTAACCTCGATGTAAACTTCAATCCTGTCGAAACAATAGACACAGTAATTCGCGCCTAACAATTTCATCAATATAAATAACAACCAATCTATCGCATTATAGATTGTCTTGACAGTAGGAAGTGTGCGATTTAGTCACCTATCAACAATAACCCAAATTGAATCCATACCTTTCCGGAGCGAGGTAATCCAACGATAAAATCCATCGTGATGTGCTCCCATTTCCACTCGTATGGGTAAGGGTGCGAGAATCCAAAGAGTCGTTGATGTTCGGCTTTGACTTGTTGGCAATGAAGACATTTAGACACAAAGTCGGCAATTTCTTTCTTCATCCTCGCCACCAAAAATTTCGCTTTCAGATCTTGATACATTTTCAGATTCCCGTGAATAGAAAACTTTGAATTGTGGCCTTCTTGCGTAACTCTTCGCTTCAATTCGTCATTTGGTACACATACCGCCTCTTGAAATTTCAAGACATTGTTCTCAAATTTGAACCCCGCTTTCGTTTTGAATCTCTTTCCTCGATGATTTTCTTCAAGTAATCATCCGATTGTTGCTTTCTCCTTAATTTCCTCAATCAAGGCCGGTTGAGCAAGAATGGCGACTTTATTGTCCCGCCTGTTCTTTCAAAACAATTTCAATCTCGACTTTTCAAGATCAAGAAGCAACTCTTTTCTCGTCCAAGAACAAAGCTAAGTTGGCAATCGATTTTCGCTCAAGGCATGAAACGGTATTGGCTTTTCTCGATGGTACAGAATCAGAAGTCGTAGTCTTTGATCAATTCAAGCCATCTCCATTGTCTCATATTCAGCTTTTTCGTGAAAAAGTACTTTAGGCTCTTGTGGTCGGTGTAGACGTCACATGTTACTCCATACAAATAGTGTCGCCAGATTTTCAATGCAAAAACTATCTGCGGCAAGTTCAAGATCATGGGTTGGGTAATTCTTTTCATGCGGTCTCAACTGCCGAAGCATAAGCAATAACTCTCCCATTCGCATTAAAACACATCCCAAACCCTTATGAGAGGCATCACTAAAAACAAGGTAACCATCAAGACTGTGAGGTAGAGTCGAATTGGTGCAACACAAGTCTAGTTTTCAATTCTGAAATGCCGATTCCTCCGATCACCCACAAATGGTGTCCCTTTCTCGAGTCAGTTGATTGGTAAGGCAATTTTGGAGAAATCTTTGACAAATCTTCAGAGTATCCAAATCCCCAAAAGCTTGGACTTCACCACATTTGTTGGTCTAGGCGATTCACTACTTCAATTTTTCATGGATCAACAGAATTCCATCTTTGCTAACAACATGCCCCAAAAACATAACATGGTCAAGCCAAAATTCACACTTAGACGCTTTTAGCATACGCTTCGTTTCTTAAGGTTTGCGGTGGCAAGTCTCAGATGTTGTTCATGTTCTTCTACGGTCTTAGAATATATCAATATGTCATCAATAAATACTACAATGAAGTCATCGAGGTATGGTTTGAAAATTCTGCTCATAAGGTCCATAATGCACTGGGCATTCGTGACTCGAATGGCATAACTAAAAATTCATAATGGCCATACCTGCTCGAAAGCGCTTTATCAATGTCTTCGGTTTGACTTTCAATTGATGGTACCCGATCTAAGGTCAATTTTGAAAACACTTGTGCACCTCAGAATCGATCAAACAGTCATCAATACGCTGTAAAGGATATTTGTTCTTTACTTACCTTATTCACCATGTAATCAATGCACGCCTCGATGAACCATCTTTCTTCTTCACAAATAAAACAGGCGCGCCCCACGGTGAAGTACTAGGCCTGATAAACTTCTTGTCCAAATAGCCTCGCAATTGTACCTTCAGTTTTTTCATGTTGGAGCCATTCTCAGAGGAGCTTGATACTTGGTACCGTTGTGACTACATCAACAATGAACTCAATCTCCTCACAATCAAATCTCGTAGATCATCCGAAATACATCCGAATTCTCTAACTATAGGAATGCAATTCACATCGCTTTTAACATTATCAAGAGTGATACAACAAGATAGAACACAGATAGCCCTTACACCCCTTTCTAATCGGTTTGATGCCTTTTACAGAAGAAATCGATATGGAGGAGGTACTACTCCAACTCCACTAAATACAAATTCGTAAACCCATGGACGGAAAACAACTTGCTTGGTCACACAATCGATAGTAGCATGATATTTTTGTAACCACCCATCCCCAATATCACATCAAAATGATCTATGTTCAATGGCAAGAAATCAATAAATAGGTGCATATCCCCAACAATAATCTCACAAGGGGATACATATATGCACATGTCATGGATCCCCAACAGTGATGATACAAACTAGCAAATAATTCATGGGTTCTAAGGGTCTATTCAATTTTCGTGAGAAAGCATGCGACACATACGAATGCGTAGACTAATCAATCAATACATATGCATTTTGAGCACAAATAGAGAGGATACGACACAACGGTTTCAAGATTTCAACGCCTCCCTGCATTAGGGCAAATCGCCCCGCCTCATAGGCTCTTTCCTAGAGTTTTGGGGTTCGGCTTTGGTGCTACATTTGATGTCCGCGCTTGGTGCCTTTTTACTACTAGCCGGTGGAGTCAAGGGCGCTTTAATCTCGTGGCCCACCTTGCCACACCGAAACAAGCTCCAAAACCCGTAGCAAACCCTTTGTGCTTATTGCCACATACGGAGCAGGTGGAGTAAATCCACTCCCTTGGTCAGCTAGTTGTCGACCCCGATTCTCGCTTTCTTGTTTCCGGGTTGTGCTTGCCTTTCTTAAATTTGAAACCCCGTTTTTCCTTGCCACTCACTTGTTTGTTTCAGATTGTTTCATCACGCAATATTTATCTCACCATCAATGCCCTGGCCGAGAACACCTACAAAAGTTGGCATTTTCAAAACATTTATTCGTCCTCAGATAGCAAGACTAAGGCCTCCTTCAAACCTTTCCGCCTTCTTATATTCAAGATCCACCATCTGTGGTGCATATCTAGCAAATTCGTAAATTGCTTCTGCAATGCATACTTTGCTCTGCCTTTAGTTGTTCAAACTCACCACTTTTCTCTCCTCGATGCCTTCGGGAAAGTACTTTTCAAAGAAGGACTCCTTGAACCGAGTCCAAGTCACAATGGTATTCGCCACGGGTCAACATCCACCACCTTCTTGCTTCTTCCTCAAGGGTGAAGGTTGCTAACAAGATTTTGTTGGCTTCAGAGCACTAAACATTTCAAATAATTTTCGCCTCAAGAACCCAAGCTTCACTTTTTAACGGTTCTAAGCCTCCCCGAAAGGATGGCGGTTTCATCTTGTCGAACTTGTGGGTCAAGGTAATAATGTCCCCTCATTCACATTCACATTTTGTACATTTGGTGCATTCTGTTCGGCTGCACCGAGGAGGAGGAGGTGGTCGTTGGTTCTCATGTTGGTCCAAATTTTCAATTACCGTCCCATCATTTGTTCAAGTCCGCCATTCTGGCCTCAGAGGATGATGATTCAATTTCATTTGCATTATCCATTTCACTATAAAGCAGTTATGACAGTTATCATTATGAGCAGTTGTATCTGTAAACAGTTTAGCAGTTTAACATATAATCAGTCAATCAAAAGCACACACTTTTCAATTCATGAGATGCCCTAATTGCTTTTCTAGGACACCCTATAGCTCATTTGGACACGTGTGTGCGGTATAACTCGTGGTTAAGTATCGCTCTGATACCACTCTGTCACGACCCAAACCCGCCCTATGGGTTTAGTATCAGAATCGCCAAGAATCCGAGATTACCAAAGGCCCATCAACAAAGAATACAATCAATCGAGTAGTATGGCGGAAGCCAATACAATAAATAACTAGTGTCCATTGAGTCAGGAAAATCAGATGTCAAAAACATTTTCCATACATTTATGCATTCAGACAAGACAAAGATATACAATCATTACAGACATTCAAGACGGAACTCAATCCCTTGATAACAAAGATGTAAAAAATCCTATACAACAAGACAAAACAAGAGGAGACTAGTGGGGACACAAAACACCCCAAGCCATGGCATGGCGTCTGAACCTCACAAAGGAGGCACATAGGCCGGCCGACAAAATCGGGGACCAATCCCACGCCCTAGCTTTCTGCGGCCGAGAACCTACATATATATATAACAAAGGAGCTAAAGCCCATTGAATAACATAAAGCGTAAAGAGGTTATGAATGAATGTCCTGCAAGAAATGAAATCAATTCATTAAACAAGAGTTTCAGCTTTTCAAGATTTCAATCAATCACCATATGTGGTACATCCAATAGCCTATAACAAGAGGTCCGAAAGGACCGCCTTAATAGACCCAACAAAGAATGATGGCTACTCATTCAAGAAAAGATGGTTCCACAAGGAAACCGACAGAGCTCAGAATACCAATAACAAGAGGTGCTAAGGATGCCACAATACTGATTCAGAATAGGACATACATTCATTCAAGAAATAATATCGATTCAAGAAGCAGTGTAAACAAGATTCAAAAGATAACCATTTTGAACATATCTTTACACATCTCATTACTCACAAAGGATTGGGCTATCAAGAGCTAGAGCGGCCCCCGAGAGTCAACCCTAAACAAATAATCAATAGAACACACACTAAGTTTACAGTTGGAAAGGATGATAATTAAATCTCTAAATTGCCTCGGTGTGGTTCTATGTCTAAATCCTCATTAAGATGCATTAAACTAGGCCTAAGAATGCCTAGGATGAGATGAGGATGCAAAAATACAGTTGGAAGGCACTTTTCAAAAGTTGCTGAAAACAGGGGTCTCGCCCGAGCGAGCCTTCCTTCGCCGAGCGAAGCTTGCAAAATCAAAGGCTTCGCCGGCGAACAATCCTTCGCCGAGCGCCTCGATGAAACAAAGAAAAATATCGATGCTCAATTTTTACGCTACGATGCTCGCCGATGCTCGCCGAGCGAGCTTCCAAAATCAAAGGGTTCGCTCGAGCGAGCCTTCCTTCGCTCGAGCGGTCTGATGAAAACAGTAAAAGTACTGGATGTTCGATTTTTACGCTCGAGCCACTGTAGACACCCCATTTTTGACCGCCCTCAAGACTTGGGCATTACTGATGGTTTGCTCGGTGTTGAGAGATGTGCAGGGCAAGGATTCAATTCCTTCGGCAAGGAGAGAGGCAAACCCTTCAAAACACTTTGTCTAGGGCTTTGGAGTTGAAGAAAAGAAGAAAGGAGAGGAGAAAACTGGTTTGGGACAAGTTCGGCATAGATCCGGATAGAAGGGAATCGAGCAGCCCTCGCTAAATCGGGCTTATTCAATTCAATACTTGGATTTAAGCTATGAGGCCACCATCGTTGGAAAGAAGACTTCCGGGGCTTCACTTTGCACTCAAGAATCTCCTAGAGCCAAGTCCGGGTGGAGGAGATATGATTGGTTGAAGCTGGGCATCATCCTGGTTGGATCGAGTCTGCGCGACTTCACGGAAAAGGGCATAACTTTTTGCACAGGAGGAATTTTGATGCAAGGTTTGCGCCATTGGAAAGCTAACTTCCGGGGCTTCGATTTGCATACCCACCGGCCGTATTTTGACCAAGTAATCATCTGTCGGCACTATATTTGGCCGACCGGCAGAAAAGAGTGCCGACCGGCACTTTATTTTGGCTGACAATCAAATGGTCTGGCCGACCTGAACTCTTTGAACCCCCAAGCATAGTGCACACCATTTGTGCCACCTGGGATGCATGAACTGACCCACGTGCATACATGTGCCCATTTTGCACCATTTTGAGCCTTTAAACCCCATTTGATGCACCTTTGCTCATGGCTTCTTGAGGAAGCCTTGACCCTTTGTCTTGGCTTCCTCAAGAAGCCTACCACCGTCCAAGCTTCTTTGATAAGCCAAGGCCCTCTTGAACCTCCCTCTTGGCTTAGCCATTAAGTCTTGATTGCTTATAAAAGAGAGCTCTCTTCTCCTTGGTCTAGGGTTAGAGGTTTGAACAAAAACCAGAGATATATATGTATATCCGATATATACATATATATCCCACCCCCCTCTCTCCATATCTCTCCCATCCAACTTCCAAAGTCCATTGTTCTTGAGCCATTCCTTCACCAACCCATAGCACAACACCACCACTTCCATTTCCAACGACTTGGGGCTGTTTTGCAGAGGTTGGGAGCACCTAAACTTGGTCTAAAACCTGCTGGTTAGCCGGTCTTCAAGGGTAAGTCTTCATCTTCCCTTTCTAGCTTTTTTTCTTGCTTCACATCTAAGCCCTAGTTGCAAGCACTTTTGGGCTTCGACCCAAACTTCAAATAGTCTTATTTTGGGGTCCTCTTCATGTTTGATTGAGGACCCCTTGCTGTTTGGTGGCTGCATCTAGCACCTATCTCAATATCCTCTTGTATGCCATGTTTCTTGCATAGAATATTTGGCTTGTGTATGATCTGTTTCAGAGTATGATGTAAGCTAAGAGTAGGCTTATTTTGAGCCCTTCTTCAACATTGTTGAAGGGCTCAACATTGTTTGCATACTCCATGTGCTACTTGCTTTGAAATCCATGTGATTTACCGTAATCTTGCATGCTTTCTTAGCCTATCTTGCTTCTGTTTTTATGGCTGGTCATACACTGAAAATGTGCTTATTTTGTCATGTATAAGATCTGTTTTTGGTTGTTTAGGCCATCCATGACTTGTCTTATATAGCCACTTTGCATTTTGGCTTGCTAGCCTTAAGTGCATGAGTATATAGCATGTGTTGCTTGCATCATTTTAGTGGTTTGGAACTATCTAGCATGCTATTTCAGTTCCTTTGGTGTGCTTGTATGCTTACCTTAGTTGTCTCTTTAGTGCTTTAAAAGCATGTGTTGTATGCTCCATGTTTTGGCCTTAATGCATACTTTTGAATTTGAACCATCTAGATGCCATCTAGGGGGTCCTTTGGGCTTAGTTTTATGTGTTAAAACCCTGATTTTAATTGTTTAAGTATTGCCATGTGTGGTTGTACTAAGTGTGGTTCAAAGCCTCATTGGCTTGCCTTAATGCTTGGACCATTTGTATGCATGCTTAGCCTACTTTGTTGTTTGATTTGGCATCATTTTGTAGCATGATTTCAGAGCTTTCCATGCATGCTAGTTGTTCATGTTTAGCTTCCTTTAAGTGTGCTTAAAGCTTGCTTCATTATGCCTAAGTGTCAAGCCATAACATGTGCATATGTGTGTGCATTTTTGGCCTTCATTTCCTTGGTTTTGGCCACTGCTTTTAGGCCTACTTAGAGCCGCTAATCCATGTTTAAGTCCATCCTTTCATTGGTTTGCATTGCCTCATGTTTGCTTGTATGCTTGCATAAGTGTCTTGCCATGCCATGTTGCATACTAGATAACATGCCTAGGTTGCATGACATTGGCATGCATGTCTTGCCTCTTGATCAAGTGATAGAGGTTGGGCTTTGTGTGTTTATTTGGTTTGCATAACATTTGAAATCAAATTGCACACTTTGGTTTCTTGGGCCATCATGCATTGAAATGCGAATTGATGGTCCGAGGGTCAAGCACCATACTCCCTTGAGTCTTAAACATGATATGGAGTGTGGTGGTGCACACATTTGCTTGAAATGAATTGCCATACCTTGCCTCTTCTCATTGCCAAGCTGCAGGTTTTAGCAGAACATTTGGCCGGGCGGTGTTTAGTGCCGATCGGCGTAACATGTCCGCCGATAGCACAAATCACGCGTGATCATACCCTTTCGCCGGTGGCCATTCTTCTCTTAGGTGGCACTCCACAAAGGTGCAGGAGCATACATTGGGACTTGTGCAATATCGAGGTGACAAACAAGGAAAACAGAGACAGAAAGGTCATGACGCGCTTCCGGCAAGGCGGACATCGAGCATGCATCATTTGCATCCCAAGGCGTAGGGTCAGGCCCCTTTATTTCACATTTATTTATTCAGTAATTAGAATTTGTAATATTTATTCATTTATTTTTGGACTGTATTATTATTTTAGTCCCTCCGAGTGAGGGCGCAATTGTAATAAGTGTGTGTGAGTGGGTGTATGTCTTCCAATCCCCATTTCTTTCTCCCTTTTTATTTACCTACTTTGATGGTAGATTAGGGCATACTTATTTTAGCATAACAGTATGAAAGCATGTTTGCATCCATGCATTTGTTAACATGCACCTGCTAGACATCATACAAACTGCATTGCAATTTTCAATTCCAAATTGAATACATGCTACTCAAGATTTCACATGCCATGTTTAGGATAGCCGAGCCTGTCTAGATTACATCTCGCATGTGTTGCATTAGACATTTTAGTATGCTTAGGTCCATGCATGGATTTCTAATAAGCTTCGCTTTTGGCTTGAGTACTAGGTGAGCTTTTATGCTTTAGCATATCGCATGTGTGAATGTTGCCATGATAGCATGCTTACCATGAGACTAAGTGCTTATGTGATATAACTGCATGAATGCCTGTGGATGGAGGTTGAATTACCTAAATTGGGACAACACATTAAAACTGTGAGTTTTAAAGCCCACTAAATAGTGGCAAAACCGTCTTTTCTAAAAGCCCACTTGAGAGTGGCAAAACACGATTTTAGCCTACTTGCGAGTAGCAAATCATTTTCAAAACAAGCTTACAATGTTTTGTTCCAATTTAGGCGATTTGGTCTATACTTGTTTGTTGTGCGCATAACATAGTAAATCTAGGCTAATAACCGGAATAAGAACACGTAATGTTTTCAAAATCGGATATCACGGTTAGTAGAGGCTTGCCTTGGACCGGCGAAAGGGGGTGCTCATAGCTGACCTTCCCCGATCGTACCCAAGCTCCCGAGCCAAGACCACTTTGGTGATGACGGACACGTGACCTTCGGCACCGAGTCAGGGTTTCCTAGATTTCCCATTTTAAAAAATATTTAGGTGGCGACTCTGTAATCTGGCAAAGCAGTCCATGTTTGGCACTACTTTTCAAAAATCTGTTTTCCTTAAAACGATTTGCCAGAGGTGGACTCTTTGGTTCAGACTTAGAACCGCAACACACAAAAGAGAGTCCGAGCTGTAGCCGAGGTCCCCCCCGGGACGTGTTACAGTTTCTGGCGACTCTGCTGGGGAGTTTAGAGAGCTTGACTCGAACTCGTGATATCCTGTTTTGACTACACTTATGTGTTTCTTTGCATTGCATGTGCATTGGTGCGCCTAGGACACCGTGTTGGCCATCTGCTATTCCTGAGCGGTTTGCTGGAGGCTTGTCTTGTCAAGGCATGTCCATAAGGTCGACCTATGGGCTCGCCAAGATAGAACACAAACCCGGGTTTTACCGGGGCACCCTTTTTGACCATTCGACCTAGTGCATATTCGGATCCATAGTGACCATTCCAAACTAGGACAGGTTGCTTACCCGATATAGGTTGTTTGAAACCGTCGCGTGCATAGTGAAACCCTAGCTCCTGACAAAATAGGACAGGGAAACCCTACCCCAACATAGGGGTGTTTTGGTTCTCATTTATCTGCTATGTGCTTTTAGAGTGTATCTCTACAGGAATGCATATACCGGCCATGAAGTCTGTATCCCCGGGCACCAAGTCGATATTTTGAGAATCGATTATATCTCGGGCATCGATTCAGATTTGGGGCAATAATTTGGGAACAAAGGATCGAATAGAATATACTATTCAAATTTTGCTCGCACTGCCCAAAGGTGAAGTTGAGCCGAGATATCGTCTGCTTTTCCCTTTTGCTAGGTAGTCTTGGAACCATAAAGGCTCCACTATCCTTCGCACATTGGATTTGCGTTGGTAGACTTTGTCGTCGAGATTCACTCAAGGGCAATCGGCTTTCCTTTGCTAGAGTAAAGAGTAAAAAGATCACCGGTTCAAAGAAGCTGATTACGGATCGATGGTCCTTATCCCCCATTGAATTGTCGGACCGAGGTCTCGCTTACACCACAGGATAGATATACCGGTCGACCGATGGATCAACAGAATCACGCCGTGGTGGAGGCAATGATGCGTCGATGCAGAAACTATGAAACTCATGCAGCAAGACGCTGCCCGCCAAGCGGAATTTTCCAAGCAGCAAGCTGCAATCATGGCTCAGCAGGTTGAGCTCATCACCAGGCTACAACAGCAAAGCGGTGCGTCTGCTTCACAACAAGTTCCTCTCCCATAGAGCTCCAAAGACTGGGAGACGCCAAATGTCCAAGGTACAGAGACATTCCTAGAGGCCGGCCCGCCTAATTTTACCCGCTTATCAAAAACATCCACCAACCCACGGACTCTCCCTTTGAGTTCGAGACGGATCCCACGGCATCAAGTTGAGCAAGCTTGAAAAGTCGTTTCAAGAGATCCTGTGAGTCAAGACCATCCCGACATTGAAGATGGATACACCTGACACAATTTGTGACATTGCCGACAAGTTCAAGATGCCTTACATCGACTGCTTTTGACGGTCGGAGATCCCATGGTCCACTTGAGTTTGTTTCAGATGTTCTACCGATGGGCTTGACAAGATTGCGAAGCTTTCCTTTTTAGCAGGACCTGCTTATCGCACCCATCCGCACGCCAAATTAGAGGACTCTGAAACGAAGGTCGAGGAGATGTCCGAGGCCTTCGTCGCACAATATTCATACAATACCAGACGAGATCACAACTCGTGATCTCGAGGCGACGTGCAAGAGCCGAAGAGGGCTTCTCGACTTTGTAACCCGTTGGAGGGCCAAAGCTTCTTCGATGACCACCGTGCCAATCGACAAGGACCATATACGATGATTGTGCGCAATCTCCAACCCAGCCGATGAGAAGATGATTGTCCTCCCTACCCACCTTTGCAGACTCCATGAGATTGGGGTACAAATCGAGGACGCTATAAAGCAGGCCTTATCGACCAAGAAAAGGAGCACCAGAGGACATTTACCGCAGTCAATGCGACCACCAGTGGTGATGCATGCAAGATCTTGAAGTGGGCATGGTCACCAACACCGCATCAAAAAGCCTACCCCATTTATTTACATGCGTCCAAGTAGCTCACAGAAAACCAAATATCCACCTCGAGTCAAGAGGGTTTTCACCCCACTTCATATGCCTTTGTCAAAGGCTCGAGGTCCTAACCGAAAGGACATCGGAAACCGTTGGAACAACGGCCTTTACCGATCCTCTCCTCCAAAGCATGACAGACTAAGCATCGCGCGTACCATCAACAAACCGGTCATGAGACCGATAGTCGCTTCGTCATGCGCCATGATGTACAAGATTTGTTTGACAACAACGTCATCACCGCACCACCAAGAAGGTCTATCGCCACGGGTCGATGAACTTTGGGGATAGTACGAATATGAGATCAGGGGATGAACCACCTGCGGGCGGCACTCAGTTTACTCCAGATGTGGCGTATGGCATGCACTGTTTTGAGCATTTTGAATGCTAGTTTTATACTTTCTGACTTGGGTATTGGGTCGGTCTTGTCGTTTTGTGTTGGGTCAGTCTTTTTATAATGAGTCAGTAGGGCCTGTCTTGTTATCTCGAGTCAGTCCTGTTTTGTCAGAGCCGGGTGATTTCGGGGAGGTTACCTCAGACATCACTTGCTTGTTTTGCGTCTGTCTTTTCATTTTGTTTTGAGTCTGTTTCTGCCAGGGAGTCAGTTATGCCAACAGATTCTGAATGGAACAGCAGTGATTTTCACACTTTTATGCTTCTGCAGCCGCTTGTGCCAGAAATTCTAAATGAGATGGCAGTATTTGACTAGAAGCTATGTCTTTTCTGTGCCTTGAATTCATTGCATCGACCTAAGTTTTCCAAAACTTTTTTCGAAATATTGTGATAAAAACAAAGAGGAAGGAATTCCTCGGGATTTGCAAAACTTTGATCAAATTGAGAGAAAGAGAGGCGTGCTAAGCCCTTAAATGAATGAAATCATGCTTGTTAGTGTGAGTACTGAGAAGGACCCTAGCTTTGATCCAGATTGGTCCCACACTGTCTTCAGCGCGAGCGATTTGTCGCTTTCTTAAAAACTTTCAAAAATGTTTTGCGCGGTCCTGCGAAGACATGTGTGGAATCGCTCTTGAGATTGTGCAGCCTAGGATCGCTCTCACCGAGACTCGACCCTCATTTTCAACCTTGACTCAAACTCGTAATGTTCAACTTAACCATAACGTGAGGCTGTGTGGCTGATTTGAAGCGACCCTACAAGAGGCACCAAAGTTAGATCAAGAGGATCGATGTGTCGTCAAGAAGTTTGCAAAGCTAGATCAAGCACCTCGAACTAGGGGCAAAAAATGTCCGATGCTCAAGAGCCAAGATGGATCCTTCGCAAATCGATGCAAATGCACTCTCTTGGATACGGATGGCTTCAATCTCAAAAACCATTTGGCATGGACTTGTTACACTTTTACCCTTGAGAGGCTCATGGGCCGAAACCCAAAAGGGCGACCAGGCAAAAGTTAGAACAAACAAAAATTGTAAAAAGAAAAGAAAAAATATACAGAAAAAAGAAGAAGAAAAAGAAGCTCGCAAGGTCGAAAACCCGCATCGGGCGCCTTGGCAAAAGTTAGAGCCTAAAAAAAAAGAAAAAGAAAAAATGAAAAAGAATTGAAAAGAAGAAAAGAAGCTCAAGGTCGAAAACTCAGACGGCGCCTTGGCAAAAGTTAGAGCATAAAAGGAGAGGTTAAATACCCGAGTGTACCTTAACCCCGAACTACGTAAGGCTTGATTCCCATCTTTGGGATACGAGGCAACTTCATTCAAGTCCAAATTCTAAAACACTTCAAATTCGGTTGTGTCCATGAAATGGTTTTGATCATCCTTGCCTTCTCTCAGATCTCGAGAGTCTGTTGTGTTCATCGCCCGAGGATCGACTACAATGTGTCAAGATCATCCAAACAAGGGGCAACTTTCCGCTGCCATTCAAAACGTCGTGGTGTCACTTCAAACAAGGGCAACTTTCCGTTGCCATGCAAAGGTCCTTCGGACAAGGGGCAATTTTCCATTGCTTATGGATCCGAGGTTGCGATCTCAAGAGTAGGTTCCGTGCTTGTTGAGCATTGGCCGCTTTGCAAAAATAGTTTTTGAGAATTTTTACCGAGGTTGACTAATTCTCTCGAAAAATATTCCTCTTTCCAAAATCGACCATTTCTTGGACCCAAAAGGAAAAATTTTCTTGCTCACAACCTAACTTGCATGATTTTCAAATCAAAAATCGAATAAGCATGTTAATCTAACTTTCATGTTGGTCAAAACTGTTTTAAAACCAAAAATGGTCAAAATAATGAACTAGGGGCACAGCTGAGTCAAAGCTGCTGCCTTTTCCCCATTTTCAACATACTTGCCAAGAAGGGCACTCTACCCGCCAAGACGGCACAACCGAAGTCAACAACAAAGGGTCGAAAGCTCTAACCCTCCAAGCAATGAGGTATTAAGTCAAGTGCGAAGCACAATTGAATGGATCAAGATGTTCCACTTCCTCGCCCGACAGATCTAACCACGCCCAAACTCAAATAGGCATCATCAACCGATGTCACCGCAGACTTGCTACCCGCCCGGTTGTAGCACAACCCTCTCAGGGAGAAATTCATTGCTAAGAAGAAGAGAATCTAGCAGAATGCTAGGGGCAAGAACCCGTAATTTCTTGTTTATCCATCAACCGCTCTGGGAAGGGATAAAAAATTGAGAGATTGAAGAATAGAGAGATGTGCGTTGAGAGAAAAAGTGAGAAAAGGGCTTTTTCGTAAAAAACAGAGCTTGAGGGCCGAGTGATGTGAGAATCACAAATGAGAAAGGTGGGAAATAATACCGGTGAAACAGGCTCCCTGGCGCATGATTTGAGTCTTCGTTGTATTTTGTTTGTCTCGAGTCTTGTTTTGAGTCGTTTCAAGTGTCAATAGATGTGTTTAGGTTGTTTACCTTTATTTTCCGTTGTTGGGTCAGTTTTGCTGTGTTCAACAGAGGCTCACACCGTTAAGAATTCATTTCTTAATTTCAAAAAGGAAACCAAATCATCTTGTGCTCAGAGTCGTGCCATTCTCCACTTGTGCAAAACAAGATTTGTTCTTTCATAAACCGCAGAGTCCGCCTCGATAAGTGTGAACAGAGAACAAGGACCTATCCGGTTATAGGTTCCAGATCGCAGCAAAAGAAAAGAGGGAAAATCGAAGCATCCGAGTGTGTTTCACCTTCAAAGAAATTCCGTGATTGTACCGGATGTACCCTTCAAGCTTGTCAATGCTACCAAGTATAAGTGCACCTCTATCTCAAGTGTAAGCCCGCTTCAAGTCGGAACGGCAATTAAAGCAAAGGCAGATGTTATCTCTGCCGATGTGAACAGGTGTACCCTTTTCGAAATGAGTGTGTCGCAAAGCCCTCGAGAGGTAAATCGAGACACTAGAGTACACATTTGATGCTCCTCTATTGCATAGAATATGAACTTTCATATACATCGTTGATTGCATGTGTGCCGACATCGTTATGATTCATGCATAAAATATGCTTGCCTTCAAAATCGCACGAAAATGCCCCCATACTTGCATAGAAGATGCATTTCATCGCACTTTCTTGTGCATTTTATCTCACTCATGTTGTTTAGCGATCGCTACCGCTTAGTGCATTTCAAATCACTCGCATTGTTTAGCGATCGTCGACCTTTAGTGCATTTCAAAACACTACATTGCTTAGCGATCGCACTATTTTGTGCATTTCAAAACACTCGCATTGCTTAGCGATCGTGACCGCTCTAGTGCATTTCAAAACATTCGCTTAAGCGTGCGATCGCCGCTTAGTGCATTTCAAATCAAATCGCGCTTATTTTGCGATCGACCGCCTTTGTGCATCACATCTCGCTCGCTTATTTTGCGATCTCATTGCATTTGCATACCTTTCGATTGCGCTTATTTTGCGATCGCGACTATCTTGTGCATTCCACTACACTCGTTGTCTAACGATCGCTACCGCTTAGCGATCGCACTATCTTGTACATTTGCAATCGCCTTGTGCACTCGCGTTCTAACGATCGCTACTGTTTAGCGATCGCACTATTTTGTGCATTGTATCATTCGCGCTTATTTTGGCGACTTTACCCGGTTGCATTTTGCATGCATTCATTGTTCGCTATTTTGGCGATCGCGCTTATCTTGGCGACCTTATCTCAGATCGCGACCGCCTTGTGCATTCACCCCGCCATGCTATTTTGTGCACCTTTAGCATCGCACTATTTTGTGCATCCGCTTAGCAATCGCTTTTGTGCATTCACTCGTGATCGCATCGCTTTTGTGCACCTTACCCGCATTTTGCATCCATTTTATCGCGCTTATTTTGCGCTACACTTCACTCGGCTATTTTTGCGCCTCGCTTTTGTGCACTTTAAGTCCAAATTTCAAACCGGCGTGAGCGAGAAGTCAATTATCAAAGTCTTCTGCATGTCATTTGCATCACCTTTTGAACTCTGTTGGTTTGATTCCTTGCAAAGGGATACGTAGGCAGCCTGCGGGCACAACCATTTTTGCATCTATGTTTTGTTTGTTTGTCCAAGTCTTCAGCCCTGTCAAAAATGGGTCGTCACGGGGCTTTGACATTCACTCCCGTCATTGTTATGACTTTCGAGTTCTGTCAAAGAGGGGCAACTGTAGACACCCCATTTTTGACCGCCCTCAAGACTTGGGCATTACTGATGGTTTGCTCGGTGTTGAGAGATGTGCAGGGCAAGGATTCAATTCCTTCGGCAAGGAGAGAGGCAAACCCTTCAAAACACTTTGTCTAGGGGTTTGGAGTTGAAGAAAAGAAGAAAGGAGAGGAGAAAACTGGTTTGGGACAAGTTCGGCATAGATCCGGGTAGAAGGGAATCGAGCAGCCCTCGCTAAATCGGGCTTATTCAATTCAATACTTGGATTTAAGCTATGAGGCCACCATCGTTGGAAAGAAGACTTCCGGGGCTTCACTTTGCACTCAAGAATCTCCTAGAGCCAAGTCCGGGTGGAGGAGATATGATTGGTTGAAGCTGGGCATCATCCTGGTTGGATCGAGTCTGCGCGACTTCACGGAAAAGGGCATAACTTTTTGCACAGGAGGAATTTTGATGCAAGGTTTGCGCCATTGGAAAGCTAACTTCCGGGGCTTCGATTTGCATACCCACCGGCCGTATTTTGACCAAGTAATCATCTGTCGGCACTATATTTGGCCGACCGGCAGAAAAGAGTGCCGACCGGCACTTTATTTTGGTCGACAATCAAATGGTCCCGACCTGAACTCTTTGAACCCCCAAGCATAGTGCACACCAGTCGCATGCCAGCTGGGATGCATACATGTGCCCATTTTGCACCATTTTGAGCCTTTAAACCCCATTTGATGCACCCTTTGCTCATGGCTTCTTGGGGAAGCCTTGACCCTTTGTCTTGGCTTCCTCCAGAAGCCTACCGGTATCCAAGCTTCTTTGATAAGCCAAGGCCCTCTTGAACCTCCCTCTTTGGCTTAGCCATTAAGTCTTGATTGCTTATAAAAGAGAGCTCTCTTCTCCTTGGTCTAGGGTTAGAGGTTTGAACAAAAAACCAGCAGATATATATGTATATCTGATATATACATATATATCCCACCCCCCTCTCTCCATATCTCTCCCATCCAACTTCCAAAGTCCATTGTTCTTGAGCCATTCCTTCACCAACCCATAGCACAACACCACCACTTCCATTTCCAACGACTTGGGGCTGTTTTGCAGAGGTTGGGAGCACCTAAACTTGGTCTAAAACCTGCTGGTTTGCTGGTCTTCAAGGGTAAGTCTTCATCTTCCCCTTTCTAGCTTTTTCTTGCTTCACATCTAAGCCCTAGTTGCAAGCACTTTTGGGCTTCGACCCAAACTTCAAATAGTCTTATTTTGGGGTCCTCTTCATGTTTGATTGAGGACCCCTTGCTGTTTGGTGGCTGCATCTAGCACCTATCTCAATATCCTCTTGTATGCCATGTTTCTTGCATAGAATATTTGGCTTGTGTATGATCTGTTTCAGAGTATGATGTAAGCTAAGAGTAGGCTTATTTTGAGCCCTTCTTCAACATTGTTGAAGGGCTCAACATTGTTTGCATACTCCATGTGCTACTTGCTTTGAAATCCATGTGATTTACCGTAATCTTGCATGCTTTCTTAGCCTATCTTGCTTCTGTTTTTTTGCGGCTGGTCATACACTGAAAATGTGCTTATTTTGTCATGTATAAGATCTGTTTTTGGTTGTTTAGGCCATCCATGACTTGTCTTATATAGCCACTTTGCATTTTGGCTTGCTAGCCTTAAGTGCATGAGTATATAGCATGTGTTGCTTGCATCATTTTAGTGGTTTGGAACTATCTAGCATGCTATTTCAGTTCCTTTGGTGTGCTTGTATGCTTACCTTAGTTGTCTCTTTAGTGCTTTAAAAGCATGTGTTGTATGCTCCATGTTTTGGCCTTAATGCATACTTTTGAATTTGAACCATCTAGATGCCATCTAGGGGGTCCTTTGGGCTTAGTTTTATGTGTTAAAACCCTGATTTTAATTGTTTAAGTATTGCCATGTGTGGTTGTACTAAGTGTGGTTCAAAGCCTCATTGGCTTGCCTTAATGCTTGGACCATTTGTATGCATGCTTAGCCTACTTTGTTGTTTGATTTGGCAGCATTTTGTAGCATGATTTGAGCTTTCCATGCATGCTAGTTGTTCATGTTTAGCTTCCTTTAAGTGTGCTTAAAGCTTGCTTCATTATGCCTAAGTGTCAAGCCATAACATGTGCATATGTGTGTGCATTTTTGGCCTTCATTTCCTTGGTTTTGGCCCTTTGTTTTAGGCCTACTTAGAGTTGCCTAATCCATGTTTAAGTCCATCCTTTCATTGGTTTGCATTGCCTCATGTTTGCTTGTATGCTCGCATAAGTGTCTTGCCATGCCATGTTGCATACTAGATCACATGCCTAGGTTGCATTGCATTGGCATGCATGCCTTGCCTCTTGATCAAGTGATAGAGGTTGGGCTTTGTGTGTTTATTTGGTTTGCATAACATTTGAAATCAAATTGCACACTTTGGTTTCTTGGGCCATCATGCATTGAAATGCGTAATTGATGGTCCGAGGTCAAGCACCATACTCCCTTGAGTCTTAAACATGATATGGAGTGTGGTGGTGCACACATTTGCTTGAAATGAATTGCCATACCTTGCTTGCCTCTTGCTGCTGTCAACTGCAGGTTTTAGCAGGAACATTTGGCCGGTCGGCAGTGTTTAGTGCCGATCGGCAGAACATGTCTGGCCGATAGCACAAATCACAGCCGGTGATCATACCCTTCGGCCGGTGGCCATTCTCTTCAGCCGGTGGCACTCCACAGTGTGCAGGGAGCATACATTGGGACTTGTGCAGTCATCAGAGGTGACAAACAGTGAAAACAGAGACAGCAGTGTCATGACGCGGCTTCCCGGGCAAGGCGGACATCGAGCATGCATCATTTGCGCATCCCAAGGCGAGGGGCTGTGGCCCCCTTTTATTTCACATTTATTTATTCAGTAATTAGAATTTGTAATATTTATTCATTTATTTTTGGACTGTATTATTATTTTAGTCCCTCCGAGTGAGGGCGCAATTGTAATAAGTGTGTGTGAGTGGGTGTATGTCTTCCAATCCCCATTTCTTTCTCCCTTTTTATTTACCTACTTTGATGGTAGATTAGGGCATACTTATTTTAGCATAACAGTATGAAAGCATGTTTGCATCCATGCATTTGTTAACATGCACCGGGCTCGGTACATCATACAAACTGCATTGCAATTTTCAATTCCAAATTGAATACATGCTACGCGCAAGATTTCACATGCCATGTTTAGGATAGCCGACTGTCTAGATTACATCTCGCATGTGTTGCATTAGACATTTTAGTATGCTTAGGTCCATGCATGGATTTCTAATAAGCTTCTGTTTTGGCTTGGAGTACTAGGTGAGCTTTTATGCTTTAGCATATCGCATGTGTGTGAATGTTGCCATGATAGCATGCTTACCATGAGGCTAAGTGCTTATGTGATATAACTGCATGAATGCCTGTGGATGGAGGTTGAATTACCTAAATTGGGACAACACATTAAAACTGTGAGTTTTAAAGCCCACTAGATAGTGGCAAAACCGTCTTTTCTAAAAGCCCACTTGAGAGTGGCAAAACCTGCATTTTAGCCTACTTGCGAGTAGCAAATCATTTTCAAAACAAGCTTACAATGTTTTGTTCCAATTTAGGCGATTTGGTCTATACTTGTTTGTTGTGCGCATAACATAGTAAATCTAGGCTAATAATTGGGATAAGAACACATAAGGTTTTCAAAATTGGATATCATGGTTAGTAGAGGCCGGTCTTCGGACCGGGCGAAAGGGGGTGCTCATAGCTGACCTTCCCCGATCGTACCCAAGCTCCCGAGCCAAGACACTTTGGTGATGACGGACACGTGGCCTTCGGCACCGAGTCAGGGTTTCCTTAATTTCCCATTTAAAAAATATTTAGGTGGCGACTCTGTAATCTGGCAAAGCAGTCCATGTTTGGCACTACTTTTCAAAAATCTGTTTTCCTTAAAACGATTTGCCAGAGGTGGACTCTTTGGTTCAGACTTAGAACCGCAACACACAAAAGAGAGTCCGAGCTGTAGCCGAGGTCCCCCCCGGGACGTGTTACAGCCACCAATATCTCGCTCGAGCGTAGCTCGGAGGAAACCTTGGTCGCTCGAGCGAGGAATCCTTCGCTCGAGCGAAGAAGCCAAATCTGGAATTTCCAGATTTGCCTTCCAAGCTCAAACCAAGTGTTCCAACACTCAAACCTGGACCAGTTGGGCCCACATTCTGGGGAATACATCCCAACTCAATAAATAACAAGTTTCAAAAGCCAATTTGAGAATTCAAGCCCCAAAGGTGAGTCAATTAAATACAATTTCAAACCCATTTTTAAGAGCAATATGTAATATGTGATGCATGGGTTTTAAACCAATTTCAATCTTCAAACCTTGCTCTATTGAGCTCCAAACTTTGAAAACAACTTGAAAACATGGACCATGATGAAAACATGAGCATGCATGTACAAATCTTTAAGAATTCACCTCACAATACACCAATTCAAGCATGCATGGATGAATTATGCTCTAATTCAACTTATATGAGCAAAATCAAGTCTCAACTCCACAATGATGCATGAACCATGAGAAAGGAAGCTTAAGGACAACAAGAATGCAATGAATTCTCTTACCTAAGTGACAATCCCAAGTCTAGCAAGCTTAATTATGCCAATACACCTCAATTCCAAGCAATTACCAAGCAAATCTTCAAGGTGAACCAAGTTCTCACACTCTCTCTCACTTACTCCTCTCTTGGTCGGCAAAACAAGGAGAAAAGGGCTGATGAAATGCTCCTCTAAGTGTAATAAGGCACTACAATATTGAATAAACAATTGTCCACTAAGTGGCTTAAGTGTAATTAAGTCGAAGTCTCTAATTAACTCAATTTAATCTAATTTAGTCATTCCTAATCAATTTTCAGATAAAAATACCATAAAATCACAATTATTATACTGAGTCTAAAACTTCAAACGGTTTCTAAATCGGCCGCCGATAAGGCCTTCAATTAGCAGTTTAAACATACAATACAAACAGATAATCATGGAATCAAACAGATTAGATATGTAATTAAATAGACAAACTCATTCAGTTTGTTTGATTTCATTCAGTTTGTTCAGTAGTTCATCCAGTTCACTTATCAGTCATTAGCAGTTCAGTTTATCAGTGATCAGTATCTAATTCGGTGGTTATTCAGTAATCGGTACGAGGGTTATTACATGTAAGATCAAATTCGGAGAGAAGAAGCAACCAACGAGCTAGCCTACCCGTAAACGCTAATTTCTCAAAGAGATATTTGATGGGATCTAATCTCGAAACCAGGATTACAGAGTGAGCTAACAGGTAGTGCCTCTACTTCGAGGTAGCCCATACCAAAGCTAGACAAGATTTCTCGAAAGAAGTGTAACGGGTCTCGTAATCCAGCATTTTCTTGCTCAAGTAGTAAACTATTTTCTCCTTTTTGACCCCCGACTCTTGAGCTAACATACACCCCACAGTTGAGTTTGTCACCGACAGGTACAAGATCAGTGGTTTTCCCAGTTCTGGCGGCGATAAGACGTGTATTCTGCAGGTACTGCTTGACCTGTTCAAAAGCGAACTAACAGCGATCGTCCCACTAGAACTTCTTTCCTTTCTTCAGGAGACCAAATAGTGGTTCACAAGTCAAGGTTAGTTTTGAAATAACTGTCTTATGAATTGCATTTTACTTAGAAAGCCGCATACCTCCTTTTTAGTCATTGATGATGGCATTTCTAAGATGGCACGGATTTTGGAAGGATCTACCTCAATTCTTCTCTGTGTAATCAAGAATCCTAGCATTTTTCCCATTGTTTTGCCAAAGGTGCATTTTTGCAGGTTCAACCTTAATTTATACTCTCTAATCCATTAAAAGAATTTCTCTAAAGCGATGTAATAGCCTTCTCGATCTTTGGACTTGACAATCATATTGTCCACATATACCTTAACCTCTTTGTGGATCATGTCATTTAGAATGGTAGTTGCAGCTCTCTAATAAGTGGCCCCAGTATTCTTCAATCCAAATGGCATGACTCGGTAACAATAGGTGCCCCACGGCGTTGTGAAAACGTTCTTCTCCATATCCTCGGGTGCCATCAAGATTTGGTTATACCCGAAAAATCCATCCATGAACGAGAATAATGCATGGCCCATGGTGAAGTCTACCAACTCATCAATATGCAGTAGAGGAAAATCATCATTTGGACTAGCCTTGTTCAAATCCCTGAAGTCGACAAAAACTCTGATTCTGCCATCCTTCTTCAGAATTAGAACAATATTGGCCAACCATATTGGATACTCAGATATAAGCAAGAGCCTTGCCTCAATCTTTTTGGTAACTTCTTCTTTAATCTTCAAAGCCCAATCTGGGCGAACTCTACGAAGCTTTTGCTTAACTGGCCGGGCCTCAAGGTCGAGAGGGATCTGGTACTGTATAATCTCAGGATTGATTCCAAGCATGTCTTCGTAGGACCACGCGAAAACATTTTTGAAACTTTTTAATAAAGTGATTAAATGCTCGCGTTCTTCCGAAGACAGCGTGGACCCGATCTGGACCAAGCGAGGATCATCCTCAGTACCCACGTTAATTGATATGATTTCATCTGTACAGGGCTTAACACGCCTCTCCTTCTCATGATCAACCAAATTTTTCAAAACCTGAGGAATTTCTTCCTCTTCGTTTATGTCAAAATTTTGAAAATTAAGATCAGTACAATAAACCAAAGGCACAGAGAAATAGGCAACATTCACAGCATTTCCATTCAAAAAGTTTGGATCTTCGGTTACAGTGGACTCAAAGGAAAAGCTAAAAGATGACCTGGATAGGACCTTGGCATCCGGGTTACCACTCCTAGAAGTACCAAACTCAGAAGAACTCGAATCTGACTCCGACTCCACAGACTTGGTGGAATCAAATCTGGACTCACTATTTAATTCAGAACAATTGATGACGCCTTGCTCAAACTTCCAAACTAGGCGTGGAGCCTCAAATGCATCCACTATAGGATTGGAGAAATCCGTTGCTGGGTTATCCCCGATCATTGACATAGTAAAACTATCCCCCAAGTTGGCGGTCTCAGCTCTCGTAGTGGAACTCATCAGTAAGTTAGCCAGTGCTTTTCCTAACAGTTTCTCTTCTTTAATGCCCAGGTTTATAGTCCTTCCTTGATCCATTTTAATGCTTAGGCTTGCCTGTTTATCTTCATCTTCTGGTAACTGGTGCTTGAAAAAGATCTCAAACCTCGGATACCTTGTCTTTGTCTCCCAGTCATACCAAGGCTTCGGAGAATCCACAGAATAGGAAATCTTCCCCTTGGCGGACAAAGCGTCTGTTCAGGGTTCCCTATATAGGTTTGTGGACTAACTTATACTACTTTCCAGTCCTCTTTGCCTTCAACCTCTGTGACAACCCTCACCATTGTTTACTGATAATACCACAGATTAGTGCTAACCTGTGATTAAGCATGTTAAGTGACTGAGTGACTGAAATTCTGACTGATTGATTCGAGTGTATTAGTTTAAATGCATTTTTATCTGTTTGACTGTTAATTGATCTATCCATATTTTATGTTTTAAACTGCAAATTGAAGGCTTTATCGGCGGCCAAATCTGAAATCGAGTAATGTTTTATGCTAATTGGAATTTATGTGGATTTATGGTAGATTTAATTTAAAATTTATTTGGCATGATTAAATTAGATTATTTAATGGTAAATTACATTAGTTGGACTTATCTACCATTTTGCCATGTTAGTGGGCCACTTTGTCAATACTTGTTTGGACTTGATTAATGCACTTTTGGCATTGTATCTTCAGCCATTTTGAAGGCAAAATCAAGAGAGAGAGAGGTAGGAGAAAATTGAGTCCATCTAGAATTCTTGTTTGAATTTGGAAGGATTGAAGTGTAGATAGCAATTTTGAGCTAGCACATTTGAAATTGAAGACCTAAGGTAGGATATTCATCCTTTGGTTTATGAATTTAAGTTGTGTCTTGCATGGTCCATGATAATTTTGAAGTCTAGAGCCAAGATATGGCTTAAAGTGTTGAATTGAAGCTTAAATCATGCATGCATGTTTTTATATTGAAGTTTTGAGGTTGTTTTCATGGGTATTCCTACTTGCATGTTTACATTTTGGTTGAAGTCCATGAATCCATCATGTTTTTGAGAGAATTGGCTTTTTGGAGCATGTATTAGAAGCTTTGAACTCATTAGAACACATGCATGTCATATGTTCATCATGTTCTTGAAGTGTTCCTTGAAATTGTGTTTAATGGAACTACCTTTGGGCTTTGATTTTGCAAATTGATCTTTAAAACATGTTGTATTATAGGTTTTAAGGTGTTTTCCAGAAAATTAGCCCAAAAAGATTGAATTTAATGCTTTAAAAGTTGATTTTGAGCTTGAAGGTTCAATCTGGGAATTCTAGAATTTGGACCCACGCTCGAGCGTAGGACTTCACGCTCGAGCGTACACTCTGAGTTCATACAGTCCGCTTGAGCGGGGAAAGTAACGCTCGGGCGTGAAATGCGTGTACCTAGTACTTTTCATGTGTTTACAGTCTGCTCGAGCGGGGGAATGCATGCTCGAGCGAGGACTTCTGTCTCACGCTCGAGCGTGGATCGAGCGCCCTTCAAGCGTGAATTTCTTACATCCAGTACTTTTGCAATCCGCTCGAGCGAGAAAAGTCACGCTCGAGCGAGGCTTTTTTGTCTGCATGTCCGCTCGAGCGGAGAAGGCCACGCTCGAGCGGGACTCTTGTTTCAGCAAAATTTTGAAAAGTGTTTTAAAGTGCATCTTTGCATCCTCTTTCCATCCTAAGCATTCCTAGGACATGTTTAAGGCATCTTAAGGAGGATATTGATGTAGAACCACACCGAGTCAAGATAGGGACTAAATCATTGATTCCCAAGTGTACAACTTAGTGTGTGTTCATTTTGTAACTGTAGGGTTGGCATTCAAGGACGCTCTAGCCTAACTGTAGCCTAGTGCTCTGTGAGTAACAATGTTGTAAAGATATATTCAATCATGAACAGTTTTTGAATGATACACTGTACTACTTTTTGAAATGATATTTCTTACTGAATGAATGCTTGTCCTATTTGCGAACTGTATTCGTGGCATCCATAGCAATTTACTGTTACTGTACTGTACTGCTACTGTCACAGAGATCTCTGTCGGTTCCCATGTTTGGAACCACTACTGTTTACTGATATGATGGCCATCAACTGACTGTTCGGTCTGATAAGACCTACTGTACTGTTTGCTATTGGATGTACCACTTATGACTGCCATGATCGAATAACTGATGAATAACTAATATACTGTACAAATGACTGTTTTAAATACTGAAAGGACATTCATTCTTAACCTCTTTATGCATATGTTATTCACTGGGCTTTAGCTCACTGTTTATATATATATATATATGTACGTGTCCAGCAATCGGATCGCTAGGAGCATTGAGTGAAACTCCCTTTTTGTCAAGCCAACCAATGTGCCTCACCGCGAGGTTTTAAGTGTGTTCAAGCTTAGGCTTTTTTGGGTGTCTTAGTTCACCCTTCTATCTTTGTTTTGTAATACTGTATAGACTGGTACTGTACTGTTATGGTAGGGATTTGGTCCTTAACTAGAATGCCTATAAATGATGTATGTACATACTGCTTTTGCTCTGAATGTGAATATATATGAAAACTCTTCTTGCATACAGACTGTCACAGCTTATTGGACATCTTTTATTCTTGTTTTTGGCTTTCATGACCCACATGTACTTGTTAAGAATTGTTAAGAAGACCTTCGGTAATCACGGATTACTGGCCGGTTACGGTGCTAAATCCATAGGGGCGGGTTTGGGTCGTGACAACCCCTCTCTCAACTCTTACCATTTCCTCTGCTAATTTGCAGTGGTAAGTTTATATCCAGCTCGAAGGCATAGGGTTTATGACTCAGCTTCTTAGTAATAATACCTTCTTGCTTGCTGCTTTAGCCTAGTCCTGACCCGAGCATATGCCCCTGTTTGTTCATCATGTATATGGATTACGCACTCACATAATCTCCATCTCCCTCTGCCATAATGGTTTGGACTAACCGGGCTTCTGCTAGAGAGAAGCCGGAAAGGAACACGTCATCTTCTCCATGTATGATCTCCAGTAGTGGTGCAATAGTTCCTTAGGGAGGATAGATTGTAGAGTTACTGTACGTGGTGGCGATCCCACCTTTAAAGAGGTACTTCACTAACTAACGGATTGTTGATGACACAACCTTCATTTGATGGAGCCAAGGCCTTCCCAGTAATAGTTTGAATGTGGCCAGAACATCCATGACATGGAACTCCACTTCATGTTCGGATGGACCAATTAGGATATTACTTTTGAATGTTCCCATGACATCCTGGCTTATATTGTCATAGGCCCAGACAGCTTAGGTCGTGGGTGTAAAGTCAATCGGCCTCAAACCGATGGCATAGGCAATTCTAATTGGGCATACATTGATTGCCGATCCAGTATCTACTAACACCACTAGAATCCATTTCTTCCGACTTTCCAAGGTTACATACAAAGACCTGTTGTGGTTAGCACCCTCGGGAGGCAATTCTTTATTTGTAAAGGATATCACTGGCGTAACATCCCCAGAGATGACCAGTGACACCAATTGGTCAGCGGTGGTGTCAATGGGCAGTTTGGTTTGGTTCATTGCGTCGAGCAGGGCTTGTCTATGTTCCCAAGACGCCATTATCAGTCCCCAGATAGATATTTTGGCCTGAATCTTCTTGAGCTATTTCAAGGCCATGTTCTCCTCTACATCCTTCTCTTTTGCTTTCTCAGCCTCCTTTCTAGAGGTCTCTAGCTAGTCTAATGTTGTAGGTTTGAAGTACCGACAACTCTGGGCCATGTGATTGATCTCATCGGTATACCAAGTGTCATCTGGGGTATCAGCTTTCCAACCTTTGTCAGTGTATGCATGACTTAGGTCGTTGTCTTCCTACCACTCTCCCGAAGTCATAACCAGACTGGCATTAGGTTCTATCCGGAGCATATTAACATTACGCACCCCATCATCATACCATTCTTCTTCCACCACAGCTCGGGTTTCAACATCCTGGTACTTTCTGAGTTTCCTCAACATCTTTTTTTCAGTTATTAGGATCCCATTATGTTTTCTTAGTGTTTTGAACGTTACCGGTTGTGGATTCAGCTTCTTCTTTCCCTTTTCCTTTGTCTTGTTCCAGAGCTATCTTTGCTTGGATTTCCTCTATCATTTCCTTTTGAAACTATTCCAGTGCCTGTTCTTTCTCAGTAAGAGATGCAGCCTCAGCCTTACCCTCAATAGTAATTTCCTCTTTTCTCCCGGTCTCTCTCTGCATTCCTCCATTTGGACTCTTCATTTCTTAACCACCCATTACTAGTTTTTGGCTGGCTCAGGTCCTACCATCTCATTTGTACATAGCTTGTATTTTCTTTTTCAAAGAAGTAAAGATCCTTCAGATCCTCTTTTAATTCTGCCAGATCATTATCTAGGTTTGCTAAGTCGTGCTATAATAACCCTCACCATTGATTACTGGTTAACCACTGATTACTGCTAAACTGAGACTGATTATGATAAGGAATTGAATCGACTGAAATACTGAACTGACTGATTGAATGTACTAATTTAAATGCATTTATATCTGTTTGACTGTTAAATTACCTGTCCATGTTTTATGCTTTAAACTGCAAATTAAAGGCCTTATCGGCGGCCGAATCGGAAATTGTTCAATGTTTTATGCTAATTGAGATTTATATGATTTTTATGGTGTATTTATCTGAAATGTGATTTGGTATGATTAAATATTGATAAATTGCACTAATTAGCTTAATTCACCAAAATGCCACACTAGTGGCCCACTACCTAAACATATTTGAGCCTTATTACATTCAAACAAAACATTTCCTCAGCCAATTTCCTTGTTATTGCCGACTAGAGAGAGAGAGTTAGGAGAAAACCTTGTGTTCTTCAAAGAATTGCTTGGAATTTAGAAGGATTGAAGGAGTCTTGCATAATTGAGCTTGTACATCTTGTATTCAAGACCTAAGGTAGAGGATTCAACCTCTTATTGATGTATTCATGTATTGTCTTGCATGATTCTTGGTATATTGAGGATTAGAGTCTAAAGTTAACTTTAAAATGTTGAATTGAAGCTCATTCCATGTATACATGCCTATATTGATGAGTTTAAAGTTGTTTTCATGGAAGATTGTTACATGCATGTTCACATTTTTACATTGGACTATGAATTCATCTTGGTTTTGAAAGAATTGGCTCACTAAAGCAAGTATTTGAAGCTTTGGAGTTTGTTAAATTCTTGCATGTGCATGTTCATCACATTCTTGATTTTTGAGCTAAAGTTGGTATTTAATTGAACTACCCTTGGGCTATGATTTCTCAAATTGAGCTTTGAAACATGTTATGTTATGAGTTTACAAGTGTTTTCCGGAAAATTAGCCCAAGAGGATAGAATTTGAGGCATTTAAACTTGGTTTTGTGCTTGAGGTTCAAATCTGGGTTTTCCAGAATTTGGACTCACGCTCGAGCAGGGAAAGTGGCACTCGAGCGTGAAATTCGTGCTCCCAGCACTTTGCATTGTTTTACAGTCCGCTCGAGCGTAAGAAGGGACGCTCGAGCGAGGTTTTGTGTCACACGCTCAAGCGGGTGTCGAGCGTCCATCGAGTGTGATTTTCACACATCCAGTACTTTTGCCATGTTTTGCAGTCCGCTCGAGCGGGAAAAGTGACGCTCGAGCGGGGAACCTTTGTCTGCATGTCTACTCCAGCGGGGAAAGACACGTTCGAACAGGACCCTGTTTTTTTGAAAATTCTGAAAATGTTTTTAAAGTGCATCTTTGCATCCTCATTTCATTCTAGGCATTCTTAGGCCTAGTTTAAGACATCTTAATGAGGATATAGATGTAGAACCGCACCGAGTCTAAGTAGGGACTAAGTCTTTGATTCCCGAATGTGAACTTAATATGTGTTCATCCTGTAAACTGTGTAGGGTTGGCATCTGAGGAGACGCTCTAGCTTATCTGTAGCCCAGAACTCTGTGAGTAACAACTGTGTAAAGATATGTTCAAATATGAATATCTTCTGAATGGTTAAACTGTATTGTTTCTAAATTGATACTGTTAACTGAATGAATGTATGTCCTCTATTCTGAACTGTATTGTGGCATCCATAGCAACTCATTCATTCTTTATTCGCTTCTTTATTCTGAGATCTCTGTTAGTTCCTATCTTGGAACTTCTGTTTATTGTTATGATGGCCATCATTGACTGCTCGGTCTTTCAAGACCTACTATTTACTGTACTGTTCTGCTAATGGATATACCACATATGACTGTTATGACTGAATGACTAATATACTGAATCAATTGACTGTTTTCAATACTGAAAGGACATTCATTCTTAACCTCTTTACGCATTATGTTATTTACTAGGCTTTAGTTCACTGTTTATATATATACATATGTAGGTGTCCAGGCACCAGACCGGAGCTAGAAGTGTGGGTTATACTTCCTTTTGTCAAAGCCAACCACTGTGCCTCACTGTGAGGTTCCGAGCCCGTTCAAGCTACGGCTTTGGGGTGTTTTAGTTTCCCCCATCTGTCTCTGTATCTGTTTTGTAATACTGTATCGACTGATAGCACTGTACTGTACTGTCTTAATAGGGATTAAGTCCCTGACCTGGATGATTGTAAATACTGTACATACTGTTTTGGTACTGATAGTATATATGTTATGAAAAGTCTTTTTGCATACAGACTGTCACAGCTCATTGGACATTGTTTAATTACTGTTTTGGCTTCCGTCATGCCCCTATACTCTGTATTACTGTTATACTGTTAAGCAGGCCTTCGGTAATCTCAGATTACTGGCTGGTTACGGTGCTAAACCCATAGGGGCGGGTTTGGGTCGTGACACGTGCAGGCCTTGCTTGGGCCACTCATTCTGATTCTGTGCCATTTGGTTTTCCCCAATGACATATGTTGAGAAAGTCCGGCAATATGACCACTGGCTTTTGCTGATCGATGGCCACAATGTATAAGCTAGGATCATACTCCTTCGCAAACTAGACCCCTTTTCTATAACACGGATATCAAGTGACCATGTCTTTAATGCATTCTTCTCTTTCTTCATTTCTACTGCCTTAGGTTTGGATTGGGTTTGTGGTGTTAGATCCATCATGCACATGTCTGTGCTTTCTGAAATAACCACCTCCGATTTTGGTAAGTGGGATAAAGTAATGTATGTGCTAAGGTTAAAGGTGGGCGGTAGTGTATGGATGTGGTTAATGTTTCTGGGTAGGGGGACTTGGTCGTGTGTAGGAAGTGGATTGGTTGTTACGTTTCATTTTGCGGGTAGGGCGATGACTTTGTTGCCAATGAGATCTTGAATCTCATGACGTAGACGGTAGCACATGTCTATGGGATGGCCATGTTATTGGTGGAAGATACAGTACTCGATAGGGTCATGTTTGGGTGGCAATGGGTCTGGAAGTGGACGAGGATTGAGAGGCTTGAGATGCCTCTTTCGCATCAATAACTTGAGGGCTTGAGTTGGGCTCATATAGAGGGTAAAAACTTTTCGATTTTGGGGTGGACTGGTATTTTGTGAAGGTTTAAGGTTGTGGCAGTAGCAAAGAGATCAACCATCTTGGCTGTCTTGACCCCCAGCTCAAGTAAGGAAGTGAATGTGGACAACAACGCCACTATCATTCTTTGCAACATGTCTGGCTCGAGGTTTTGGACCACTAGTCGGACTTGTTCTCTTTTGGCAGGCCTATTTGTCATTTGGGCTGCTTTGGCTCTCCACTGGGCAACAAAATCAATGAATGATTCTTTGGGGTTTTGGGTAGTAGCCTCCAGCTCACTAATGGTTACTTCTATCTGAGTGTTATATGAGTACTGATTGACAAATGCCTCAGATAGCTCCGCTCAATTCAGTTTTGTAGAATCCTTCAATTTAGCGTACTAGATGGCCGCCATATCAGACAGGGTCCTTCCAAACAACGAAAGCTTCTGCGCCCGAGACAAACCCATGGGCCTTAATACATCCAAAACACAATCAGACATATATGATTGGATCCCCACTCCCATCGAATCTATCGATGTGGGGCATCTTAAATTTCTCTGGTAATTTGACCGAAGCCTTAGTGTACCTATCTTCGATATCTAGAATAGAGTTGAAGCCTAAGATTTCTTCAATGTTTTCTCCAATTTGGCAATCTTGACCAAGGTTGGATCAATTTCATTAATATCGAAAAGAAAAATCCCCGGAGGAGGTTGAACTGGAGGACGATAAGTTAGAGCTGGGGGAAACATGTCTTGGGGATCTGGGACTGGTAGATTTTCTATTGGCGGGGGTAGATCCGTGTTTGGCTGAGCCATAGGGATCGGGTGCATAGTTGACGATGATGCCCCAAATGTACGTCGTAGATCGGCAAAGACTTCATCTTGTGCATCCATCCTCTAGTTTATGGTGTCCATAGTCCTTTAGATGGTAATCATCATGGCAGCGAATTCCTCTAGGTTTGGTGCTGTGTTCTGTGCCATTGCTAATCTGGGTGAACTTGATGTTGGTGAATTGATTAACTAAGAACGGGTAGGTGTTTATGGGGAGCTTTATATTGATGCTACTGACCGTTTGTTTCTTCTCCGTCAAGTGACTGAAGGAAGCAAGACTAGCACGGGTTGACCACCAACAAGGTCCCGAGCTTTGCATAGCCTGCCAAAATGAGTCCACACAACTTGGGAAATATCAGGTCTTTTTGAAGCTATGATGGTAAACTACCTAGCAAAAAGAAAGAAAGAAAGAAAGAAAAACAAAATCAAAATCGAACAGCATTTCGGCCCCAATCCACAACAGTCAAGACACATAACTGAACTGTAATCCCCACTGAACTCTGTTTTCATACCTTACTGATATGAACCATCCCATACAGTTTCACTATAAAAGCATGCATCACGTAAAAAAAGGACCAAAACACCCCTATAAAGAGGGTAGGGTTACCCTGTCCTAGATTTTTAGCAAGATCTAGGCTGAATTATTTTTAACAAGTTTTCACAACATTCTACACATAGGTGGCACCCTGTCCTAAATTGGAAGAGTCACTATAGCTTCACTATATGTAACTAGGTCGAATGGTCAAAAAGGTACCTTGGCAAGATTACCTAATATACCTGTCATACCTAACACCGAGAAGTGAAAGATGGATCAAGCGGTACAACGATGATCCAGATCCAAGGGTTGTGTTTCCAACATGGTAAAGCCCATGACCAGTCAGCCTTTTGGGCAAGCCTCCGGTAAATCGTCCAAGAATAGCAGATGGAAAACACGGTGACTTACCATAACCACATAAATGCTATGCAAAGGATATATAAATGTAGATAAAAAAATTCACATCATAAGTTTCAAGTCAAGTTTGCTAAAGTCCCCAGCAGAGTCACCAGAAATTGTAGCTCGACTTTTTCGTGCCCCCTTTCGAAAGGAAAAATAAGCCCTACAGTTCGGACTCCCGTGGTTATGAATCTTATTTCACAAGTGTAATGTGAAACAGTGAAAACACAAAAAGACTGCATATCCGGCAATTTTTTTTTGAAAAATCAATGTTTTAAATCAAGTGTAAAAAATGGACTACTTTGCTAGATTATAGAGTCGCCACCTAAATATTTTTGAAGAATTTAGGAAATCCAAGACTTCTGCCAAAGGCCACTTATTTGTCATCACCAAAGTGTCTCGGCTCGGGAACTTAGGTACGAAAGAGAAATGTCATGAATTGAGCAACCCACTTGTCCGATCAAAGATCGGCCTCTACTAATCATGATGTGATTCTTATTTACATTATATGCTCTTGTTCCGATTATTAACTATATTACTATGTGTTGTGCACACAAGGTATAGACTAGTTTGCAAGAATTGAAACATTTGATCTCATGTTTTGTTTTGAAATTGTTTTGTGAATTTGCCACTTGAAGAAAGTGGGCTAAAAATGAAACATTTAATCAAACCATCCCAATTCAAGCATCTAGCTTTCATCCACAGGCATTCAAACAATTACATCATTTAAGCAATTAGCCTCATCGGAGTATGCTTTGGCATGGTAACATCCACGCTCATGCAATATGCTAAGACATAAAATTGCTCACCTAGTATTCCGAGCCAAAACAAAGCAAAATAATTAGAGAAATATGCATGTTCCTAATAATGCAATATGACTAAATGCAACGCACACGTTATGTAATTTTAATAGGTTTAGCTATGAGCATGGCACATGGTTTCATTCAAGACATGTGATGAATCACGTATTCAAGCAATGAATTTGAATATTGATATTGGGTTAGTATAATGAGCCGAACCTTTGATGCATGCAAGACAATAGATGCAAAGCATAAGAATGCTAAGTTTAAAAAATGATGTTCTATACTAACCATTGTAAGCAAATAAGTAAAGGGAAGAAAAGACGTGAGGTTGGAAGGCATACACATTATTACAACATTTGATCCCCCATGCAGGAGGGTGCGAATCAAAGTCCGAAAGTTTGAATTAAACTAATTACTACAAGACCCAACCAAATGAATAGAATAGGGTAAGCTAATTAACTAGCTAACTATGCTATTACAACAAGGATAATCAAGGTAAACAAACTAGCTATTTAAGCTAAATAGCTACAGCAATTATGGATAAATAAAATAATAATCACAACAATTACTAGTTAACGAGACTAATTACAATAAACAATATAAATTAATTGCAATGATCATAACGTGAGCAAGGATGCACATGAATTGCATGCATGCACATACACAATGTTCAAAAACAACCATATCTACCCCAAGCTTGCTCTGTTTCACCTCAGCCACTGCCCTTTGTTTTCTGCAAAAATACACTACTGATCAAACTTTGAGGGCCGGCTGGCCCTCAATGAAGCCCGGCCGAGCATAAAGAAGGCCGGCCGTGCCTCAGTTTTGTGAAAAACTCTATTTTATGTTCTAGAGTGAAAACAGTGCAGACAGAGTTGTTCAAGCTCTGTTTGTCCCTTTATTCCTTCTCTGTCATGGGAAAGGCTCGAGAGAATATTAGAATTGCTTCCAAAGCCATCAATGAGCAAATTAATTGCTTGATAATTTAGGATACAACTTTGGACAAAATTCGATGAAATGCAATGGATATGAGCACCCCTTCCGCTTATCATGGAACAAACACAAAGAGGATGGTAGAGACGCTTTAAGAATCATCAAAATGCCATGAATTAGCGTATGATCACTCTTGACTCAATTAACTTAGCATAACGTCCGGCCAAGCCTAAACAAGATGACTCGTTTTCTTTAAGTGTATTGGTTGCTTTTAAACCATCTTTAATCCATTTATCCAAAGTGATGATGAAATCCTCTAAAAGGAAAGAAGTATCAAATGAGAAGTAATTCTCAACATGAAAGAGAGATTACACTATTGATAATAAATTTCCGTAGAGATTAAGCCATTAAGCACAAAACTCTAGTTCATGTGTTGAATAACCATCAACCATTTGAAACAACTCTTAAATGAAAGAAAGGAGTAGCAAGTTGATTATTAAAATGAGGTTATTAAACATGGAAATGAGTTGAAGAAAAGCTAGAACAACATGCAACAAGCTATACAAGTAAACTTATGAGACAACAAATGAACTAATCAAAGCTTGAAGTAATTAAATAGAATAAGACAGCCCTAAAACAGTCTAAAATAAGCCTAAAATAGTGGTTGAAAATGCAAGAAAAGAGCTCAAAAGCTAAGCAAAAGCAAAGACATTAAAGCTATGTAAGCAAAAACAAGGAGAGGTGGCCAACCCCTCCAATTTCAAGACTTTAAACTATGTTTTTGGCCTCAATTCAACTCTGAAAATCAGTTCAAAATCTAAAGAAAAGAGTGTAAAAGAACCAAGGATTGAGCTATAAAAATAGGTGCAAGTGAGGGTATTAACCTGACCACCTTTGGTAACTTATCCAAATCCAAGTTCCAACTCTTAGAATAGGTGTAAAACAGTCCAAGGACACAAGAAATAAGTAGAAATGAAGAAATCAAAGCAGAAACAAAAGTTACAAGCTTATACCTCTCAAAATGGAGTAAGCTTTGGTTGATAATCAAACTCACTCTTGACACACTTTCAAGCTTAAATTATACTTCTCAAGGGTTAAACAAGGTTCTAAGATAATGAGTCAAGGTTGTGTGTGGTGTATATAGATGATACAAGGAAGATAGGTCGACTCAAAGGTAGCTTACAATGGAAAAAGAGAAAGGATGAGCTTTCTTAATGTATATAAGCTCTTTCTAAATTGTGTAACCCCCAAAATAGAGGTATATGGTCGTATTTATAGAATTTGAGCCCAAAAGCTTATAAATATCTTCAAAAAAGAACAGCTGGCGAGCTTTCGGCCAGAACAATGTTTATCGTTATCGAAGCCCTACTGGCCCTCAATAGCCACGGTCGGCCCTCACTGAGGCACGGCCGGGCCTCGATGACCTTCCTTGTTTTTCTGTTGCAATCTCAACAAAGGATGGCACAAGGTGTAAAAATGGATCTCTTGGGTGTGTTTAATGGGAATATGGAAGATTTGGGGTTGTTTCGAAGTTTGAACAAGACTCTTTCGTTGAACCTTGAAGTACGCATACTACTACTTTCATCATCGAGTGTACCGAGCAAAACGCTCGAGCTTTGTGTGGGGTCAAAAATGGGGTGTCCACAGTCCACTAGATCCAAACAAAAATACATTTAATTATTGTTATAAGACAAGACAAGTAGTTCTATCCGCACTGAGATGAAGGGGTAGTTTCCTAAGATATGGTGGCATTTAGTTTCTTACCTGTACACAACTAAATATAAATTGAATATAGAATAAACAAAATAAACATAAAAATTATGGTGGGTCAGCCCTGCATAAAAAGTTACTAAGACCTACCATTTTGTAAAAAAATAAATTTAGTATAATTTAATCATAAGTAACTTACTGAAGAAGTATAAAAATGCACCGTTTCATACTTAAATAATTCGAATTGACCAAAACTCAAAGAACAAAAATTGTACAAAATTAAATTTCCTAAAAGTTAAAGTAAGCAATTTAGTATAAACTAAGCGTTGAGAGAAAAGTTTGATAGAAGAACCTAAGCGAATTCAAGCGAAAAATCTAAAGTGAAAACAAAAACAAAGCCTTTAAGATGATTTTTTAAGAAAAGTTCAAAATACGAAAAGTGTTCAAAATAATGTTTTACTTCATCTTGTTTGAAACAACTAAAAATGAGTTCGTTTCGTGGGTTAAAATAGCATCTAAAGTCTGCACTGCTAAAATGAATAAAAACTATTATAACCAAGATCATTCGATTGCAAGTTCTAATCGATATTTTTAATAAAAAGTTAAAACACAAAAATTGTCTAGATTCACGTATATATGCCTCTGCTCAAATTTCATAATTTATCAAAATCGTTTAGGGTGTGTTTGGTAACGTTTACGTTTTCAGTTTATACTTACAAAAATTTTATAAACTGGTTTTTGTTTTCTTTTAGAAAAACATAAATTACAAACGCGTTTGGTAATTGACAAAATATTTAGAAATTTTTTAAAATATAAAAAATAGTGAGAAATGGCAAGTGGTGGTAAGTGGTGGCGGAAGACGGTGGTGGAAAGTGATGACGGTGGCGGGTGGTGGGTAGTGGTGGTGGCAGGTGGGTAGCGGTGGCAGGTGGGTGGCGAACGGCGGGTGGTGGTAGTGGGTGGGTGGGTGGTGGTGGGTGGGTGGGTGACGGTGGCGGGTGGTAGCGAGTGGGTGGTGGGGGTGGTGGTGGCGGCGGATGGTGGTGTGGCGGGGTGGTGGTGAGTGGTAGCGGGTGGTGGGTGGGTGGTAAGTGGTGGTGGCGGGTGGGTGACAGGTAGGTGGTGGGTGATGGTGGTGGTGGTGGTAGGTGGTAGGTGGTAGGTGGTGGTGGCGGGTGAGTGGCTGGGGGTGGTGGGTGGTGGTGGTGGTGGGTGGTGGTGGGTGGTGAGTGGTGGTGGGTGGTGAGTGGTGGTGGCAAGTAGGTGGCGGTGTGGTGGTGGCAGGCGGTGAATGGTAGTGGCGGGTGGTGGTGGCGGGCGGTAGATGGTAGTGGCGGATGGATGACAGGTGGGTGGTGGTGGCAAAGGGTGGGTGGTGGTGGCAAGTGGGTGGGTGGTGGGTGGTGGTGGTGGCGGAAAACAGTGGTGGAAAATGATGGCGGGTGGTGACTAGTGTTGGGTGGTAAAAAAAAAAACTGAAAACTCAAAATAAAAACACGTTTTTTGTGTTTTCATTTTTTGGCCAAATTTATAAACTGAGACCACTGATTTATAAATAAAAAATTTTACCAAACAAGTTTTTATTTGAGTTTTTTAAATTTTTGTAAATATAAACAGAAAACTGAAAACGTAAGTGTTACCAAACGACATCTTACTATTTTTCAAGATGTACAAATCAATACAATTCACACTATAACAATAAACTCATATTTAATTCTTTGTATCTTAACTCTACCACTTCGGCCCTTCACTTCTGGCCTACACATATATCCCATGTGCCTCCCGTATACCTAACATAACTCCGAAGCCAAACTTGCAGGGGGATATCGTCCCGAGTTTGACCCACACTCCCCCAATGGTTAGCATATACGTACGCGCGTAAATCAAAACACTCGTTTACTCATAAGAACGAGACAACAATATATATATACACAATCTCTCATCTACTCATGAGAACAAACATAATAATGCTAAGTCTAAGGCATTTAAATAAATCTCATAATCCTCACTCTTTTTTTTTTATATACACTCTTCCCCACCAACACTCAAATAAAATAACAATCTATGGAGTCATGGTGGAATATAAGGAATTTATCTATGAGTTCCTAATTAATTTTAATTTCATATATCTATAAGTGTGATTATAACCATAAAAATAAATACATATAAAAACCCTAAACTTGACATACACAACTAATCAAAATAATTAAACTTAATTTATTATCTTCATATAAATACAAAATCAAACTAACATCAAATAAATAAAAATAAATAAGTAAAAATAATGAATTAAACATAAATCAAGGGAAGTGGGTTTTATACTAACAATATTTTTTTGAAGATCAAATAATCACTTAGAGAATTAATGGAGCCACCAAAATAAAACACTAACCCTTTTTATTTTTCTCTCTACCTCACCTATCTCTCTTTGCTGTCCCTTTCTCTTTCGGCTCTATCTCCCGCACACAGTGAGCACTCTTCCTTTTCTTCTCTTTGATGACCACAAAGTCTCTCTCTCTCTCTCTCTCTCTGTGGCTTGCGGCTGGTCCCTTGACAAACTGCCTAGATATGAAACAATAAGAGACAAAAAGTACTCTAATGGGTTTTTAAAAAAAAAAAATTAAAGATACCTTCCAGCCATCACCTTCAAGTTAAACACACAAAAAGAATTCGTTTATAAATACTTAGAATAAACTCAACCACCAACTAAACCAGCTAACCCATGTTTCCACAATCCGAGGATCACCTAAACTTTCACAAGTCTAGGATAACCTAGAGTCTAAAACCAAATTGTCACGTCTCAAAATTTGGACAATTAAATATTAAATTAGGACTAAACCCCAATCAATATTCCATCATCCAAATCTTAGGGGTGAAACAAAATCTAAACGTTCACTTCTCCATAAGGTTTAAGTAAATTTCTATCCTCAAAAGATTACAAGAGATAAAAAAAAAAAAAAAATTTAACAAAACGTCAACCAAATCATTTACCATAATTTTATAACTAACCAATACCTCCAACATTAAAGTAACAATAAATAATCAAAATAACATAAATAATGTAAAGTTACAAACCATGCCAAATTATCAAAATACTAAGGTCATAAAAAAAATAATAAATACATAAACTAATATCAACCCTAAGCTCAAAAAAACAAAAGAAGTCCAAACGACGTGTCCAACAACTATAGTTATTTCTCTTCACCACCGTAATCCCAACTAATCCTACAAAGGAAGCTCAGCTGCGTTCAAATAGAACGCACCCGAGATGCCAAAAGACAAAACGGATCAGTATACAAGTATACTGGTATGAGTACAAGATTTGACACCCACGTGTCCACCAGACACAAACAAAAATATATTTAATTATTGTTATGGGACAAGACAAGTAGTTCCACCCACATTGAGACGAAGGGGTAGTTTCCTAAGATACAGTGGCATTTAGTTTCTTACCCGTACACAACTAAATATAAATTAAGTATAGAATAAACAAAATAAACATAAAAATTATAGTGGGTCAACCTTGTATAAAAAGCTAGTAAGACTCACCATTTTCCAAAAAAATAAAATTAGTATAATTTAATCATAAATAACTGAAAAAGTATAAAAATACACCATTTCATACTTAAATAATTCGAATTGACCAAAACTCAAATAACGAAAGTTTTACAAAATCAAATTTTCTAAAAGATAGGGTGAACAAATTTAGTAGAAACTGAACAGGTTGAGAGAAAAACTTGATAGAAGAACTTAGACGAAATTCAACTGAAAAATCTAAAACTGAAAACGAAAACAAACTTCCCTAAGATGATTTTTTTCAAAAAAGTTCAAAACACAAAAAGTGTTCATAATAATGTTTTACTTCAGTTCATGTGAAACCAATAAAAATGAGCTTGTTTCGTGGGTTAAAACAGCGTCTAAAGTTTGCACTACTAAAATGAATAAAAATTATTGTAACCAAGATCATCCGATTATAAGTTATAATTGATATTTTTAATAAAAAATTAAAACACAAAAGTTGTCTAGAATCACATATACATACCTCTGCTCAAATTTCACAATTTATTAAGATCGTTTACTATTTTTCAAGATATACAAATCAATACAATTTACACTATAATAATAAACTCATATTTAATTTTTTGTACCTTAATTCCACCACTTCGGCTCTTCACTTCTGGCTTACACATATATCTCATGTGCCTCCCGTATATTTAACACAACTTCGAAGCCAAACTTGCACAGGGATATCGTCCCGAGTTTGATCCACACTCCCCGGATAGTTAGCATATACGTACACGCGTAAATCAAAGCACTCGTCTACTTATGAGAACGGGGCAACAATATATATATATATATACAATCTCTCATCTACTCATGAGAACAAACATAATAATGCCAAACCTAAGGCATTTAAAAAATCTCATAATTTTCACTTTTTTTTATTTTATTTTATACACTCCTCCTCACCAACACTCAAATAAAATAACAATTCATGGAGTCATAGTGGAGTGTAATAAATTTATCTATGGGTTCCTGATTAATTTTAATTTTATATATCTATAAGTGTGATTATAATCATAAAAATAAATACATATTAAACTTTAAACCTGACATACACAACTAATGAAAATAATTAAAATCAAACCAACATAAAATAAATAAAAATAACGAATTAAACACAAATCAAGAAAGTAGGTTTTATACCCACAATATTTTTTTAAAAATCAAAAAATTATTTAAAGAATAAATAGAGCCACAAAAATAAAACCTTAACCCTTTTTATTTTTCTCTCTACCTCACCTCCCGCTCCTTGCTGTCCCTTTCTCTCTCGGCTCTGTCTCCTGCACACAGTGAGCACTCTTCGTTTTCTTCTCTTTGATGATCACAAAGTCTCTCTCTCTATCTCTCTCTTCCCTTTGATGATCACAAAGTCTCTCTCTCTCTTTCTCTCTCTGGAGCTTGCAGCTGCTCCCTGGAAAACTTGTATATTATAACATAATTTACTATTATATTTATATTATACAAATACACATAAATAGTACATACATAAATATAATATATATTTTATCAATATATAAAACATTATTTTTTTATATATAAAAAAATATAAATATATAAATGTACAGATTAATTATATATAATTAACTATCACATTAAATTAATTAAATAATACATTAAATTTTCATATAACCACACAATTTATAAAGTCAAGAATAAAATAAAGTAATAATAATCATAATAATAATAATAATAAATAACGACTTACGAAAAATTAAGATCACTACAAAATATGATCACGTGGTACTCTGGAATTATTGTATAATTTTTCAAAAATTATGTTCATTATGCACCACACAAGTAAGATTAAAAAATGAATAACTTAAAAAAACAAAAAAAATAAAAATAAAAATAAAAAAGAAACGAAATGAAAGAAACAATAACACACTCTTAGACTTTGTTTGCATGACCTAATTAGATGAGATTAACATTTTAAAGTTAGTTCAATTTTTTTGGATTATACATTCAATCCTGTGTTTAGATTGACTCAAGATTATAAATAAGAATTGACAAATTTTTATCAATTTTGTGATTTAACTTGTCTGAATCTTTATTTAATCTCTCATTTTATGTCACACTCTCTTCTTGAAATTCAACTGTCTTTTGTATGGAAATATCATGCCAGAATATAATATTAGTTTGAATCTCAATTTTTTTTTAGCCACACAAGAAATTATTAACTTTGTTAGATCATTAATTCAATCTCAGAGGCATGTCCCCTAAACAAACGTCGCCGTATGTTTGATTGACAAAATGAGAAGCAATTAGAGGATTTAAAAGGAGACATGAGGAACTCAAGGTTTTAGCCTAAATTTATTTCCTTGGGCAAAGTACTGGGTTTTCCATATAGCAATGTATGATTTATGGTTATGCCAGTTTATAAAATTATACAGCAATTCAGAGCATTATTGTAACATATATGTACGCAGTGCTTTCAACTAGTAAAACCTTACAAAATGATAGATTGGTCAATTTTGTCTCCTATCCAATTATTTCATGACTATTATTCCTATGAAAAAAGTTAAAGCATCTTAAAAAGTAAGTTTGAAAATTTCTTGAAAATCAAACGTATGATGTAGACTCAAAGGACATTCCAAAAGTATTCCAATGTCAAAGCTCTTCAATTTCAAATTAAGTGCACCAATAGAATTCTAAATCAAGATTAATCAATTTATTAGAGCACACCTTTTTTTTTTTTTTTTTTTTTTTTTTTTTTTGGGACAAGTAATGAACAAAACCGGGACTAGTTTATCATTTGGTGTAGTTTATCAAATTTCTTCATTCCAATCAAACATAGCATACAACTCTATATTATTACACAAACACATTTATTATCAAGCCAAATTTGCAGGTTTGGCCATAGAGAACATGCAAACTATTCTAGTAATTAAGATAAAAATGGAAGAGAGAGTGATATGCAAGAGATTGTTTCATCAGGAGGATGATTAAACATAGGCATTAGGGTTTGCCAAGAGGTAGGCTTCAACAGCCTTGAACACGGCAGAGGCCTTGTCTTTCCCGGCCTTGATTTCCTCCTCCTTGATCTCGACGCCGGGTTTGGCATGGTACTTGCTTATATTCTTACCAACGCAACCACCATTGGCATCGGACTCAAGCTTCATTTCATAAGAAATGAACTCGAGCTTGTCCATTAATGCATCGCCTTCGATCAATGTGTAAGCATATGTCATGTTTTTCTCGTCCAATGCATCAATCTTATGTTTCAAGCACTTGAAAGGACTACCTTCAAGGGTAAAAAATCACATAATGTTAATTTTTATATGTTTGAATTGTACTAATAAATCTAATGCTTCATTTATTTCAGCAAAATTGTTTTTCAAAACATGCTTTCTGCATTTTCTGGCATTTGATATGATGAAAAATAAAAATCAATAAAAAAAAATGTCTTTCGTAGGAAAATATTTTGCCAAAACAAAATGGGGCGTAAGATTCAAACACAGCATTAATGAAGTTGGTAGCTAGCCTTCGGCAAAGTTCATTTGCTTGATGCTTCCAGGGCCACCATCTCCTTGGATTGTTTCGATGCTCTTGATAGCCTGTGGTGCAATCTTGGGGATGAGGTTGTCAGCATCGAGGATCAAGGCCTTGAACAGCCTCGGCGCCGGGACGGGGCTAGCGATGTCCTCGGTGAAGGTAACAACACCCATTGATCTTTCTTTCTTGTAAGCTCAAAAATGCCCTGAAAATAGAGAGAGCAGAGAAGTGTCGGAGGTGGTGTGAGGAAGATGGTGAAGAAGAGGGGTAGGTATTTATAGATTGGCAAATGGAGTAGTGTAGTGTTCGGCAATACAAAACTAATAGCAATTCTAAAAACAAAAGCTTAAACCACTACTTTTTCGGTGCAAGACTCTTTGGATGAGAGGTTTTGAAGCCTAGTCACAATTAGATCAAGATGGGTAATGAATTTAAAGCCAAATTGTCAGATCTCTTTGATGAGATTGTCTCATGCGGTTGGGAAGATATCCTCAATTTTCACCTTCTTGTATAAAAAAAGCCAGAACATTAAAAGACCACTCTTTACTCAAAATAATATTTGATCCTTGAGTGATAAGTTATTTCAAATTACTCTTGTTTGGCTCGAGAGGCAAACTAGTCAGGTTTCTACATATTTTGAAACTTAAACAAGTTACTATTTGACTCAATTCGGTTCAAACCCTATCTGTTTCACATTCTTAATGCACTCTCAACTAAAAGATGTGGTGAAATCTCAAAATACGAAAATTTTGAGACACGATTTTTTCACTATACCTGCATTGGAACAAAGATTTTGAGAATAGAGAAAATCCTATGCCGGGCTAAAGAAAGAAAGAAAAAACCTTCTAGAAAATGTTTTTAACTAACATTGTATTTGATTAAGAGATTTGAAAAGAGATTTGGAAAAGAAAAAGAAAAAGTGCGTGAAATTAGGTGAAATATATATTTCACCTATCTTTTACTTTTCCAAATCCCTTCTCAAATTCCCAACTAAACACAACATAAGTGTATTTAGCAAAAATTATCAGGACAGATATTTGGGAATGGCAGGTTTTGAACATGATAAGAAATTTCTACTCCATCTTTATCAAGGGCAGTGGAAGCCATACTGCCTTCAACCAACAAATTTAACATCCTGGTATTAATGATTCTAACAGTATCCTTTATTGCAGCAAAAATCTGGTGTTCAATATGCCCCACACTAGCAACATAGAAAATTAAAAAAAGAAAGAAAGAAACAAGAATACACCCAACAAGAGATCAACCGTCCATTTGTTATAATACATATACGGCATATCTGTGACATAAGATCTAACCATTCTTCTCATATCAGAACTCAGAACCAAGCTCTGAAGACCCGGATTCCATACCGTACATACAAATTTATCGAGTCAAACTTAACAAATTAACGAGTTTCAAAAATTTGTTAAAACTTGTTGGAATGACTGAGAGCACTGGGCTACCCCCTTTGCTCAGCTGAAGTGAGCCCAACCCCTAAATGGCCGAAAAATGTGTTGGTGGTGGTATTATTTCCCCAAAGACTACTACTAGTAGTAGCCCCACAACATTCACATTTAAGAATATTTTAGCGTTGTGTTTGGTTGGGAATTTAAGTAGAGATTTGAAAAAAAAAAGAGAAAATGTAGGTGAAATATGAATAAAATATATCTATATCTAGTTTCACACACCTTTTCTTTTTTTCTTTCTAAATTCCTCCCCAAATCCTCAAATCAAACACAGCATAAGTTTCGAAGCAAAGCCTATGACAAGTAATACTATGACCCCGTTTGTTTTCAGAGGTAGAATGGAGGGAATTGATAATGAGAGGATTGACAATGAGGTGATTAAGTAAAATTGTGTTTGTTTTGATGATAGTTGTCAGTATAGGGATTATTAAATTATTTTTATATAAAACAAATATAAAATAATACAAAAAATACAAAAACATTAAATATTAATGTTTTAAAAAAAATGCCTAACATGTAAAAAAAAAAAAAATTTCTAGAAAAAAATAAAACAAATAAAATAATAATTTTTACTTAACAAAAAATACAAAAAATTAAACATTAATGTTCAAAAAAAATGCTCAACATGTAAAAAATAAAATAAAAAATAAATAAAAATAAATTTTTTTTAATCCGGCAGACTATTTTTCTAATACCAAGTTCCGAATCCCCTTGAGAAGACCAATCATAATCCAGAGCTCACTATCAATCTCCTTCATATCTCTTAAAACAAACACAATATTAGTAGGTCTCACCTCACTACCAATCTCAATTCCTCCCTTAACTCTCCAAACAAACGAGAGCTATATGCTGTGGAAAGTCATTTTCTCAATCAAGTCTTTCCTACCTTTTGATATATGGATATTTATGTTAGATCAGTTTCCATTTGGGTGGTAGTAGGACTCAGGAGCACAATGTTTCCTAAACTCAAAAATCACCACTCCACTTCTATTTGCTCCCAATCCCTATCACATTCAAGCCTTGATGTTTACTTATATAACATCATAGATATAAACCTTAGTATAAGACTACATTTTGGTACACATGATGGAGCAGATATTTTCCCCTTTGAGGAGAAGAAAAATGAAGCAGCGTTACAGAGTTGAGAGATGGACTGTAGAAGGGTTAGGTGGCGGCAGCCGACACTAAAGAGGGACGGATTTTTTAGAGAGGGTAGGGGTTGGGAAGGTAGCCAGAGTTGGTGGTGATTGTAGATGAAATTCAGATTAGGATTGAGCGGTCAAAGATGGGAATAAAATAAAAAAATTTATGTTAGACTAAAATGGTAATTAAAAGAATAAAAGATTAATTTTTCTCATTTTATTTATGTTAAGAATTTTGGAAATTTTCTTCTAGCTGAATATATTATTTTGAAAAAAAGCTAACAACTATTGTTAAACATAATTGAATCTTGTTTAAAAAAACTATTATTTTTTAATTATCAATTAAATAAGATGAAAACAAACTTTTTTTTTATTTTTTATTTTATATTTAATTTACCATTTCATTGATATTTATTTCCATTCATTTATATACTTTTTGTTTTTTGTTTTTGTTTTTTTTTTTTTTTGGATAAATTGCAAACACATCTCCTGAGATTTACTTAAATTACAAATTATCTCTTATAGTTTTAAAAATTACATTATGTCTCCTAAAGTTTCTAATTTCATAACAAATAGGTCCTTTTATTAATAAATTATCAAGTTAACTAACAATTTTTAATAATGTTAAAATTTTATTTCAATTAATAATTTATATAATTTTATTATTGTATAAGTAAACAGTTAGAAATTTTATTTTTTCAATTAATTATGTTAAATAAAATTTTTTGATAAGGAGATATTTATAATTTTTTTAAATTATAAAAGATAATTCGTATTTTAAATAAATCTGAAAAAGATGTATTTGTAATTTTTTTTATTTTTTACGAGCATAGCGGGGTGGGTAAGATGTATATTTTAAAAAAAAAAAAAATTATATAGGGAAGTGTACGTTAATAAGTACAATAAAACATTAAAAAGAGGAAAAAGAAAAAGTGAGGAGTGTAGAATTCTCTAGAATGAGGTACATGGCCATGAAGCTAGACCCCTCTTTCCTTTCAAATTTCAATTCAACCCCTCAACTCAACCCAAAACAACACAATCCCCTCCTTTACTCGTTCCACTTTCTCGACTCTTGTTCTCTTCCTCTCTCGCCAAAAACTCAAATCAAACCCTCTCTTTCTCATCAACCTCAAAAACCCTAAAAAAAAACACACCATACTTGAATTTCACATAAACCCCTCAAACAAAACCCAATCTCAATCAACCTCTACAAACATACATATACATAATTTTTGACCCTTTTTTATTGGGGTTCTTTTGTTCCTGCAATGTCGGTGTCCGGAGGGGGTCGGAATCGCGGCGGCGATGACCGCTTCTACAGTCCGCCGGCGATGCGTAGGCACTACCAGCAACAGCAACAGCAACAACAATCGCAGTTGAACAATCGGTCGAAATCCAAGTCCAAGCCGTCTTCGGTGGAGTCCGAGAAGAGGATTGAGTCGGAAGATTGTTCATCGTCGACGGCGACGGTGGCTCCTTCGGTGTCTTCCTCGTTTTCGCCGCTGAGAACCGCCAATTTGACTAATTTGGATCGGTTTCTCGAGCACACTACTCCGATTGTTCCAGCTCAGTATTTCTCTAAGGTATACTTCAGATTTTGTTAAAATTAGGGTTTGCTACAATACCCCCTCCTATTCACGTTGTTTGTTTGGTTGCTGAGAAAATAGAGAATGATTTTGGTATATTTTTATAGGGTTTTAACTTTATTGAAATGTTTAGAGTGAATTGGACCAAATAATTGTGTTGGATTTAGTCTCATTTCTAATAAAATTGTTTTGGGGCACGTGTTTTGAAATTTTCAACAGACATGAAATGGGTGAAAATAATAATATCCAAGCATGGAAACCATTCTTTAGCGTCCTCATCACCCTCGTTGCACCCCCACCTCCTCTGTCACCACCCCAGCCCCTTCCACAACCCTATGCCCATGGTCCACCCCTTTCAAGAGAGAGAAAGAATGTGGGATTTGGGACATGGAAATGAGGAAGTTTGAGAGAAGACAATTTTGTCTTTAAAAAAAGCTTATTCTTTTGATATTGTTTTACCCTATCTTATGTTTTCTGAAATTTCTAAAAAATTTCTCACTGACTTGATAAGGTTTTCTCCATTACCATTGATTTGATATTTGCCCTATTCCTTTTCTCTTTATGTCTTTACTAATGTTCTTAAAAGCTCTAGGCACATTGAGGCACTAAGGTCTCCTAGAGCCTCAGCATGAGGCTAAAGGCGAGGCTTGCACCTCACCAAAGTGAGGAGGAGGTTCAAGTTGTAGAAGATAAGTAAATTCTTAGCAAAATTTTCAACATAACCAAATAGTTCTAGAATTCTAAATATCATAATCTAACATTCATCATTTCAAAAACCATAAGAATAACATTCAACATCTCAAAAAATCCATAAACATAACATTTAACCTTCTAAAAATCACAAACATAACATCCAACATAAGTCATAAAATATCACATTCACGTCCATCAAAAATTTTATTTTTGCCTATCTGTCCACCCATCGCACATTATAGAACATCCTTACTTTGCCCAATCCTATATTTATTCCTTCATCAATTTATTGACATGATTCACTTTTTCCTTGAGATAAGGAACTCGAACTGTTTGGTAACTTGGTGGTTTTAAATCATTAGCCCTTCAATAAGTTTTTGTTGTGGGCAATGTGTTTTGGTTTTTGACCTCTGGTTGCTGAAAATTCTAGGGAAAAGGGAAACTTTAAATTAAATTCTGAATGTTTTGTTTTAAAATAATGTTATATGCACCAATTGGTATGCCAATTAGTGTACTAACATATGATGTGGCATAAATTTAGAAGTTTTGGGTATTTGTAATTTGCATAATGGATAGAGTCAATAATAATGTCATAACATACGTTGGTACACTAATTGGTATACCAATTGATGCATGTAGCACCACCATTTGTTTTATGCTATTTGAGTGTTAAATGATGAAGAATTTACAAATGAGCAGCATCATTGTTTTGGGTGTAATCGGGTAAAGATGTTTGATTTTTTGGATCCCAAAATACTGAGAACTCTGGGATTCAGAAGTCTGTAATATCTTCTTCTCAGAAATTAGAAGCAGCAATTTAAGGTTTCTTCACTTGGTTATTGGTTTTGTATTTGTTATCTTCCGTTTGGTTGATAATAATGAAAAAGAAGAAGAAAAAGGACGTTATACTACACCTTGTATTATTCCATTTTTAGAGGATAGCTAGTGTGCTAAAATTGAATTTTATGTTTAAAACTCTTAGCTGAACTAAGCCAGGTAGTTATGTTCAGCTCAGTTGATTTGAGCTAGTTGTTACTTGGATCTTACCCAGCATTTAGTTTACTTTGATTTCATGTTGCAAGATCTTTAAGATTGTGATCTGTAATTCTTTTCTTATTTTTTGTGATCTTTATATGAGTATGATTTAATATGGTATTAACAGACAAGCATGAGGGGATGGAGACTGAGTGAAGACGAATTCCATCCGTACTTTGTCCTTGGGGATCTCTGGGAATCTTTTAAGGAGTGGAGTGCATATGGGGCAGGAGTTCCTCTTGTCTTGAATGGAAGTGACTCTGTTGTGCAATACTATGTGCCATACCTGTCTGGCATTCAGTTGTATATAGACCCATCAAAGCCCAGCATGAGGCTAAGGTGAGCTCTTATATTCTGATTTTGTTCTCTGTCTCACTCTTCTTTTTCCTTTCTTTATTTTGATGTGGAGTTTGTTACACTGATATTGTCTTGAAAGCCTTGTTGAGTGCCAAAAGTGATTACTATTTTTGATTCTCTCAAGGGGTGTATTGAACTATAGGGTTGCACTTCTGCTAGTTCAATCATGTAATTATGTTAGTTAAGAATGCTTCCATTTGAGCTTTTTTCTTTGTCCTTCATTTGGTTACATCTGTGAAATATGTGTGTTTTGCTAAATGTTGCATGACGATTTATGTGATGTATACATATGGTGGGATTGTCAATCAGTCATTGTGTGCCATAACTCTTGTTCTAGGTCATGAATAACTCATCAAGTGATTCAGACAGAACCTGCTATGCAATTTTCAAGTGAATGTCAATTGGCAGGGAGTCGTTTTACGTACCTGTGTGCAAATGGTTGTCCAATAAAGATCTTATTTTCTAGTTCAATAGTTTTTCATCAGTCAGAACCATTAATTTAGGAAAGGTAAGTCTTCTAGCAAATGGCATTGGTTGAGCTTTTACTCTCATGATTCACGAATTCCTGTTCGTATCAACTTACGTTCACCATCCTTTGGACCTGTTACTTGTTACACAGTTGTTGTGACTATTTTGATCTACCTGTTGTTAGGATTGGAATTAGGAGGTTTACCAAAGAAATTGTGATGGGGACAAGCACCTTGTCTTGAGGAGATTGAGGGCAACTTGAGAGGAATGACAGAAAAGAGAGCTTGGAAGAAGTCCTTGAAAAACTCTCGATTGATAAGAGACACACTTGGGCCTTTTATAGGAGTTTTAACATGTGAAACAGTGCAAGATGTGTCATGTTTGGGGGTCAGTTGAGAATTAGTAGCCATGAGTTGTTAGATGGTTTTCATAACTGAGCTTTGATCTACCTGTTGTTAATCGGATTGGAATTGGAGGTTTGATAAAGAATAGGTGATGAGGTCTTGAGGAGATTCAGGGCAACCTGAGAGGAGTGACAGAGAAGATAGCTTGGAAGAAGGCATTGAAGACTCAATCATTGAAAAGAGACTTACGTGGACCTTTTATAGGAGTCTTAACTGCAAAACAGTGCAAAGCCTATGTGTAGACTTCAAATTATAGCCCTGTAGGATTTTGAATACCTTTCACTGGTGACTGGACCCCACAGCCTCAAGGCATTATCCTTACCTTGACAGGTGCTTACTCAAGCATTTCTAATTAGCCCATGAGCCTTTCCTCGACTAAGTGCTATGGGCAACCCTCCTCGCTCTGCAACCATTTGCTCGCCTCACTATCCCTGCTCCAATAGCAATTACTCCTGCTTCATGAGCACATTACCTGCTCCATGAGCAGCTACCCCTGCTCCGTGACCGTCTGCTTGTGTCACTACTGTTGCTCAGCATCAGGCACATTGCCTCGCCTCACCTTGCCCACTTAGCTATCACTTTGCCCTTGCAAAGATTCCAACTGTAAGATGGCACCCTGAGATTGTATAGCCTGTCTATGTTGGGAGCCGGGCCTAGGTACCCCCTCAGGGTTAGTGCCTTGGTCATGGGATATCCAAGCCATCCATGACCCTGCACGGGATCACCCCGGACTTGTGGATTGGCTGCTATAGTTGAGGGATCATCGAAGTTGCTTGGCTTACCCCCTCATGGTTGTTCCACTTTGACCAGTCTTGGACATGAGAGAAAGGCCTGTACACAAAGACCAAGATTGACGGAGTCGTGTGATACCTTGGGAAGTATATCATAACTACCCACTGCCACAACCTACACAATTGAGCTGGCCTCCATGGCCTAACTCTTCTAAAAAAAATGCCTATGATGCTTTGTTTTTTTAGTTCTCTTAATGTTGGAAACAATTATTGAAAGATCCACTCTTTGCTAATTTTCATATTCCATTTTGTAATACAAATTATAAATTATCTTGATTACTGTGACAATCAACTGGACATGACTAAGATTGGGCTTGGAGGTGCTTGCTTTTTGGGTAAGTAGGAGGTGCTTGCTTAGTTTCAAAGCCAGGAAAGATCCTAGACTACTGGGAGCAGGATGTGATGGGTTTGCCATAACCACATGAACCCTATCTTAAACCAGTTTTGCATATAATCAAGTTTGATCTATTAACTATACACTAATTGCAATGTATTTTTTTCCTCATTTGTGACAGCCGGCCTGGTGAGGAGAGTGATGCAGATTCATCCAGGGAATCAAGTAGTGATGGCAGCAGTGAATGTGGTGCTGAAAGAGGAGCCAATGATGTTCAAGGTTCATGGAGCCAGCAGAACACTATGCGTGCAACTACCCAAAGTTTTAACGGACTTTCATTGGGAAATAATCCTGTCATGGGATCAACAGTTGATGAAGGCGAGATTAGAAACCCTCCAGGTTTACTTGTGTTTGAATACTTGGAGCACAATCTACCATTCAATCGTGAACCATTGGCGGATAAGGCAAGTCCTTTTATTCTCTAGAAGATTAGCATGTTTTTTTGGCTTGCAATGCTTTCTTATGATCACGACATAATACCCACATGTATCCAACAGATTGCATTCCTTGCATCTCAATTTCAAGAACTCAGAACCTACAGAAGCTGTGATCTAACATCTGCAAGTTGGCTTTCTGTGTCATGGTAAGCCTTCACTTTCTTGTCTTAATTTTTTCGAAGCATGTCTCTTTAGTGCATTTTTTAAGTGTAATTCTTGAGGACTTGTGACTGAACTTTTTTGCCTCTACTCTTGATTAAGGTATCCCATATATAGGATACCCATAGGACCAACTCTACAGAATCTGGATGCCTGCTTTTTAACATTCCATTCGTTGTCAACACCCATCCGAAGTATGCATCTCTCTCTCGCTCCAAATGTATCTGTATGTTTATGCTTTCCTCTGCGTCAATCATTATGTGTTTCCCATGTTCTGGCAGGTACCAGCAGTGATAGTCCGGATATTCATGTTTCGACTGCTAGGGAGCTGCATGGTGCTGGCATGTCCTTCAAGCTGTTACTGCCCATCTTTGGTCTTGCTTCTTACAAGTTCAATGTTTCAGATTGGAATCCAAATGGAGTTCAGGAATGTCAGAAGACGAACTCTCTATTGCAGGCTGCTAACAACTGGCTCCATCTTTTGCAAGTGAATCACCCTGATTACAGGTTCTTTGTGTCCCACAACTCAAACTGGCGATGAGAGGAAGAATCTTTTTAGTGAAAAACTTTCTTGGAAAATGCAAGCTGAACAATTCGCCCATGTGCTAAATACTCTAGCATAAACTATATTTGAGTTGCATTTTAAGGTTTTGCTTTTAAAATGTTGATGGCCAAAGAAAATATGTTGGTGAACCAGACCGATGCAGTTATATAATGACACGAGAAGTTGCATGATATTTGTATATTTTAGTATGTTAGCCAGTGTGCTAAATATATTTTAGAATAATTTTAACAACAGCGTTTTGGTTTAGTAGAAGTTTCTTCTCCTAGTGGTTATGATATAATTTGATTTGCAGTCCATCTTGAGTCTAAAAATTACTAATTGAATCTTTGTTCAAGTGCAGTGGCTACTTGCCCCCCACACTTATTCTCTTTGGATAATGCAATTTCTCATTTATTGTTGCATCCTCTGGCGTAGAAATTGCTAATGCCGTGACCCACTATTATATACTTAGGAATGTTGAGATTTTTAAAACATCGCTTCAAAATCTGGTATAGAAATGGCTTATGCCGTGACCCACTATTATATACCTAGGAATGTTGAGATTTTTAAGACATCACTTCAAAATATATCCACACTACTGTGTCAAGGGAATCGGATTTTAGTTAGTTGATTCTTAAATCAATTACACAAATGTTTTTAACTTGAGCTCTTGTTGGGGCAATCTACAAATGTTAGAACCAAATATTAGGACTCTCAGAAAGCTCAGTTCATTAAAGTTTTATTTAAACAAAAAAAATTATGTTATATACTATAAAATTATATAAAATCTAGCTTGATTAGTTCAATTGAAACTGAAGTAAAAATCAGCTCAAAAACCAAAAGAAGTATGCTTGGCAACATTTTTTTTAAGTTATATTTTCAAATCAAATTTATTAAACAATTCATTACTTTACTTGACTCGACTCAACCTGTTTACATTCTCGTGTTGTTCTGTATACAAAATATCCTGGCTTGAAATGATTCTAACATGCAGCACATTCAGATGAGACTTGCCTTCAAATTATCTGGAGAAGAAAAGAAAAAAAAACAAAATCCAAAAAGAAAAGAAAAGAAAAACTGGTGCATGTAGATTTGCAATAACATAATCTGGGAAAATAAAGCAGTTCCACTTTTCAATATAAACATATGTTTTACATACAACTGGGAATGCAATAATGTTCCTGTGTCTCAACTACTTCCACCAACAAATGTTTAAGAGCATTCTCTTCTTCCCTCAACTACAGTTCCAGTAATGACATGTATTAGCATCATCAGAGCTACAAAACTCCCTGAAACTCATAAATTGTCATCCAGAAAAGTGGACAGCAGCCCTTGGACAAACTCACACTTCCTAGACCTCTCTTCTTGATCCTTGTCTGACAATGGAGTTTGTTGGATTTTTCTGTAAGTAGTAAATTGGCATCAGATTCTTCTTCTATTTGTATACAAAACCATGTACATCAAACATAATGGCACTTCTCTGCTACCAATAACTACAAGAAAGAAAGGGTGGGCGTGTGTGTTTGTTGTAAAGCTTCGAACAAAATAAATTAGCGAAGAAACGGATAAAATTAAGAACAGTAGAGACTATTTGAATATATACTACATGTTTGTCAAAAAAGATTTGATCAATAGGCATATTGAATGGACATAAATTGCTATTAGTTTCGGGACACACTGCATTTTTTGGTTTTTTCAAAATTCAATGGTGCCTCTCAGAATTGAAGTCAAACCAGCTTCATTTTGGCATTAGAATATGCAAAAAAATGGAACTACATTCAAATCTTTTGAACTATGGTGATACGCAGAATTCAGAATAAGGAATTTTGTTTCGTTATAAACTTTTGACTCCATGTGGTCTGCTAAAACTTGTTAAAACAAACAAGGTAATAATAATATGCATCACACTTAGCATCCTCTAATATAAGAATTCAGGCCTATTGAATTATTGTGGGAGAGGGGGAGAATGATTGTGTGTGAGTTGCACAGGAGAGAGGGAGATAGGTTATTTTAACATGAATAAGCATCCACTTCCTCAAATTACTTTCTTTCAATTCATGGCCAACTCTTTATTACTACAAGTTCAAGTTTTCACATCTATTTCTAATAAATCAACAAACAAGAACAACATAATAATCGATGATCAATGCCAATTCTCAAACCTTTTAGAGGAATCCTCAATAGAGCTTTCCTTCACCGAGCTTGCTTCCACTGAAGATTTGGGTTTTACTCTTACAGGCTCATCAACCACAGGAAGATTGTACATAAATGAAGACAACAATGGATCAGGTTCTGTACTGGAGGATGAAACCAAGGACTGAGATCCCCCAAGAAGAGATTGTATATTTCTTTCGCGCAGTTCTTTTCTCAATGTAGAAAATGTCAAATTAGATCCACCTTTACGGAATCTCCTCTTGCGCTGCACGTAACTTCTAGTCAAGGAACAGCATAAATCTTCATGAAACCATTTAAAGAAACTGAGACAGACAAAAAACAAAAAACAAAACAGAAATATACATGGAAAGCCTTAAAGAGAACGAATCTGGGATAATGAAGATGCACGATGCACCTGATTAAAATCCGTTTCCTATGGTAAGGAAAACACAGGGTTACTTTTTTGTATAAAATGAACTTCTAAAGGAAAGTCAACCGATTAAAGTTACAATAGCACTAGTAAAAAAGAATCTGCGATAACAAAGACTCCAAGCACACCACGGAGTAAGCAGACACGTGGTTTAATTCTTCTAGGAAATAAATACAGACGGCAAACTGGCAAAATCCGGTGAATAGGCAGAGTCCCGAGACAGCTAGACAAAATTGTTTGTAAACATGTTTCCTAATCGGGCTCAGGAAATTTTTTTAGTCAGTACTCAGTTGTATGATGAAACAACAATTTCTAAAACCCTATACCGGGTGGTTTTCTGTTGAGACAAAATACAGTCTAACCATTATCAATAAAACCGAGTCAGTTATTAGTTCAATTATGGTATCTACACAGAGACTTTGAGCTCATGTTTTGCAAGGCATCCCCACAAGCACTAGGGCATTCCACCAAATCAAAACCAAAACCATAACTGCAACATAGAAAGGAACTAACTTATAACTTTAGACAACTTGAACAAAAAGGATATCTTTAAAAGACTTCCATGTTGCATTGTCATATGGCCAACCAAATCCATCCCCACTCTTTTTGCACAAACTGGGCATACCTGCATATATAAACAATTTAATTAGCATAACAGTGGAAACATACAATTTGTGTAGCTCAGCAAGCACAAATCACTTTTTAGTAAATAGCAAAAATGGTAAATGAATAACAGTCTATACAACAAAACCTTTATTGTGGTTCTGCAGTTTGTAACTGATACTTTTTGCAGTAACTATTAAAAGATAATGCATATCTGTTGAATCTTGCTTATACATAGCCCAAATGCATTTTCCGTATAGATGCATATATGCACACGTCTGACATAACTCCCGTTGTTTAAGGGTAAGAGGTTTTTGAATGAGGTGCTTAAGAAAAAAAAGGTTAGCTGGGGGTTTGGTTCGGCAACAGACTAGTGATACTGTAAACATTCCTTTGGTTATCTATATGTCTTCCAACAGAAAGATATGCATCAACTCCGGTTCACTGGTGAAAATGCATTCCAAAGGGACAAATAAACATTGTTGTGTGGAAACCTCAATCTTTGGGGGGTTGTCCCCACAATGTAATTGGCGGCCCTCACTCTGGGGAATTCATCTAGATACCAAAAAATATTAAACTACGGTTCTGTCAAGCAAACAGGAAAACCCAGATGCCAACTTCTGTAACTCATTCTTGCAAAGCCATCTTTTTCAGAGACAATAACTAAATAATTTCTCAAATCAAAATGTCACTCAACAAAAGACTGTGTGATAATAATTATAAAGGAAACATGTCATAGTTGAACAAAAAGATAAGGAATAAGTGTGCGTATATGCTTTGCTAAAGAAACAACAGGAATTCACATGTAAATGAATAAAAGAAAATCCAAACTAAAATCAGTAAAAAATAAGAAAAAAATAACACTTGCCCTCAATGAACACATTATCACTCTTAAAAAAAAAAAAAAAAAAAAAAAAAAAGGATAAAGCAAACAGCTTTAAAGCATCAATCCCCATAGAATTTAGTAGGGTTTCATTTTTATTTTTATTTCACTCATAAAATTAAAAAAAAAAAATGATTACCCCATTCTTAGCTTCAACAGGATGGGCTTCATCGATATGGCAGCAAAGTCCGACAACGTCGAATTCCTCGGCACAGAACGGGCAAAGAAACTCCGGCCGCGACTCATCATCACCGTCAACATCACCTCCTCCGTGAGCTGCACTACAATCAAAACCAATTTCACGAATTCTGAGAAAAGAAAAAAAACCAAACCCCCCATTTGAATCCCACAAAAGAAATTTTAACAAAGATTAATTTTCACAACAGCTTCGAGCTGGAAATCTGAATATCCCCAAGTTCGTTTTCTTTATCATAAGATTTTTCCCGGGAAACAAACAGAACGTGAGTAGCACTGAGACTGACCAGATCGAGATTGATATCGCCTGGAGGCAGCTAAGAGACGCGTAGTCCACGAATCAGAGTCCATTTTCGCTTCGAAGGAAAGATCGATAATTTTGCTTTAAATTACAAAGATTTCTTCAAAGTCGAGACTTTTATTATAAATACAGATTCATGTAAAGTGTAAATATATATATATATATATATAAGCCCTAGAGAGAGAGAGAGAGAAAGAGAGAGAGCAGAGGAACTTTCCACTCTGCCAGTCTCGAGACCACCAACCTTCATGGGTTGAGAAATTCTATTTTCATCTTTTAGCTATGGAATAATAATGTTAGAGCATCTCCAATGCTTACTCAAAATTTTTATTAAATTTGAGTCAAAAAGTATCAATTTCATCAAATTTGAAAGTAGATGCTCCAATGATTCACTAAATTTTCAAATTTGTCCCGAGACAACCGGGTGGTCGATCGGCCGGTTGACCGGTTTGCCCAAATATATATATATTTTTTTTTTTTTTGAATTTTTTGAACTTTTTGAACTTTTTCCTGGTCGACCGGTTAGGCAAAATTTTTTTTTTTTTTTTTTTTTGAATTTTTGAATTTTTTTCCTGAACTGTCTGAACTTTTTGCCGGTTGACCGGTTGGTCAACCGGGTGGGCAACCGGTTGGTCGACCGGTCCCTCCTCAGCGGTCCGCAATGATGTCATTCTGATGTTTTGATGAATTCATTACTTCCTCCGCGATCTGATGAAATTTTTGATGAAAACTCAATTTGATATCAGATTTGGTGCACCGTTGGAGCCATGAACAGTGTCATTTTCATCAAAATTCAAATTTGATATCAGATTTGGTATAGCGTTGGAGATGGTCTTACATGCGTTAATTAATATATATTAATAAATGACATAATATTATTTATATAATTTTAAATAAATGACATAATATTATTTATATAGTTTTAAATATTTATTATTTGTATAATAAATTTGTTAAATAATTAATTAGTACATATATTTAAATAAATATTATTTTAATAATAATTATATTTTAAATAAAGATGATCATAATAGATATCTACTAACACAAATAATATTATATAAAAATATTTCAACTACACATTTTTTAAAAATTAAAAAATTTCAAACCTTTTGAAAAAAAAAAAACTAAATCATATTTTTTCCATTATTGTTATTTGTTTACTATACACTCTATACTTTTCTATTACTTGCAAAGCAATATTCTCATAACAACTCTCATATTGCTTTAATCTCTACGTTTATACTCTATTTATATTTATATCGTTATCTTATTAGTTTCACAATTTTTGCTTGATTTTGTTATGAAAGAGTTGCAAATTAATAGAAATTCAAACTCACTGAAAAATATGTCTAGTGATAGCAAAATCAGTGATGAAAATGTTAGTTTTTTCGTGCAGTAATTTTTTTTTCTTTTGCAATTTTTAGTCAGACAACCAGTGCTAAATTATTTCATTATATTCAGACATCAATTGTCGAATTATTTCATTATATTTAGAGATCAACTGTAGAATTTTATTTTTATTTTTTTCGAAACAAATTTGCCAAACTATTCACTTTTATTTGAAAATTAAGTTCCGAATTAAATGTATAATTTCAAAAAATTAGTGCCGAAATCCCCAAACTGAAAAACATTATAAAAAAAAAAATCAAGGGTTTAATGACAATGGAGTGCACAAGGATCTGAAATGATAAATGCAATAACAAAATGAAAATATACCTCATCGTCAACAATATTTTGAAGGATTTTCAATAGTGTTTTCAATGGAGGTTTAATAGGGTCTTCAATTGTGGTATTCAATAGAGGACTTTATATTCATTTCACTTCACTTCAAACTGTGATATTGAATGGTTTTCACATGAGTTTACAATAAGTCTACAAATCTGAAAACATGGTCACTCAACAAGTGTGGAAATGAAGATTGAGTGGTGTATGTACAATAATTATAAGTGAATGGTATAATTGTAGCTTTCATTAAGTAGATTATGAAAATTAATTAATAATCAAATTAATAAATGTGTGTACTGAAAAAAGATGTGTACTAAGATAATTAAGGGGTGATTTGAGAAGTTGGTTAAAAGTTGAGTTTTTTACTTTTTTTTATCATTTTATATATAAAAAATGTGAGAAATAATATAACTTAAAATAAATTAAAATTAACTTTTAATTAGATTCCCAAATTGTCCTTAAGTACATGGATATAGAATTTTTCGGGAGCTTCTATTTGCACTTTCATTTCCACTCTTTGCACATCCTTCTCACTACACACACCTAAAAAATTAATCCCAATTTATTTTACTCACTGTACACACGTTTTATTCCACATCTACCGTCATACACACACACACCTAGACCCCAAACCCAGCTCTTTGAACGGTGCAAATACACACCTATTGAAGTTGCATCTCTCACACACGTCTATCACACAAGTCCATCTCTCACACCTTTCGTTCCCAAAAGCTTATAGAAGACATCTCATTGAAGCAATGAAGAATCTCATTGAACCATTGAAGGAATTCTTCACATTTAGAGAACTTAGGTTAGTTTACTTATTTCAATCCTCATTCCTATTTTACTTGTAATGTAGGGTTTGCTTTTACCATTTTCGAAACGAACAAACGAACGCATAGCCCACCGAAATGAGCAATCTGGTCCTCATTTGGAAATTGGTTATCTAAAAATAAACAATTTGTTCAAAAGTAAAATTTCGAAAATTTTTATTTATTTCAACAGTAGAAGTTTGAATTTTTTTCATTATTTCGACATTCAACTTCTGAATATGTTTAATTCGGACAACATTTAACTTTCAAAATGAATGTGTTTTTTCGAATTTCAACTTTCGAACATAATGGACATTTGCGGTTTTTAACTTTCGAACGGTGTTGTTCTTTTTTTTCCCCCCCTCTTTTGTATATTCTTTTTACAATTGTATACTCATAAAGTATATTAATTTTTGCAGATAATATGGATCCTAAATGTTAACAACATGTCTCACCTACTGCTTCAAATAGACAATGTCATGAATTGGATGTTGACCATGAATGGGGATGAGGGCGTGGGTGAGGACGAGGTCAGGGTCGAGGTCGTGATCGAGTTCCGGTAGAATATGATATCCCTAGTGCCAGTCGAAGTCAGAGCCGAAGCCAAAGACGAGTTGGAAGTGATGATATGCCTGACATTGCTGTGGAGGATGTCCCTTTGCCCGATTCTCCTATTGTCCAAGAAGAGGACCTTACTCATGCTTTTCCAGGTGGACCGACTGATCCATCAATACTGCGGAGTTTCAATAGTCATGTAGCTGCAGCTGTTTGACAGGGAGAGGTAAACATTCCTGAGTAGAAGTGAAATTCATTTGTATATGAATTTTTTTTTTTTTGGTGTTATATGGTAGTTTCTAATGAGATATTCATTTGTTTTAGAGGAACGAGGGCTCCTAAAGTGTTATAATCACTCTTCGAAGATCCTTGCATGGTCATAGTGGTCAATAGACTACAACACCAGATTCAAAGCCATTATTGAGCGGTTTAGGTTGTCACAGTTAGCTCATTGCACTTATTGGTTCGTTAACAAGCTTCTAATCTCCAGGTTTGTTGAGAGATGGCAACCTGAGATGAACACATTTCATATGATAATTGGTGAGATGACCTTGACCTTGGATGATGTTGGCACTATTTTTAGCCTTCCCATTGTAAATAGATCAGTTCGCGTACCAGATGTGATGGATCTTCATGGAGTTACACTACTAGTTTTTGGCTTGGGGATTACTGAACGTGTAGCACATAACGAGGTTTCTACTGCTTGTGGGAATTCAGTCAGGCTTGAGTGGTTGCGAAGTCAGTTTGCTGGTGTCACAGATTCAGACCCAAAGGAAGCCATACAATGCGCTGCTAGAGCTTATTTGTTGTTTCTGTTGGGATGTACACTCTTCAGTGACAAGAGTGGCGGCAGGGTTCCTGTTGTTTACCTTGACTTATTAATGGATTTGGGATCCATTCATACTTATGCTTGGGGTACTGCTGCATTAGCATTTTTATACAGACAGTTGGGGTATGTTAGCCAGTCCGGTGTTAAGCAGATGGTTGGTTATATGACTTTTTTTGAGGCGTGGATTTATGAGCACTTCTGAGCATTCCAACCTCACCAGAACATGGGCTACAATGAAAACATGCCACACGTGCACCAATGGACATCTAGGAAAGAGGCAGGTTCCTCCATTGATCATTTCAAATCTTTTCAAGCGGAGCTTGACAGTTTGGTAGCGACTGATGTAAGTTTAATCGTCCATCAATAATTTTAACACTTTCCATTTATGTTACCCTTTATATACTTTAATTCAAAAACACTTTACGTTTATAGGTTATTTGGGATCCATACCATAGTTGCAGAGACCAGCATCTATGTAACCCAGTTATGTTCTACCATGGATGCTTGAAGTGCTTAGACGTGGTCGAACCTTATCATCCATACAGAGTTCTGAGGCAGTTTGGCAGGGTTCAAACCATCCCAAATGCACCGCTAGCTGCCATTCGTGGTACTCGAGGCAACATATCTACACGATATACAATCATGTATAGATACATGGATAGGATCTAGAGGCTTGGGATAACCACGTGTTATCTGAGCAGCAGAGGAGCACACCAGTTCGTTAGCCTTGGGAATGTGTACCGAGTTACATAGATTGGTAATAGTATAAGAATATCACGCACCTATATGTTGAGCACACTGATGAACCACGTGTCCATGAACATCAGGATTTCAACCAACATGTCGATGTAATATATTATCCTCTTTTATGCATTTGTAACTTACTTTTGCTTTTCTAATATGTTCCCTAAAATGTGATATTCTTTTCAAATACAACGTATTGCACATGCACTTAGGATTACACATCCTATCATTCAGGTTGGTTATGAGGAGGGGATTCGACATCCTTATCGACTTTACAAGGCTATCGAGGCTATGGAGCATGTCCTTGAAGGTCAGCACATTGACAAAGCTGGACCTAGTTGTACTGGAGGTCGCTTTTCATCTCCGACATTGACATACAGTCATAGGCCTAATCATAGGCATACAATTAATTCGTGACATGTTATTTGTCAGTTGATGAATTTTTTGTGGTGTTTTTTTGCAAGACGACACTGTTGTACACATCTTTTAATGCTATTATAAAAGATATTTTCTTATTACAATGGAATGGTAACAATGGTTGATGACATTGTAAATGACATTTTATTATTAGAATGGAATGGTAACAATGGTCGATGGTTTTTTAAATTATATTTTGTTATTAGAATTGAATGATAACAATGGTCGATAACATTCAATCCATGCCACAGAACACATCAACGTCAAAAACCACATACATTAATTTCTTCGATAATTCTAACATTGTCAAATGCATACATGTGTCATTTGACATCAACAATATCAAATGTCTCTCAAGTAGCTACAGTATCATGAATGATGTCCTTGAAATGCTGAATACGGCGTACATATGCATCATCCTAGTCGACAGCGTAAGGGTGACGGTATTTTCACCAATTAGTGGCTATAGGAGGAACTAGATGGCCTGGCTGCAAAAAATCTTACACCAAATGTCACTTGAGTTAGTGGTCATACCTCATAACTTCCTGTACATGCACAAATTGATAAGTTTCTCTTATACCTGGACGAAATGATTTCCGTTAACAAACCCAATGGCAATCTCACATCTATCAAGTTAAGGTACTGGCCCTGTTCTAAGAGGTAAAAAGGTAAGACATTGTTGTAATGACAAGTGGTATAACACAAGATTGTAGCATGATGCAACAAGATGCCCCATGTCTGGCATAGTTATCCAATGTGAGTAGTCAGGACTGTCTTCAAAGTATGACAATATGCTTGTCAATTCTTCAAACCTTTCATAGGACCCATAAAGTATAATGTATTCCTCTTTATGTATGTGTAGCTCACCCAAAAGATCACGCTTAACCTGAACCCAATCATCTTCTGTATGACCAATTGAAGTAGCTATAGCCCTGAAACCACAATTCCTATCTGCAGCTACATCCTTGGCAAACTTAATGTATGGTTTCAACCCAGAAGGGAAAGTATCAACATATGCACCAGGTTTTACTATTTTGGTAATGTGCATCTTCCCCTTCGCATTCACCTTCTCCTTTCCCTTAACAGGTCGCTTCTTCTTGGTTTCCAGAGTAGAAGCTAATATAGTGATTTGAGTGTCCCTAGGTGAGAAGGAATCATGTCCAGATTGCACAAACTCAAATGCACACGGGTCACGACGGGTAGAAACATTGATCTTCTTATGATCCTAAGGACGTGTTTTGGGCTTCACCTCCGGCTCAACAAGAAAAGTGCTTCTCGGACATACAATCTCTTTCAACTTCTTCAAAAGCTCCAACCGTATGGTTCTATCACTTTCATTGAACTTTTTCACAAACAACTCTACTTCTGCATGACAAGTCACCTTCGTTTCCTCTTCTTTGTTGCATATGGAGATATGAAGTTACCTCCACTGTGAGTGTATGGTAGCAAGTGGTATAGGACAATCTTGTTTGATGTAGGCAGCAATCTCATGGGCACAAGGTAAACTGTGAGTGTTGCGAAGGACACATCCACAAGCTTCAGCATCAATACCAATAGAATTGGCTCTCTTACTCTCTACAAGCAAATACTCCAATGGAGAGATAGACACATTACCCCATAGCTCTCTAAACTAAGAAGGTTTGAATTGATGTTGCACAACAGTTAGACTTTTCTCAAATGAAGCCTTGATATCAGTGTGATGCAACTTAAGCAGACTGTGTATTTTCTCAAATGATGCCTGAAATGAGACTTGACATGAACCTAATTGCCTTTTAAGTTTTGCATGTGCACTCTCAGCCCTGTTCAATTCAATGTAAGTCAAATAAAAATCAAGTACATGGCACTTATTAATAACTTATTGAACAAAAGTAATCTTACCGGTTGGTTGTAACATTGCCACAATTACACGTGCCTGTCCATGTCGTCATAAATTTCTCCTTGTAAGGAACCAACCAAGTATCTGACGTAGTTGACTGCCTCGGGATAACTATTGAATTCCTTAAGTAATGATTTAAGACGCTCATCGTATTGAATTTCAGAAGATGAATAAACTAAAGAGTTCCACTCATGGTTGAACTTCTCCCATTTCTGCTGTGTCTTAAACATTTTCTTGCATTTGGTCAATACATTATTACTGATATGCCAACGACATAATAAATGTCTGCCACTCGGGAATATCTTCTGTATAGCATTCATCAAGGCTAGCTCTCTGTCAATGACAATAATCACTAGCAAAACAAAACCATCCATGACATCACGCAATGTGACTAACACCCACGCATAGTTATCGGCCCTCTCATACTGTAAGTATGCGAAAGCTACAGAGAAAGTCATTTCAGTTGATGTCACTCCCATAATTTCAAGAAGAGGAAAACGATATTTGTTGGTTTTATAGGTGCAATCTATAATTAATATACGTGGGAAAGAGAAAATAAGTCTAAAGCGGTAGAATATTGCCCAAAATAAGTGCATTACGGTCATAATGGACTATTTACATGAATGGCGCTCAATGTAATTATAATTGGACAATTCATCAAAAAAATGTCGCATCTCTGATCTTCGACTCTCTGCCACCTGTTTTCGATGGCGTACATTGTAAATGGTTTTAAGTGTGCTTACATTGAGGGCATCTCGCTATTTCAAGGTTACTAGGATTTCTTTTGGCCTAACCATACTCTTTGGCATATCCATTAACAATGTTTTCTCATCCTTTGACAGCCTCCCCGCATATTAATGTCCCTCAAGGTGCTCCGCATGTGGATGGTTATGGAATCTGCATACTATGGTCAATGTCCATTCATCATTTGTGATAAACTTGTGAGCCCTCGTATCAAAAGGACAACCACACTTCTTCGTATCGGTTATTCTTGATGTATTGTTACCATCATGTTTTAACTTCTTTGTCGCTCTATATTGGCTACTACTCTTACATGCAAGATACATTCTAGGTTTTTTTTCCCCTCCACCATAGTCTAATGTTTTGATTACAATGACCAAACCATTTCTCTTTCCAACTTCACATACCCAGTTGAGCAATTCATCCTTACTTTTGAATACCTACAAAGTCAAATAAATATTATCAAATATTTACATTTGTTGAGCAATTCAAAACACAATCATTATAATTTCGTAGAGTGAATATGTTCAGTTGTGAATTGAGTAGTGTAATCCAACACACTATCCGCGCAAACCTGACTTCCTTGAGTTGACACATATTCTTACATGTTTTATACAACATTACAAATTTGAAATGGCATTATAAAGACAAATTTGCAATTTGAAACTGCAAATTTAGTATGTAGTTTACAAATTTGGAATATAAAATGAGGGAAAAAAAATTACTTCATTTGAAAGTACAGTGTCGAACAAAATGCTACTATTCGAATGTAGTTGTCCGAATTATTTTTACCAGTTCAGAAGTTGAATGTTGTAAAATTTAAATTATTTCGGACAACAACTTCCGAAATTACATAATTATTTCAGTAGTAGACTACCGAATAAATTGATATATTTCAACCTTGGTTATCCGAAAGACATTGGAAAAAAGAAAAAAAAAAACTTTTACATTGCAAAACTCACATTTCCTTAGCTATCTTTCATATAAACATTTATTTGTTTTTGAAAATTTGAATTTTCAGAAAAAAAATCTTCCATAACAATGATGAATGAGGATGAGGTTTAGTGTATAAACTAATGGAAAGCTAACAATGAAGGGTTTCAAAGGATGAGGATAGAATGTGAACTGTGTATGGAAGAAGGAGTGGTTGCAATGGACTTGGAGCTTCAACAGCTTTAACAGCTTCAACATGATGTGGATATGGAGTCTGGATGTGCAATGAGAACGTTTGTTTATTTGAATTGTGTATGATGTCCAAAATAGTAATTTCACTTAGGGATAAAATTGCAATAAAAATAAAATCATTAAGTGTGTGCAAATAGAAGCTCCCGAATTTTTCTCGTAAATACGGTGCTTTAGTAGGAACGACTAGTGTATATGGCCATAAAGTTTGGGTTAATTTCGAAAATGCCCTTACCCACATGACTAAGGACTGGTGGAAAAACTCTTGTCTTAGGCCCAGTCCGACTGTAAACTAGTATCATAACTATAAGCACATTCACAAATTACCCAGCCCATTATACCAGTAGTTGTTAAGGTGTATGCGGTGCGGTGTGGTTCGGGTGGTTTAAAAGTAAAATTATAAATCGAATGATGGATTAGTGAATTGATGAATTGACAAATTGCGGTTTGAGCTGTTTTGGGTTGATTAGCAGATTGAAAAATATTATAACCAATTCTCAGGCCTTTGCATAATATATAACATTATTTTGCATAATATTTTTCATATATATAACTACTAATTTATAATAAATTTTACATATTAAATCTCTTTCACACTTATTTTTATTTTGATATTTCAGTATAGGTTAGAAAATATATATGTATTAACTATAGCGGAACGGAACAGAACGGTACGGTTTTGAATAGGGGTGGGCGCGGGTCGGTTGTGGCTACTAAACCTCTAATCCGCCATCCGTCCGCCAAATTGGTAGATTAGAGAAAATCAATCCGTATCCATCCGCCAATCCAGCGGATGTGGATTGAGCAGTTTGGCAATTTGGCGGATGGATGCGAATCGGTTTGGCGGTTTAAAATTTTATAAACTTTCAACATAATTCAACTTATGTACTTCCTCAAAAAAAGAAGAAGAAAGTATTACAATCAATGACTTAAAAAAATATTACAGTCACTGCATGCCTCATCCAAAGCAAAAAAATTTGAAACTTTAGAATATCATAATCAATGCATGCATCATCCACATACTATAATCACAGCATGCCTCATCTACATAAAGTATTACAATCTGTGATTATTAAAATATAAAAACAATTCAAATCACCAAAACCATGAACAGAGCAATAGTAGAGATTGTATGTCTCTGTATTGTTACATCTATATCTATTTTTCAAAACAAAAACCAACCAGCATATATTATATTTTCTATTTATTATTTTTAGAGATAGATTTAAAAACCAAAAAATATAGATAAATAATACGTTTATTTTTTTCAATTCAAAAAAGATATTCAAGTTGAAAACTTTTTTTCAACAGAATATTTAAACTCTTTTTTAATTGAAAACACAAACAGAATATTTAAATAAACTGAAAATACAAAGTCTTATAAATTACTATGGGTGCTTACGATTTGGCGGTTCGGTTGCGGCCAAAGGAATCTCAAATCCGCCATCTGTCCCTAGATTGGCGGATTGGAGAAAATCAATCCGCAACCGTCCGCTCATCATCACGCATACGTCCAAAATTTAGCGAATCGGTTCGGTTTGGTCGGTTTTGGAAGATCGGTATATCTGCTACTCACCCCTAGTTTTGAAGGAGAATTATAAATTTTAAAGTTTAAATCGCGGTTAGCAGATAGAGTAGTGCTAATTAATGAGGATTAGTGCGATTTTTGCAGATTATGTCATATTTTGCACAATCCTAATTAGGACATTCAATTTGCAACTGTAACTGATTTTTCTTATTGGGCTCAGGCTATGACTCAGCTCATTAAATCAGTTGCTGTTGTGGGGACATTATATTTGAACTCAAAAATTATCTTAATACGCGCCAATTTAAATTTTAAAATTTAAATTTCTATTGTATTTTAATGTGAATTTACTAATAAGGACAACAAATATTAAATATTTAAATAAAATATATTTTTATTTTCTATGATACACTCTAATCAATTATACGTATTCTTCCTATTCAAATCTGTTCATCTTCTTTTCTAAATTTCAATTATTTTATCTTCTTTTTTCTCAATCCAAAATTCGAACCACCCACCAAAACTCACTATTATCATCAATATCATTATTTTTTATTATATTGTCACTTACAAATAGAATAAAATTTGAACAAAATCAAACAATGGATAAGAGTAATAATTAAAATAGTTTTTTGAAACAATCAATCAAAGAGTAGGTAAGCGTAGGGACATAATTTTTGGATGACAACTCGTAGTCGAGGTGGCACCAAAATATCGGCCGAGGTGGCACCGAAGTATCGGCCGAGGTGCCACGTGTCTTGGTCATGACGTCGAGATGATCTCGGCTAGGCCGAGGTTATCTACGAAGATACCGGAATCCGGGAGAAGCGGATAAGGGACAAGAGTCCTAGAATAAAAGTGGACTTTAGTTTAGATAAAGATAAGACTCTTAGAAAGTTTATCCCAATCTAACTGGGAATCCAGGATTAGTATTGAGACAGAATCCATTAGAGTTAGGCTTCTATTGCGATTAGGTCAGTGTTGGCTATAAAAGAGAGGCACCCTCATTGGTCTAAGGTACGCTTTTTGTATTCTGAATAGTGAGTTAAGCACTTTTGCTATCTTTAAGAGATAACTGACTTAATCGTCGGAGTGTCCTTGGGTAGATGAACCACCGCCGGAATCTTTTTTTTTTTTGACAGGTCGTTCGGGCTTAATTTATTCTGCCAGTGTTCTCCAGCTGAGTACCTGTTTAGCAGTGTGGTTAGAAATTGACACCCACAATTTGGCGTCATCTGTAGGAAAGAAAAAATGATAGATGGCCAACGACGGATAGAAAGAAAAAGTTGGGGACAACATCCCTACTGGGAGTGGTAAACATATTGACCTTGACATCGAGGAAGATAATTGCAATGAAGGAACTCAGGATCCGAATCCCAGAGAGAAAGACGTCGGCAAGGAAGGCGACGTACCAAAGAAATCAGACCAAAGCGGATATTATAATGAGGACGACCTCCAGGTATGGAAAGATAGATGCGTGTGGAGGGATAAAGAGATGAAGGGAATGGCAGACAAATTGGCGGACCTACAAATGGTCGTCAATTTCATGATGTAGAACAACGTCATGCAGCCACCGTTCCCATTACAAGATACGTTGATTCCAGCGGCCAAGAACAATACCCAAAAAGGAGGACATAAAACAGTCCCAGTAGCCCCCCAGCACACCAGGACCAAGGAACACTCTCACCAGCCTTCAAGGGAGGTCGGGCGAGGAGAGTCAATGAAGGGAGGTTCATGGAGGATACAACGTACCAAAGAAGCTGACCCCAAAGAACATCGGCATGTTCAAGGAAATGAACTTTGTTTCGACGCAACTAACGGAGAGAGATCCAAGAGGACTCACAATGACACCGGAAGTAGCGCGCCGAAAAGGCTAAAATCCGGAGATAGGTGAGCTCTAGGACGGACCAAGGAGGATCTGAGGGATTACCCCCAGTGGAAGCAATAAAATGCCGAGGTAACCTCTCCGGTTAAGCTGAGAACGCCATTCTCGGTAGAGTGGACAAATTTGAGGCCTCGAAAAGGTTCAGTATGCCGAGGTTCCAGATATATGACGGTAAGTCGGACCCCAACTTTCACGTCAGCCTGTACCTAAACTAGATGACACTATACACCAGGAACAAGCCGTTGCTTTGCAAGGTGTTCCCCTTGTCCTTCGGGGAAATAGCATCAGATTGGTTTCATAAGTTGCTAAAAGGAACTGTGAAAACCTGGTAAGGCCTAGCCGAGATGTTCGTGGCTAGGTTCATGACAAACAAGCTACAGCCATTAAGGGTGGACTCCCTGATGGCTCTGAGAATCAGCGAGGATGAAAGCCTTAGGGCCTATGCCAAGAGATACTATGAGGTATTTAACCAGATACTAGGATGCAACCAAGAGGTGGCGGTCGTGTCTTTTAAAAACGGCCTGAAATATGATTGTTTGCTTCGAAAATCATTGGCAAAGACACTGCCAAAAAGTATGGAGGAACTGATGGCCAGAATTGAGAAGTATGCGAGGGCTGCAGAAGACACGCCGGTGACAAAGGCGTTGAAACAAGAGAAGGGAAACGGCTCACCGAAGTGAGGCCGAGGTAATGGCGGGTACAACAAGCAAGAGACAGGATTAAGGGCTGCACAAGCAGTCACAACCATATTCCGAATTCCAATTTACAAAGTTTTGGAGAAAATCCAAAATCAGCCCTATTACAGAGCACCAGTAAGGGCTCCTGGTGAATTTATGGGAAGAAGCCTTGGCAAACACTGTGCCTACCACAATGAAGATGGCCATTTGACTCAGGGGTGCAGAGCCCTGAAGGCACATTTGGAAGACCTAGTAAGACAAGGTCATCTAAGGGACCTTGTAGATGAGGTCAGAACAAGGGAAGAGCAAGCAAGACTGCCTCAAGCACCGGCAGCACCGCCTCTTCCAAGCATCACAACCGTAGGTAGGCGAACCTCGAGTGATCAATATGATTCACTCGAAGATCAATGAGAACGAAATACGCGGGGAGACCCAGAAGGTAAAACACTTGCAACATGTGTACCAGGTTCGGCAGAAAAGACCTAGGACAGACAAGTGTTAGGGACTAGTGGTGTCCTTTACTGAAGACGACCTAGAGATGGTGCAGCATCTATACAACGATACCCTGGTAATATCCCTCCAGATTGGGGAATGCCAAGTAAAGCGCATCTTAATTGACCAAGGCAACTCTTGTGACATCATGTATGTCAGCTGTTATAAGGAGCTCGGCCTTCACCAAGACGATATGGAACAATCCAACGGTCCTATGGTTGGGTTCAATGGAATGCCGACATGGCCCCTAGGAGCAGTTAGTTTGGAGGTGCAGGCTGGCACCAAGAAAATAAAAACTGAGTTCACAGTAATTGACACTCTTGTAACATACTCAAGAGGGTACCTGCGCGCGTTAAACAGTTCAGACTCCCGAGATCTCTTTGATCTCAAGTTTCACGAGTGCAATGTGAAACGTAGATGAGAGTCTAGATTTGGCAACTTTTATTGAAAATCCATTTTTATTGCAATTTTACCAAAAATGGACTGCGTCATCAGATCTCAGAGTCGCCACCTAATATTTATTTTGGGAAAATTAGGAAACCCATGACTCGTGCCAAGGCCACTGTTCGTCGTAACCAAGGATGCTTGGCTCGGAACCTTAGGTATGAAGGGGGAAGGTCATTATTTGAGCACCCCCGTTCACCCGATCAAAAGATCGGCCTCTACTAAACCATAATATGACTTTTATTTTCTTTATATGTTCATGTTCTGATTATTTAATAAATCCTAAAATTTACTATGTGAAACATACAAGTATAGACTATGTCACCCATTTTGGAAAAACTTGATTTCATGTAGTTTTGAAAGAGTTTTGAAAATGTATAACCCAAATAAATTGAGTTTATAAACACGAGAATCAATATCATTCCAAATTAAGCGACACAACCTCCATCCACTGGCATTCATACAGTTATATCACATAAGCAAATAGTCACATGGTAGGATGCTTAAACATAGTAAGAAAAACACATACAAACGGGATGCTAAAGCATAAAAACTTGCATGTTTGACGACCCGCGAACAAGCTACAAAACAAAGTTAGTAAAACATGCATGATCTTATATACAAAATCCTAATGCAATTCACTCATGAGATGCAACTAAAGATTCAGCTTCTAAGATATGACATGTGAATCATCTCAAGAACATGAGATAGCGTACATAATCACATAGGAATTGATTAAATCCACAAATGCAAATTTCGCCGAATCAAGATGCATAAAACATGGATGCAAAGCATGAATATGATGAAAAATAAATATGATGTTTATGTACAAATAAGGAAAGCAAGTAAAAGAATGGGATAGAAAGAAGTGGGGCGGGGAATTATTACAACGCTTTGAATAAATTATTACAAATCAAATAAGAGAGAGAGAAGGGAATATTACAACAAAATAAAAATCTCACAAACTCTCAAAATAAAAAATAAATAAAATAAAATAAAGAAACTTCATGTGTGTCGGAAAATGTTCTGCTTGACGTAGAAAGATCGCTCCGCTCGTAAGGAAAACTTATTTTGCGGGGGCACTATTCATCCCGAGATACTATTCACTGCCGGAAGTTACTATTCATCATGATAATTACTATTCACATTTTTTATTGTTATTCATCTTACCGGGCATTTTTCATCCGCAGTTACTATTCATCGCCGAAGGTACTATTCATCGACGGGGCTACTATTCATCGTCGGGGTTACTATTCACCGCCGGAGGTTACTATTCACCACCGATCACTATTTATCCGGTGGGGTCACATCTTTTAACAAATTAGGTGGTTCGACCAATCATTTAAAGTGGTAAAATTACAACAATTCATAAATAGTAAACTACAACATTTTATGTAAATTACAACAATTTATATACAATAGTAAATTACAGCAAATAAAGTAATAAAATTAGGTGGTTCAACCGACCATTTAAAGTAGTAAAATTACAACAATTTACAAATAATAAACTACAACATTTTATGTAAATTACAACAATTTATATACAACAGTAAATTACAGCAGATAAAGTGGTAAAATTAGGTGGTTCAACCGACCATTTAAAGCGACAAAAAAAATTATGAAAAGCAATAAATGAAGTACTTAAACAAATTATATCATATTCTGAAATTAAATGAAAGTTTGCGAAAACTCACATTTAGAGGAAATGATGAATTTTCTGATTTACAAACTTTCTTTTGATTACCCTCAAATTTGTGGAATGTGTTCTTAATTCTCAGTCCCAATTTGGAATTACAACTTCTCTTTTTGATTCCCTTTTTCTTTTCTTTTTTTTAAACTCTCGCACTACTTCTATTCTTTTTTTTTTTATTCTCTCAGACTCTTTTTTCTTTGATCTCTCCCGAAACAGAATCTCTCCCCCGCCCAAAAACTCTTCTGCATTCTGCTGTTAGCTTTCCCTTTTTATAGAAAACATTGGGAAGAAAAGGACAAGAGAAAAGAATTGGAATTTCAAAAGATCTTGTGATGATTTTACTATGCATTGCACAATAAAATTACTATGCACTTTATAATATAATAATATATAAAAGGTATTATTAGCATAATATATGTATAAATACCCAAAAATATATATATAAACACACAAATATGTAAAATTAAAATACGTAGTCTAATAAAATATATTTTAGTAGGCCAAATATGCAACATAATTTGACCAAAGCGGGTCTAAAGGCACAGAAAATAAAAAGCACACGATGGGAGTGTAGAAAAAAAAAATTTCAAATGAGAAATAGTACCCTTATATAATATAATAATCTATAAATTATTTAATATATATATACAAAAGTATGGTGCGTGAGTGGAACCATGGTACCGAATATATTTAATAAAATATTATATAATAATATAACATAATATATATATATATATACAATACATAATAAAGGAAAAGAAAATGGAGAATGAGTCTAAAATAATTTGGCAAAAACAGGTTTAAGACTGGGATTAAAGTTTACATTCTATCTTTTTACTGAGAATTTTGTGAGATAACATATTCTTATTTTCATCATCGGGTAATCAAAAGAAAGCGCCCAAGTCTTAGGGCCGGTCAAAATAGGGTGTCTACAGTTGCCCCTCTTTGACAGAGCTCAAAGTCATTTCTTGACGTGAGTGAATGTCAAAGCCCGAAGACGACCCTTTTGACAAGGCCATAAGACTTGGGTAAACAAACAAGATGCAATGCAAGTGGTTGAACCCGAGGATTGCCTACGTATCCCTTTGCAAGGAATCAAACCTGCATAGTTCAGGGGCAACATGTAACATGACATATACAGTTTGAAAGTTGGACTTACACGCTTCGCGAAGCCAGTTGTTTTGAAAATTCATGATTATGCAATGCAATACAATGCCATGGAGTGATGATAAAGATATGAAGATGACAACATGAGTGGCAAGCTTCATGCAAATGATATGAAACATAACAGGGGGTGCATTGCATATAAATGTGCCACAAGATTACATACAAATGTGCCATAACACAATTTTGACCAAGTGGAATAACAACCTAACGCATCTCACGTGAAAGGAGGAAGGATGGTGTAAACATCAGGCGTACCTAATGTTTTTAACCGAGCAAAACAACAACCTAACGCGTTTCATTCAAAAAGAGGAAGGATGGTGTAAACATCAGGCGCACCTGATGTTTTTAACCGAGCAAAACAACAACCTAACGCGTTTCACGCGAAAGGAGGAAGGATGGTGTAAACATCAGGCGCACCTAATGTTTTTAACCGAGTAAAACAAACAACCTAACGCGTTTCACGCGAAAAGAGGAAGGATGGTTTAAATATCAGGCGCACCTGATGTTTTTAACCAAGTAAAACAAACAACCTAACGCGTTTCACGCGAAAGGAGGAAGGATGGTTTAAACATCAGGCGCACCTAATGTTTTTAACCGAGTAAAACAAACAACCTAACGCGTTTCACACGAAAAGAGGAAGGATAGTGTAAACATCAGGCGCACCTGACGTTTTTAACCGAGGAGGTTTGAACAGACAGGCGCACCTGACTGTATTTGAACCGTGGTGGTGTAAACACGAGCTCACCGTTGTATTTTAACCGGGTGGTAAAACAGACGAGCTCACTGTATTTTAACCGGGGTGGTGTAAATAAAGCGACCTTTTGTTGTATTTTAACCGGGGTAGTGTAAACAGACAGGCGCACCTGACTGTATTTTAACCAGGGTGGTGTGAACATCAGGCGCACCTGATGTTTTTAACCAAGTAAATCAACGATCTAACGCGTTTCACGCGAAAAGAGGAATAGTGAACGAACCCAAATGCGTTTCATGCAAGGGGATAAAACGTGGTATAACATATAGAGGTACCTAACCGTATCTCATACGAAAATGAGAAAGGTTTTAACTAGGTAAACATCAAATCCTAACACGTTTCACGTAAAAGGAACAAAGGTGGTGAACCAACAGACATACCTAACTGTATCTCATACGGAGAGGGGGAAGGTTACACATACACACGAACGATATACAAAATATGTATTACATACATATACATATACATATCTCTCTCTCTCTCTCTCTTTTTTTTTTTTTTTTCTTGGTACAACTTTGATCGGGGTTGATCCCTGGCATTAATAAAAACAAGTTTATTCTGCAAATCTGGATGGCATGAATGGCACAACACTAAACATAAAAACACTTTTGTTTTGAATTTTGAACTTGAAAATGGCTGCATTTTAGTGAATTTTGAACCGAATATTGAGCCTATCACTGACCAAAACACAAAACACAAAAACCATCCCAAAACACACCCCTTTGTGCTTATCGGAGCAAAATGAACGCAAAACAGAGTAACACCGGTCGATCGCCCAATCAGAAAAGCATTGTCAGAGACAACTACTGTGCATTTTTTGGTGATTGCTTGATTAAGGTGACGAGAGCTCGATAGTGTGGATAAAAGACAGAAAACTTGACTCAACTATGCCCCTAGTTTATTACTTTTTTTTTTTTTTTTGCTAAAGCGATTTTGATCAACATGAGAGGTAAATTAGCACACTTGTTCCATCTTGAAGTCATATGAGCCAAATTATGAGTACTGAAAATTTTCCTTTTTTGGTCCGAAGAATGGTTTGAGTTTTGGAAAAATAGAACAATTTTTGAAAAAATCAGTCAACTTCATTAAAAGTCCTCAAAATCTATTTTTGCAAATGACCACTACTCGATCAACATGAAATCAACCCTTGAGATGTACACTTGAATTCGTCTTGCAACTGAACACGTCACGAAAGAGAAAAAGGACAACAGAAGCAAATAGGGACGAGCTAATCAAATATGGATAGCCGAGTCGAATAAAGATACACCAATCAAACATGGACGAAATGAGTGAGTTGAAAAATAATTAAGGCCGAACTTCAAGATGAAGCTGCCTACGTATCCCAAAGATAGGAATCAGGCCATACGTAGTTCCAGTTAAGGTTCACTCGGGTATTGACACTCTCCTTTTGTGTTCTAACTTTTGCCAAAACCGCCCTTTCGGGTTTTCAACCTTGCAAGCTCGTCAATCAATTTAATTTAATTTTTTTTTTTTTTTTTCCGCTCTAACTTTTGCCTAGGTCGCCCTTTCAGGTTTTCGGCCTAGCGAGCCTCTCAAGGGTAGTACTTCTTCAGTTTGTCCATATTGATTGGTTGTGAGAACTCCAAACCATCCAAATCCATGAGAATGACTGCTCCTCCTGACCAAATTGATTTAATGATGTAGGGGCTCGTCCAATTGGGTCTAAACTTGCCCCTAGGATCGTGAATAGGAGCTCGGCTGTCTTTCAACACTAAGTCCCCTTCCCTCAAATTTCTGGATCTAACCTTTTTGTTGAACACTCTGGCAATCCTGCGTTGATACCCCTGAATGTGGTATAACACCTTCAATCGTCGCTCATCGAATAACATCAGTTCCTCAAATCGATTTTGTTGCCAATTAGCTTCTGTTATCTAACATTCAACCATAATCCTTAACGAAGGCACTTCCAACTCAATCGGCAAAACTGCCTCCATTCCATATACCAAAGAGTAAGGGGTTGCCCCTATAGACGTTCGGATTGATGTCCTGTATCCCCAAAGTGCGAAAGGCAACTTATCTGGCCAATCTCTATAAGTTTCTATCGTCTTACACAGGATGTTCTTGATGTTTTTATTTGCAGCTTCAACGGCACCATTGGTTTGTGGCATGTAGGTTGATGACTTGTGAAAAGCCACGTTATACTTCTCAAGTAGAACTGCCACTTCTCCTTTGAAACGTGAGTCATTGTCTGAAATTAATTCATTTGGCACCCTGTATCGGCAGATAATGTTGTTCCTGATAAATTTGGCCACATGTGATGCTTTCAACACTGAATACGACTGCGCTTCAACCCACTTGGTAAAATAGTCAATGGCAACCAAGATGAACTGATGCCCATTTGAACCTTTCGGTGTGACTGCCCCGATGACATCTATGCCCCAGACTGAGAAAGGCCAAGGCGAAGTCATGTTGTAGAGTTTTGATGGCGGCATGTTCACGCGATTGGCGTGGATTTGACAAAGTTGATACAATCACTCTCCATGGTTAACCAGTAGTATCCTTGTCTAAGGATTTTTCTGGCTAGCATTACACCGTTTATATGGGCTCCACACTCTCCTCCATGGATGGCTTCCATGATATGCTTTGCCTCTTCTTCCTCTACACACAGCTTGTGCATTCCCAAATACCCTCTCTTGTATAACTTATCTCCACAAATGATGAACTGAGTGGCCAAACACTGTATCCCCCTTTTGTCTTTGGTGTTTGCCCCTTGTGGGTATGTATCTCTTTCCAGAAAATTCCAAATATCAAAGTACCAAGGGTTTTCATCTTGAACTTCTTCCGTTGTGGCTATCATCTCATACGCGGGGATGTACCTCTGTTCTATAAGGATCGGGTGCATCTTGACTCCGACCGGTATATCTATCATTGATGCCAAGGTTGCCAATGCGTCAGCAAATCGGTTGTTCTCTCTTACCAGGTGTGTAAAAGTTAGTTTTTCGAACCTCAGGATCAACATGTCCAAGGTCTGATGGTAGACTTTCATTGTTTCCTCTTTAACTTTCCAATCTCCATTGGCTTGAGAGACAACCAAGCTTGAGTCCCCGATCATGTCCAACCTTATTGCCCCTAGTTCCAGGGCTGCTTCCAATCCGGCAATGCACGCTTCATACTCTGCTTGGTTGTTGGATACCCTGAATTGAAGTTTAAAAGCTAAGGGGATATGGGAATCATCTGGCGCTATGAGCAACACGCCTATCCCATAGCCAAATTGATTGGATGCTCCATCAAAGTACAGTTTCCAAGTGTCTTCTTCTATCTGCATAACCTCTTCATCTGGAAATGAGTACTCCATATCTCCTCCTCCTTCAATTAGGTGATCATCCAAAAATTCTACTACGGTCCTTCCTCTAACAGATTTGCGAGTGACATACTTAAGGTCAAATTCGGAAAGCAACAGCAACCAACGAGCTAGCCTACCAGTAAGTGCTGGTTTCTCAAAAAGATATTTGATTGGGTCTAATCTTGAAACCAGAATTACCGAGTGAGCTAACAGGTAGTGTCTCAACTTCCTGGTGGCCCATACTAAAGCTAAGCAAGCTTTTTCCAAAGGAGTATAGCGGGTCTCATATTCAAGCATCTTTTTACTTAAGTAGTAAATGGCCTTCTCTACTTTCTCACCTGACTCTTGTGCAAGCATACATCCCATGGTTGATTCAGTCACTGACAAATACAAAATCAGCGGTTTCCCTGGTTCGAGTGGCGATAACACGGGCGGATTCTGCAAATATTGCTTAACTTGCTCGAAAGCGAACTGACACCGATCATCCCATTGAAACTTCTTCCCTTTCTTCAACAGACCAAATAGTGGTTCACAAGTTAAAGTCAATTTTGAAATAAACCTCCTTATGAATTGCAACTTTCCCAGAAAGCTCCGCACCTCCTTTTCAGTCATTGGTGGCGGCATTTCTAAGATGGCCTTAATTTTAGATGGATCAACTTCGATTCCTCGTTGTGTGATCAGAAATCCCAATATCTTGCATGATTACCGAAGGTGCATTTACGTGGATTCACCTTAGCTTGTATTCCCTAATTCTCTCAAGAATTTCTTGATGCAGGTAATGGCTTTCCGATCTTTGGACTTGATAATCATGTCATCTACATACACCTCAACTTCCTTATGGATCATATCGTGCAAAAGAGTAGTGACTCTCGATAAGTGGCCCTGCATTCTTCAAAGAATGGCATAACCATGTGATATGTCCCCATGGTGTGCTAAATGATGTCTTTTCTCATCCTCTGGAGCCATAAGGATCTGGTTATACTGAAAAACCATCCATGAATGACAAGAAGGCATGCCCCGATGAAGTCTACCAATTCGTCAATATGTGGTAATGGAAAATCATCCTTCGGACTAGCCTTATTCAAATCCCGAAAGTCAACACAAACTCGGATTCTGCCATCTTTCTTCGGAACTGGCACAATATTGGCTAACCAAGTAGGATATTCTGATACGAGCAAAAATCTAGCATTGATTTGCTTGGTAACCTCTTCTTTAATTTTCAAGGCCCAATCTGGACGAATTCTGCGAAGCTTCTGTTTGATAGGTCGGGCCTCAGGGTCGAGAGGGATCCTATGTTGCACAATCTCAGGGTCAATTCCTGGCATGTCTTCGTAGGACCATGCAAAGACATCTTTGAATTCTGTTAATAAAGCAACTAATTGTTCCCGTTCCTCTGAAGACAATGTAGATTCAATTTGGATCAAGCGAGGATCTTTTTCAGTACCCACATTTACAGAAACAATTTCATCCACTAAGGGCTTAGCATGCCTTTCTTCCTCCCAGTCGATTAAATTTTTCAAAGCCCGAGGGATTTCTTCCTCTTCGTTTTTATCAAGATCTTGAAAATTTTGGTCAATGTTATGAACTATGGGCACAGAAAAGTAAGCAGAAATCATATCTTCATTCAAAGCCTCAGGCTCACAAGTTACAACAGACTCAAAAGAGAAAGAAAAAGAAGACTCAGACATCTTAGACAAACTTAAATCTGACTCCAACCCCACAGGCCCACCGGACTCGGACTCAACAGCCAATTCAAAACTCTCAATACAACTCTTTTCAAAATGCCAATTCATTCGTGAGCCATTCATTGCATCCATGATGAAGCTTGAACAGTCAGTAGGTACCTCTTCCCCGATCACGGCAATGGTCATATCCCCCAAATTCATCGATTCAGTGTTGGTATGCGATTATGTCAGTAAATCAGCCAATGTTAGACCCAGGACTTCCTCTGCGCTGCTTTCTGAGCTGACTTCTCTGTCTTGTCCGATGTCGATGCTAGGATCTATCCACTCTTCGTCACTGTCGGAGAGCTGATGGTCGAAGAAGATCTCAAACCCAGGGTATCTCTTCTTCTCTACTTGATCGAACCAGGGCTCAGGAAAACCACAGAAAGGGAAGTCTTCTCCTTGGCAGACAAAGCGTCCATTCAAGGTCCCATGAATTGGCTTATGAACCAACTCAAACTGCTGTCCGGTTCTCTTGGCCTTGATCTTCTCCTTGATCTCTTCAGTTTTCCTTTTCCAGTCATCAGCCGTGGGTGCATACCCTAGTCCGAATGCACATGGGTTATGAGGTACTTCACTGGGTGTAGTAATACCCTTCCTGCCACTTCGTCCCAATCCCATCCCTGGAATGTGACCTAGTTTACTCATGAAATAGATTGATTGGGCACTGACGTATACACCTTCGTCTTCTGCCATGAGCGTTTGAACTAGCTGGGCCTCTGCCAATGTAAAACCTGACAGGAACACATCCTCCTCCCCATGTTGTATTTCTAGCAGTGGTGTTGTGACTTCTGGAGGAGGATGGATGGATGAATTTCCGAAGACAGTGGCAATTCCTCCGCCGTATGGGTATTTTACCAATTGATGTAATGTGGATGATCTGACTTTCATCTGATGAAGCCAGGGCCTTCCCAATAGCAAGTTGAATGTTGCAGGAACATCCATGACATGGAATTCAGCTTCGTGCTCAGATGGACCCACTGCTATTTGTACTTTGATTGTTCCCATTACTTCTCAACTAGTATTATCATAGGCCCGGGATCAATTGAGTAGTGGGCGTGAAATCTGCCGGCTTTAGCCCGGTTGCATAAGCAGTGCGTATAGGGCAAACATTGATGGCTGATCCGGTGTCAATCAGGACAATCGGGATCCATTTCTTTCTGCATTCTAATGATACGTACAGAGGCTTATTATGTCCCGATCCTTCTTGTGGCAACTCTTTGTCAGTAAAAGTTATTGCTGGGATTACTTCTCTCGGGGTGATTAATGACACTAATTGCTCGGGAGTGGTGTCAATTGACAGCTTAGCCTGGCTCAACATTGACAACATTGCCTGTCGATGTTCTCGGGAGGCCATGAAAAGACCCCAAATGGAAATGTTTGCTTGGATCTTTTTCAGTTGTTTTAGAACCAAGTCCTCTTCTACCTCTTTTTCTTTTCCTTTCTCTTTCTCTTTCTCTTTCTCTACCTCTTTATCTTTGCCAGAGGGCTCTCCTTGGTCTAGATGTGGAGGCTTGAAGTAGCGCCCACTCCTGGTCAAATGATCGATTTCGTCTGCATACCAAGTCTCATCCGGTGCATGGTTTACCCATTCATCATCAGTATGGGCCAGCTGTAGGTCATTATCATCCCACCATTCGCCTTCGTTGACTAAAAGGCGATTATCTAGCGCTGCTTGAATCATTCCAACAGTATGCCCTGACTGGCCATCTGGTTCTTCTTCTCTTCCTCTGGAACTCTTTCCTTTACCACATTTAATAGATTTTTTGAGATCAAGTCTTAGTTCATCCCCTTTTCTTTCAGTTTTCTCATCAGAAGTTTTGTCACTGCTTGACCAACCGTAACTGTAATTCTTCGGTTCCCATGATTTCATTTGCACATTCCCAAGATCTAATTCTTCAAAGAAATGAAGATTAGCCAAGTCCTCCTCTAGGTTCGCCAAATCATTCAACCCCTGTTCAAGTACATCATCTCTGACAACATTGATAGAAAATGAGTCAGGCAGATCAACCTCAAGCTTTAGTTGACCACTGGGAATAATATACCGGCTAGGATCATACTTTTTCTCTGATAGTTTGCCAACCTCAAGCATAGGTACTACCACCATAGGTTTTTTGGGTTTTGGCTGGGTTGGAGGTGCATCCATCATGCATAACTCAGTGCCTTCAGGAATATATACCTCAAGTTTTGGTAAATGGGTAGGTGTGATATAGAGACTGGGGTTAAAGGTGGATGAAAGTGTATGGATGAGATTAAGATGAGGGGGTGATGGAACTCTGTCATGGGGTGGCAATGGGTTGGTAGTGACATTGGGTTTTGGAGGTTGTGGGGGAGCTATGACTTTATTGTCTATGAGATCTTGAATCTCATGATGGAGACGAATGCAACGGTCTGTGTCATGTCCTGTTTGTTGGTGGAAAGCACAATGTTTGGTAGGGTCATGTTTGGCTGGGAGAGGTTCGGGAAGAGGTCGGGGGTCTAAAGGCTTCAAATACCCTCTTTTTGTCAAAATGTTCATTGCTTTAGAGAGTGACATATAGAGAAGAGTGAATGTTCTATTTGGGGTTCGGGTTGTGTTTTGCAGGCCAGCATGAGCAAAGGGGTCGGCTATTTTAGTGGTGGTGGCAACCATGTTGATTTCAGAGGGCTTCATAGATGTGCTACCACTGGTGGTAGCATTGGAACTGCGACCAAAAGGCTTCCGAACAGGTTCCTTATCTTCCACAATGATTCCCTGTTTGATGGCATCCTCTATCTGGACCCCTATCTCCTTTAAGTCATTAAAAGTGAAGAGCAGGAGGACTATCATTTTTTGTAACATCTTTCCATGCAGATTTCTGACTATCATACGGATTTGGTCCTTTTCAAGTGGTTTGTTGGTCATCATTGCTGCTTTTGCCCTCCATCTGGTGATAAAGGCAACAAAACTTTCATTGGGCTATTGACGGATGGCCTCTAATTCCCGAGTAGTCACTTCAACCTGGGTGTTATAAGCATACTGGGTGATAAAGGCCCCGGCCAACTCTTCCCAACTTTGTTTTACCGAGTCCTCTAACTTGGTATACCAAATGGCAGCCACTCCTGACAAAGTTCGTCCGAATAAAGAGAGCTTTTGCGGACGAGTCAAACCCATAGGCTTTAAGACATCAGAGAACAAGCGAATGTGCACCATTGGGTCGCCGGAGCCATCAAATCTATCAATGTGTGGCATTTTAAACCGTTCTGGTAACTTCACCGCTGTTTCAGTGTACCCGTCTTTGATGTCCGGGATTGAATTGACTCCTTGTGCCTTTTTGAAAAGTTTTTCTAACTTAGCCAGCTTCGACATAGTTAAGTCAGACTCAGGTGCTTCAGAGGGATAGAGCCCCCCCACTGGTTGTGGAAGAGGAAATGATCCTCCTGAAGTTTGTGCAGGAACCCTCAGATCTTCTGGTGAATTAAGTTCAGGAAACTCGTCAGCTAGTGGAGGTGGAGGTGAAGGTGGAACTGGAAGAGGCACCGGAGGTGGTTGAGGAATGGATGCCCCGATGAGCGTTGCAGTTCAGCAAGAGTGTTGCCTTGAGCAGCAAGAGTAGTGCCTTGGGCAGCAACCGTAGTGGCAACGGCATCCATGCTCCGTTGGAGGCCCAATAGTATGTCTGCTATATTTTCTGGGATCTGAGCCATTACTGATTCTGGTGAGTTGAGTGGTGATAATCTAGCAAGTGAAGAAGGGGTATTCTGGACAGTTGATAAAGCTTTTGCTTTTCTTCGTGTAACCCGTGGCAAAGAAACTAACACTGGCTGACCCTAAACCAAATCTGCACTTTTGCAAAGACTACCAACGCGAGTCCATAGAACTTGGGAGATATCAGACCTTTCGGAAGCTATAGTGCCCGACTACCTTACTGAAACAAAACGGGACCCCCGATCAGAATTTCATTAGCATCCTAGCTCAACTGATTACTGCTAACTCATGTGAAAAACTAAACTCAACCCCACAAATTGAAATGACTGAACCACTCATCTGAATCTGAGAATTCCCATACATTGCACATAACACACAGCAGGAAAGAGAACAAACACCCCTATGGGGGCTAGGGTTACCCTGTCCTATCTTTGAAATGATCTAGGGTTTCACTATTCAAACAAGTGGCATCATATATCCTAGAAATGGGAGAGCATCCTGTCCTAATTTTGGAAGGTACTATAGCTCATTATATGCACAAGGTTAGCTCTACTCTAAGGGTTGAAGTCATGGTGACGTTACCAAAGAGTCCTTTGGGTCATAACCAATAAAGATTCCAAGAAATCAGAAGAGTCAAATAGCCTCTCTTCGAAGTCTGAGAACCTTAGATAGCAAAGCTAGATAGCAGGGCTACGTAGCAAGGCTACCCTTTTGACAAATCTTAAAAGGTTACAACACAAGGCCTCTAAAGTATCGTAAAAATAGGTGTAGTGTCACAAAAAGCTTGCATATGCTCCCGCCAGTATCTGGGCAACACAAGGACTTGAAGTGCACCAATGAATGCAATGCAATAAACATATAATTGAAAATAAAAGTCATATCATGGAGTTCGAGTCAAGGTTTCATAAATTCCCCAACAGAGTCGCTAGAAACTATAACATGCTCGGGAGGGTACCCGCGCGCGTTAAACAGTTCGGACTCTCGAGATCTCTTTGATCTCAAGTTTCACGAGTGCAATGTTCGTGCCAAGGCCACTGTTCGTCGTAACCAAGGATGCTTGGCTCGGAACCTTAGGTATGAAGGGGGAAGGTCATTAATTGAGCACCCCCGTTCACCCGATCAAAAGATCGGCCTCTACTAAACCATAATATGACTTTTATTTTCTTTATATGTTCATGTTCTGATTATTTAATAAATCCTAAAATTTACTATGTAAAACATACAAGTATAGACTATGTCACTCATTTTGGAATAACTTGATTTCATGTAGTTTTGAAAGAGTTTTGAAAATGTATAACCCAAATAAATTGAGTTTACAAACACGAAAATCAATATCATTCCAAATTAAGGGACACAACTTCCATCCACTAGCATTCATACAGTTATATCACATAAGCAAATAGCCACATGGTAGGATGCTTAAACATAGTAAGAAAAACACACACAAACGGGATGCTAAAGCATAAAAACTTACATGTTTGACGACCCACGAACAAGCTACAAAACAAAGTTAGTAAAACATGCATGATCTTATATACAAAATCCTAATACAATTCACTCATGAGATGCAACTAAAGATTCGGCTTCTAAGATATGACATGTGAATCATCTCAAGAACATGAGGTAGCGCACATAATCACATAGGAATTGATTAAATCCACAAATGCAAACTTCGCCGAATCAATATGCATGAAACATGGATGCAAAGCATGAACATGATGAAAAATAAATATGATGTTTATGTACAAATAAGGAAAGCAAGTAAAAGAATGGGATAGAAAGAAGTGGGGCGGGGAATTATTACAATGCTTTGAATAAATTATAACAAATCAGATAAGAGAGAGAGAAGGGAATATTACAACAAAATAAAAATCTCACAAACTCTCAAAATAAAAAATAAAATAAAATAAAATAAAGAAACTTCATGTGTGCCGGAAAATGTTCTGCTTGACATAGAAAGACTGTTCCGTTCTGTCCGGGAAAACTTATTTTGTGGGGGCACTATTCATCCCAAAATACTATTCACTGCCGAAAGTTACTATTCATCATGATAATTACTATTCACATTTTTTATCGTTATTCATCTTACCGGGCATTTTTCATCCGCAGTTACTATTCATCGTCGGAGGTACTATTCATCGACGGGGTTACTATTCACCGCCGGGGGTTACTATTCACCGCCGGAGGTTACTATTCACCACTGATCACTATTCATCCGGTGGGGTCACATCTTTTAACAAATTAGGTGGTTCGACCAACCATTTAAAGTGGTAAAATTACAACAATTTATAAATAGTAAACTACAACATTTTATGTAAATTACAACAATTTATATACAACAGTAAATTACAGCAGATAAAGTAACAAAATTAGGTGGTTCAACCGACCATTTAAAGTAGTAAAATTACAACAATTTACAAATAGTAAACTATAACATTTTATGTAAATTACAACAATTTATATACAACAGTAAATTACAGCAGATAAAGTGGTAAAATTAGGTGGTTCAACCGACCATTTAAAGCGATAAAAAAAATTATGAAAAGCAATAAATTAAGTACTTAAACAAATTATATCATATTCTGAAATTAAATGAAAGTTTGCGAAAACTCACATTTAGGGGAAATGATGAATTTTCTGATTTACAAACTTTCTTTTGATTACCCTCAAATTTGTGGAATGTGTTCTCAATTCTCAGTCCCAATTTGGAATTACAACTTCTCTTTCTGATTTCCTTTTTTTTTTTTTTTTAAACTCTCGTACTACTTCTATTCTTTTTTTCTTTTTTTTCTCTCAGACTCTTTTTTCTTTGATCTCTCCCGAAACAGAATCTCTCCCCCACCCAAAAACTCTTTTGCATTCTGCTGTTAGCTTTCCCTTTTTATAGAAAACATTGGAAAGAAAAGGACAAGAGAAGAAACGGTGGAATTTCAAAAGATGCACAGTGAAATTACTATGCACTTTATAATATAATAATATATAAAAGGTATTATTAGCATAAAATATGTATAAATACCCAAAAATATATATATAAACACACAAATATGTAAAATTAAAATACATGGGCTAATAAAATGTATTTTAGTAGGCCAAATATGCAACATAATTTGACCAAAGCGGGTCTAAAGGCACAGAAAATAAAAAGCACACGATGGGAGTGTAGAAAAAAAAATTTCAAATGAGAAATAGTACCCTTATATAATATAATAATCTATAAAATATTTAATATATATATACAAAAGTATGGTGCGTGAGTAGAACCATGGTACCGAATACATTTAATAAAATATTATATAATAATATAACATAATATATATATATATATATAATACATAATAAAGGAAAAGAAAATGAAGAATGAGTTTAAAATAATTTGGCAAAAACAGGTGTAAGACTGGGATTAAAGTTTACATTGCATCTTTTTACTGAGAATTTTGTGAGATAACATATTCTTATTTTCATCATCGGGTAATTAAAAGAAAGCGCCCAAGTCTTAAGGCCGGTCAAAATGGGGTGTCTACAACTCTCTCCCCTTATAATGCTATTTTGGAAAGGCCAGGGCTGCATGCAATGGGGGTTGTTCCCTCAACATTGCACCAGTTGTTGCGATTCCCAACAGAGCATAGAATTGAAAAGGTCAGAGAGGATCAAGTACAGGCAAAGAATTGCTCCATGGCAGCAATGAAATCCACCTGCAACATACGAGAAGCAGAACCAGTAGAGATTGAAGATGAGGACATGGAAGTCCTGGAGGACGTCGGCAAAGAGCCAGCCGAGAAGAGTGAGGAAGCCTTGAAGAAAGTCCTTGTCTAGCAAGGAGATGAAGAGCGCTACTTCCTTCTCGGCTCAGGCATGGCCGAGGAAGAGGAAAAAGAACTAGAGGCACTCTTGAGAGCAAACCTTGAGGTGTTTGCCTGGATGCCGTACGAGATGCTGGGCATTGACCCCGAGGTCACTTGTCATAGACTGAATGTGGACAGGTTGGCTAAACCTGTCATCCAACGAGTAAGAAGGCCAACGTTGATGCATGTTGAGGCAGTAAAAGAGGAAGTAGATAAACTTCTGGAGGCTAGGGCCATTCGAGAGGTAAACTACCCAATATGGCTATCAGACACGGTCGTCGTGAAGAAAAAGAATGGGAAGTGGAGGGTCTGTGTGGACTTCACCAGCCTGAACAAGGCTTGTCTCAAAGACAGTTTCCCACTACCCAAGATTGACCAATTGGTGCATGCCACTTCAAGGCATGGAAGGATGAACTTCCTGGATGTATACAGGGGGTACCATCAGATAGCTATGTATCCCCTAGATGAGGAGAAGACTGCATTCATCACCCCAAAAGGGCTATATTGCTATAGAGTGATATCTTTTGGGTTGAAAAATGCAGGAGTAACTTACCAGAGATTGGTGACCAAGATGTTCAGGCATCTAATAGGCAGAATAGTGGAGGTATACATAGATGGCATGGTCGTGAAGACCAAAAGGAACCTGAAGATCATCTGGCTGACCTAAAGGCAGTTTTTGACATCCTTAGAACATATCGGCTCCGACTCAATGCATCAAAATGCGCATTTGGAGTTGGGTCTGGTAAGTTCTTAGGATATTTGGTTACCAGAAGGGGTATTGGGGCTAGCCCTGATCAAATCAAGGCCATTTTGGAGTTGGAGAGCCCAACATCGACAAAGCAAGTGCAGATATTATTTGGAAGAACATGACCCTAAATAGATTCATAAGCAGAAGCTTTGACAAATGTAAACCTTTCTTCAGCTTAGTGAAGAAAGCCACAGACTTCTTATGGACAGAAGAGTGCGAAGTCGCCTTGGACGACTTGAAAAAGTATTTAACCACAGCTACAGTTCTCTCAAATCCAATACTAGGAGATGAGCTGTTCTTATACTTGGTAGTGTTAGAACATGCAGTGAGTGCAGAAATAATCAGAGAAGAAAAGGGAGAGCAAAGGGCAGTTTATTACGTGAGTAAGACCCTAGTAGATGCAGAGACCAGATATCTACCCTTGGAGAAGTTAACACTGGCTTTAGTAATGGCTTCTAAGAATCTGAATCATTACTTTCAAGCCTACAAAATTGTGGTGTTAACTGAGCATCCCTTGAAGTCCCTGTTGCAGCAGGAAGATCTGATAGGCAGAATAGCCAAATGGGCAGTGGTGTTGGGCCAATATGACCTAAAATTCAGACCCATAACAGCAATCAAAGGCCAAAGTTTGGCCGACTTCGTGGCCGAGTTCACACCAAGCGCCATCACATATCGGGCTCCGCTAAGTTGAGGTAAACAAGGAGAAACCCAGTTGAGGATAGCCAAACAGAGAAAAGAAAATAAACTCAGGCCATGCAGTATTTACATCAGTGACTCATTCCGGTTATTTGTTGATGGGAGTTCAAACCGACAAGGAGTGGGGCCAGAAGTAGTGCTGGTATCGCCAAATGGACAGGTACTGGAACAATCCATTCGTTTGGGGTTTAGAGCCTCAAACAATGAAGCAGAGTATGAAGCACTAATCGCAGGGTTAAAGCTGGCAGTAGCAATGGAAGTTGACGAGGTAATAGTCTTCTGTGACTCTCAGCTTATTGCCAACCAGGCAACAGGCGAATACGCAACCCGAGATGAAAGGATGTTGGCCTATGTAAAAGAGGTAAGCAGACTGGTAGCCTTATTCCAGAATTGTCGACTATAGCAAGTTAGCCGAGATGACAACAGCCATGCTGATGCTCTGGCCAACCTGGCTAGTGCAATGAAACTTGGAGAGACAAGAACGATAATGATGGACTACTTGTCAGGTCCAAGCATAGAACCACTGAACATAGAGCATGAAGCAATGTGTGTGGAGATGGGACCAAGCTGAATGGACGCAATAATAGCATTCCTTAAAGAGGGAAAACTGCCAGATAATCATAAAGAATCACACAAAATCAAACTAAAGTCGGCAAGATTCAGTCTGACAGCAGAGAGGCATCTCTACAGAAGGTCTTTTACTGGTCCCCTTTTGAGGTGTGTACATCATTCACAAGTTGAAGACTTCTTATATGAGATACATGAAGGAGTATGTGGAAGCCACACTGGCGGTAGTTCATTTGCTCATAGGGCCATTACTTAGGGGTACTGGTGGCCCTATATGTAGAAAGATGCTGAAGCCTATGTCAAAAAATGTGAGAAGTATCAGAGGTTTGCACCTTTGATACACCAACCAGCAGCAGATCTGAACCTAGTGTCCAGCCCTTGGCCATTTGCCCAATGGGGCATGGATCTTGTTGGACAATTGCCTCAAGCAACTGGACAAATGAAGTACTTGCTAGTGGCAACAGACTATTTCACCAAGTGGGTGAAAGCTGAACCCCTCGCAAAGATTCAAGATGTTGATGTGAAGGGCTTCATATGGAAGAACATAATCACCAGGTTTGGGATCCCAAAGGCAATACTAGCAGACAATGGTACACAGTTTGACAGTAAGCTAATCAAGAGCTTTTGTGCAAAGTACAAGATCAAGAACTACTATTTCACTCCAAGTTTTCCTCAAAGAAATGGACAAGCAAAAGCATCCAACAAAGTCATCTTGGATGGGATCAAAAAGAGGCTAGAAGCAGCAAAGGAAAAGTGGGTGGATGAGTTGCCTAGTATACTTTGGGCACATTGGACTACGCCGAGAAGATCAACTGGGGAATCCCCATTTGCCATGGCTTTTGGCACAGAGGCAGTGATCCCACTAGAGGTCGGCATCCTAGAGATCAGAACCTAGGGAGTAGAAAATGGGACCAATGAGGCATTGTTGGCCCGAGATCTGGATTTGCTAGAAGAAAGAAGGGAGAAAACAGCAATTCAGCTGGGGATATACCAACAGCAGCTTGCTAGGGCTTATAATAAAAAGGTTAACCCACGAGAATTCCAAGTTGGGGGCCTTGTCCTAAGAAAGGTCGTCGACAACAAGAAGGATCCCAAAGAAGGCAAGCTTGGCCCAAATTGGGAGGGACCTTATAGAATCATCTCGATCCTAGGCAATGGGGCATATCGGCTTGAAGACAAAAGGCAAAGAGTTGCCAAGACCCTGAAATATTTGCAATCTGAAGTTTTTTTATCATTAGATTTTTTGTTTCTTAGCCGAAGTAATTATAAAGTCTTAGCTTGATTTTTAAACTTGTGTAGTATGACTGACCAGTCACTTGGCGATATTTCTGATTGACACATAACTTAGACTTATTATATGGCAGAGTTTCTACTTGCATATAATAGAGTTGAACTAAGTTGACGATGTTTTTGATTGAAACATGACGAATAACTTAAACTTATTATATAGCAGAGTTCCTACTTGTATATAATATAGTTGAACTAAATTGGCGATGTTTCTGATTGAGACATGACGAATAACTTAGACTTATTATATGGCAGAGTTTCTACTTGCATATAATAGAGTTGAACTAAGTTGGCGATGTTTCTGATTAAAACATGACGAGTAACTTAGACTTATTATATGGCAGAGTTTCCACTTGCATATAATAGAGTTGAACTAAGTTGGGGATGTTTCTGACTGAAACATGATGAATAACTACTTATTATATGGCAGAGTTTCTACTTGCATGTAATAGAGTTGAATTAAATTGAATTAACCTATAACAGTTAGATTAACAAGGCGACCGAGGTTGATGACCTCAGCCAGCCTTTGTTTGAATCTAATCTCAGCAACAAGATCAAAGCCACATACTTAATAAGGACCCAAGCGGAACTTAAGTTCACATTAGGGGGCAGAGTGCTGGAAGAATGATGCTTGGGAGTTGGAATTTATACGCTAAGATTGGTTTAACACTTGTTAAAATTTTAAGAAAAATTTACAAGTTGCAGTTAAGCCGAGTTTATGTTAAAAGAGGATTGGTTTAACACTTGTTGAAATTTTAAGAAAAATTTACAAGTTGCAGTTAAGCTGAGTTTATGTTAAAAGATGATTGGTTTAACATTTGTTGAAATTTTAAAAAAAAATTACATGTTGAAGTTAAGCCAAGATTATATTGAAAAAAGTATCTACACACTTGCCGAGATTACCATGTTGCCAAAACTTGAAAAATAATGAAAGACAAAAGTCTTGATAAGTAAAGGTAAAGTGCCAACACTTGTGAAAATATTTTTCAATGGTCAAGCCAAGGCCGAGATAAATAGTCAGTGGGTATATCCGAGGTACTTTATCCCGGGGAGATTACACAGTTAAGGTGTACTTCAAAGACATGCAAATTATTTTAAGTATAGAATCATACAAGAATAAAAAGAAGACAAACATGCAATCGCATTGAAAGAAAAAATTTGAGAGTGCATTCAGATAAGGAAAGAAGGCACTTCGGCCTGACATTGAAGAGTAATTGTTCAGATTACAAAAGTGGCACGTCGGCCAAATTAAAGTTAACATTGTTTCAAAAGTAAGAAAAAAGTACAAGGTACAAGAAACAAAGAAAGAGATTATAACAAGACTATTCGGGAGGCTGGGTCTAGGTCCCAGAAGACAGTTGTGGTAACTTCTCGGCAGCCTTCTCAACCTCGAGCTTGGCGTCAATCTCTTGTAGAATCTAATCGATGCTTCTCTCGGTGATTGGCACATCGGAGGTTGTCTTTTGGGAAGAGGCACCCTTTGAAGCTTCATCTTCCTCATCCTGAGTCAAGTCCAAGACTTGCTCATTCAGAGTTAGGGACTTGGCCCCAGCAGCTTCTACCATCTTCTCGGCCTCAGACTCAGCCTCGTCCTCAAATTGGCTTGAAGTAGGAGGGAATAGGAGGACGATGCGACTGTTTTTTCAGAGAGACGAGTCCTCGGAGACGACCAACTCTTTTAAAGCAGCCATCCAACCAAGGGTATAGCCCTTGTTGCATGCTTATCTGATTTGTTTCTTGTAATCATCTCGGACGTCAGCCGCCTCCTCGGCATATGCCTTCTCATCTGCCGCTTTGATCTCGGCCTATTTTATGGCCAAAGCATCTTGGAGTTCTTTTTGGGCCTCGACCATCTTTGCTTCAGCCTTTTTTTTTTTTTACCGCAAGGACCTTGGCAATGGCCTCTGCAGCATCAGCCTTTTCCTTGGCCTCGTCCTGAGCCTTTTTGGCTGCCTCGGCCTGATCTGTCAAGGTCTTCATCTTTGTCTCAACCTCGTTGATGGTCTTCTGCAAACCAGCAGCCTCCTTAGTCTTGTTGGCCAACTCTTTCTTGATAGCAAAGGCTTGCATCACGAAAGAGTTGCCATGTTGGATCGCCTAGAAGAAATGGAAAAAACAAGTTAGTAAAACTCTTTAAGTATGGAATAGCAGAAAATGAAAAAGTACCAAGTGTTGAGGGCTTACTTGGACGGAGTGTTGCAACATTAGAGCGAAGTTTTCATACTCACTGAATTTAGCGTTGCAGTCAAGATCTTTGGGGAGGAGCAAGGCAGTAGAGAGGGCAATACCTACCTCAATGTCATCGGCGCTGTCACCAGCTCTAACTGGCTTGTCCTCAATTGTGATTGGGGGGGCCCAGGGGGCATCGAATTTGAGAGACCCCGAGGTGGCTGCAGAGGCCGACCTCGGCCTCTTTGACTTGGTGGATTCGGATGGTTCGGCCTCGGTGGGCCTCTTCTCAGCGACGGAAGAGGACTTCTCGCCCTCAGCCAATTTTGAAATTGGCAAGGTATCCTCAGTGGCAATCTGAGTTACCCTTGCCTTAGCTTGGGCTTTCTTCAGCCTTTTTGGCTTTGGTTTCGGCTGAGATTGCGAAGATGTAGATTGGACGGTAGTGATGTTCAAGATGTCGGCCAGAAGATCATCAGCAACTACCTTCTTGTGAACCATCTCAGCGGCAGCTAAGGTTCGGCGTCTGCGTTTGTGTTGAGAATGAGGAATTAGTCGTGGAGTCGAGGTTGATGGCTATTCCACAGGACCAGATGTTGATCCTTGGTCAGTCCTTGATGATTTGGCTTGAAGAGTTGTGGCTGATAGAGAAGACTTGCTTTTCTTTTTTCTTAGAACGTTGGAAAGAACATATTTGTACGTCGAGATAAAGTTAAGCAACAAAGGAGCCTTACGCTGATTAACAGGCAAGTCCAATAACTTCTTAAAATCTTTACTGGGAAAGAAGTTTTTGCGGAAGTCCTTTGGGGGCTGGGGAAGAACTGCAAAACAAAACCAAATAGACGTTAGAACATACAAAAAAATATCAAAGTAAGAAAGACTTGGAAGCAAGAAAAGGTAACACTTGGCTCTTACCATCTCCCTCTCTAAACAGTGTACGGCTTAAAGGGTAGAGGTGAAGATCGTCGTTTAGAAGGAACTCCCAATTGCCCGAGACGATGAAATAATCGTCCTCGACGCCCTTGTTGGAATCAGGGAGGTCGGCAATGAGTTTGTATTCTGTTGACGTCAACCTAAGGTAGTAAATATAGCCTTTTTTCTGACTTAAGGCCGCACATAGTGTAGCAATACTGGATATCGGCAAGGGTGACCCTAGCATTCTCTCTTTGGCTAAGGCAATTATACCATTGATAACTCGGTAGAAGTTAATGGCAAGCTGCATTGGGTTCAGTTTGTAGTAGTGTAGGACTTCTCGGAAAAGGATATCAAGAGGAAGCCTAAGTCCACATTCTACGAAGGCTACCACTGGGAAGGGCATGAAGTCTTGTGTGGGCATAATGGAGTCGTCCTCCCCAGCCAACCTAAGATGAACGTCGGCAGGGATGGAAAACTCCTACCTGAAATATTCTAGCTTAATTGGGATGTCTACCTTCTACCTCCACATACCCATGACGTCAACTTAAAGGGAAAAGTACTGGGTTGCAAGAAGAAGTGGTTTGTTAGGGTTTTACGAACCTCGACAAAACCTAAGTAAATGCTGGGGCAAGGATTTTTTGGGATCTAAACGGAATTTGTTTCAATTTTTCCTAGAGTTTGGAGTTCAAAGGCAAATCCCAAATCCTAGAGTTACTAAAACAAGAGGATTAAAGGAAAGAATTTGGAAAAAAACAAGAAGAAAACAAAAACAAAAACAAAAACGTGATTTAGAATCAAGAATATTGATGAACTATCAAGAACGCTGTGACAGAGTGTGTACAAAAGTGCGAGGCCACAAGCAGTGGCAAAGTGAACAACTGTGTAAATATGTTTATGTATCCATAAACAAATTGCAAGCAAGGGAAATTTACAATATAAATGAAGATTCAAGAACATGAATGAAATCACAGAAGCAGTATACAAACGTAACAGTTTGAGGAGAAACAAGAAACTAAAACGAAGGAAAGCAGTGGCTTACCAGATGATTGAAGCCGGTGTTGAGTACGCCGGAGTCAGATAATGGCAGCAATTAGAAAAGATCAGGAAAAGCTTCGCCGGAAGGGAAGAGTGGAAGTGGTTGCAGAGCTTGAGAGCTTGAAACAATGGCGAATTTGGGAGAGTAGAAAGAGAGAGTTTACACGAAAATGACGGTAAAAAAGTGAAAAGACGGAGAGAGAGAGACACAGTTTTGATCAAACACATGGAATGGCGGCAAAAATGCAATTACTATGTCAAGGACGACGTGCTTGTCAGACGGCGCATGCAAGTGAGATGCGACTTAATGGCACGTGTCAGGTATGGCTCAATATGGGAAAGACGTGTGGCAAAAACGGTTGAAATACTGTGCGTAACAGCTCATACGTGTGTTGAAACTCTTGGAGTTCTTGATTTAATGGAACAGGACCTCGGCTAGAAGAACGATCCCGGCTAAATAACTTGAACAAACTTGGTTAATAGTTCTAGAGCATTGATGAAAACAAACTAAGTCTTGGTTGTATTGAGCCGATGAATGATGACTTCGGTAACAAAGCAAGATTAGCCGACGTGCTAGATAGAAGAAATGATATAGGTTCCATCACCTCAAGATGCCTAGGTAATAGAACCTATAAGGCAATTGTGGGGACATAATTTTTGAATGACAACACATGGCCAAAGTGGCACCGAAGTATTAACCGAGGTGCCACGTGTCCTGGTCATGACGCCGAAATAATCTCAGCTAGGCCGAGATTATCTACGAAGATACCGGAATCCGTAATAAGCAAATAAGGGACAAGAGTCCTAGAATAAAAGAGGACTTCAGTTTGGATAAAGATAAGACTCTTAGAGAGTTTATCCCAATCTAACTGGGAGTTCAGGATTAGCATTGAGACAGAATCCATTGGAGCTAGGCTTCTATTGGGATTATATCAGTGTTGGCTATAAAAGAGAGGCACTCTCATGGGTCTAAGGTACGCTTTTTATATTCTGAATAGTGAGTTAAGCACGTTTGCTATCTTTGAGAGATAACTGACTTGATCGTCGGAGTGCCCCCGGGTGGACGAACCACCGTCGAAATCTTTTCTTTTTGACAGGTCGTTTGGGCTTAATCTATTTTGCTAGTGTTCTTCAGCTGAGTACCTGTTTGGCAGTGTGGTCGGAAATTGACACCCACAACAAGTATTTACATAAATATCAAAGTACAATTATTGATTTATATGTTTTTTTTACATGAAAGCAAATATTCAACATGTTTTTCGTTACTATTGTTCGAACTTTTAGAATTAAACAATATCATTTAGTTTGGTAGTGTATAACTGAACAAAGTGAATTTGTTCGGTTCACTTTGTTCGGTTCTAAAAGTCTAAATAATAACGACAAAAAACAAGCTGAATATTCGTTGTCCACCTTTGCCGTTCTCCTTCTCCTTCTCCTTCGTTGTCCACTTTCACCGATTCCGCTTTCGCTAGTGTCGAATTTTCTGATCGTATTCCATGTATGTACATGAACAAAAGAATGGTTTTTCAAAAGTGATTTGAATTTTTTAATTTGTTTTATTTAAATGTACCTCAAAAGAATAATTTGAGAAAAAATATAAGGTATACTAAGAACAAATTGCAACCCTAAATAACCTAATAAGATGTGCTAAAAAGTTAGACTCAAATATTTTTTTTTTTGAGTATAAACAGAATCTCCCTTGTTGTGGTCAACAGCTGGGGGAAAGACATTTTTTTGTGGGTCCGCAGCTGCTATATGATCTGTTTGATATAACTTATTAGAGTTGTTTACTTGATTTATTTGATTTTGAGAATTTATGTTAAAATTGTTTAATGTAATTTTTATTTATAAATTACGAGATAAAAATAATTTAAATAAAGTGATTATTCGGAAATTTTGACATTTTAATTATTAATTTTTTAACTTAAAAAAAAAAGTTACCCTCAAATATTACACTGGAAATGAAGGATCAACAGGTTCATGATTCCATAATGGGGTGTGTGTAACTGAGGGTGCCCATGAGATTTGTGGCCCACTGATGTCATATTGGTGTGGCCTAGTAGGGGACCCTCCTGTAACTTTAACCACCTCGGCCCAGGCCTTTCTTAACCCAGTTGATGGGAGGCAAGTGATAATCCTTTTTAGGCTTGGCTATTGGCACCAATATGTGAAGTGACTGTCTATCCTATATTGCTCATGAGAGAGAGAGAGAGAGTGAGATATTAATATTTCATATTTCAGAATTAGTTTTCTAGACATTTAAGTGAAACTATTAAAAATGATGTTGGGTCTTGACTCAAATCAAACCATCAAATGTCTAAATGATTTCTAGTTAGTTTATCAACCTTTTACTTCAATAAAACTTTCCATTACAAAAGTATATCAATCTCACTCTTAAATGGTGTTGGAATTAAAATAGACATGTAGAGTCTTTTTAAAGAACGGTAATAAATTAATTATATTCACATTTTGATATGTGATACGATAGTTTGAAAAACCTACCCTCCATTTCACTACCTTAGAGCATCTACATCAAACACATCAAATCCCTTTCTTAGCTATTCTATCGAGAAAATTCACTAAACAAATACTCCTTCAAGCTAGCATTTCCAATTGCCAAATCTGTTGAGGCTCAAATCCTTTCCACAAGTAGCTAGCCATCAAGCCTCAAAAATATATTTAAATAATAAAATATTAGACTAGCATTACAGAACTATTTTTTTGAAATTTAATTTTGTTCACATATTTGATAAGTGTATAAGCCAACCAACTTTTTTATTACTTAAACTAATGGGATATTTTAAATGGTTATGTGTATGAATAAAATAGTTTTTCTTGTACAAAATTGTAAGCATACTGAAAAACAAAGAATAAATTGAAAAAAAAAATTTATATTGAAGTGAATAAAAAATAGAGATGAAGTGATATTATTTATATTAGAAAGATATTCCAAAAAACACACATTAAAAATGTGTCTATTTAAAAATATTTAATCAAAAGTTGAACTATTGAAAAATGTTGGTTTAAAAAAATATGACTGTTAGAAAAGAAAAAAAAAAAAGAAAATAAAGAAAATGAAAATATTTAAATAGAATAGAAAAATAATGGAGAGTTCATTGGAGGATGTATTTAAAAAAGTGATTAGCTAAAATAGAAAAGTAACTTTTTAGTTAAAATTTGACTATTTTGATAAAGATGCTCCTACAAGAAGATTGTATACCCCAACTTCATCAAAAATTATTCAACATTACATAAAATAATATCATAAACGAATATTGACAATTTATTTGTGAGATTTAATAACTACTTGTGACGTTGCCATATCAACAACATCGTAATTAAATCCTGACCATTTATTTGTAGAACTCAATATCTAAACTAAGCAAGTGAAAATTACTTGTTTAATTAAATCAAGAACAAGATCAATTTTATCTTATTACATTTAGAATTTGTCTGACTTGTGGTTAACATGGATGTCTCAATTTTAATTATTTTAAATTATGAAATTGGAGATCTCTGATTACTCATACCATCAAAGTATATAGTATATAAGATATATGCTAATGATTTTTTATTGGGTATTTATAGAATGGATATATATATATATATATAATTATTTGATGGTAAACATAAAAACCTGGGCCATTTTGGGAAGCTGGTAAAAAGCCAGCTTCCAGCTTTTTACCAATTTTGAGTCACATCACCTCTCACAAAACTTTCCCACAAAAAACAAAACAGTCACATCACCTCTCACAAAACTTTCTCACAAAAAGATAAAATAAGCTAAAAAAGCCAAAAAGCTAACTTTTTACCAACTTCCCAAAACACCACAGAGTTGTTAATTCTATGGGTTATACTTTTCTGACCATCAATTCTTTCTTTCCAAATCAATAATTCCCAAAGAAGAAATTGATGGATGATCAAATCCAAAGGTAGGGGTTGTAGGGAGCAAAAAAATTCCACTGCCACGTGGCAAGTGCATGCACAAACTCCATGTGATTGTATGAATTTCAGAGACGGTGAGCATTTGCCTCACGCGATTGACTGGTTCTCATTGGACCTTTTTTCTGTTTTGTGTAATTTCTAGTAAATTTAAAAAAATAAAAAAATTAAAACATTTATTCTTTAATTTTTCAATATTTATTTTTTTAAAAATTTATTTAAATCATTTTTAACTCATAAATTATAAGTAAAAATTGTACCAAATATTGTTATACATTAAAAGGCAAATTACAATAGTAATCTCTATACTTTAGTCCTTATATTATTTTGATCTCTATAATTTTAATTAACTCGATTTTAATTTTAAATTTACAACTTTGTCTTAATTTGGTACAATTGATTACCATTGTTAGTATTTTCTTATGAAAAATACATAAATAACCGGTATATGTCATATTTTTAGAAGTAAAATTATAAATTTACTCAATTCAGTGAATTAATCTCAACCAACAATGACCATTTTCTGTCAAAAACCTTAATGGCTTTATCAATTAAACCAAATTGATACAAAATCTAAAACTAAAGGTCAAAATTGAATCAATTAAAAGTATAAGGGTCAAAATGACATAAGGACTAAAATGTAGAAACTATCAGCATAATTTGTCCTAAATTAAAAAAAAAAAAAAAAATAGCCCCATATAAACTACACCAATTAAGATTGGGTTTTTTTTAAAGCTAAAAGTTTTTTTTATCAAAAAAACATAAATTAAAATTATTTATTTTTTAATATATTTAAATTTTTTTTATCTCAAAAATTATAAATAAAAACTCACCAGACAGAATTTGAAAATTTAATTTTTAATTTTTTTTATTTTAATAAACTAACTAGGACACAATAATTTTTCAATGACAAAGACCCAATTGAGGCAGACCTACTACACAAGAGTGTAAAGGGAAAAGGCCAAACACTCCCTAGTTCATTGATAGGGATGTACGTAACTATTAGGGGCCCACATTCAGAAAGAGAGGGGGGGAGTGTGGGGGCCCAGCCCAGACCTCTTAACGCGTTGTTGGTCCACTTTACTCGGTAATAACACAACATGTATTGGCTTGGCTTTGTTGCCAAAAACAGATCATCAGGAGGGCCCAGTATCGTAATTAAAAGAACACCACCACGTGTACGTCCGATGCTAAGTTCAATTCAGATCGTCCAACACGTCACGCTTGTTTTACCCTTGTTGTGGGACCCATTTGAAGGCGATCTTCTGGTCCCATTTTAAGGAACATAAATTTCAATGCAAATACTACAAAATGAACCCTGTTTGGCAAGAAAGATTAATAATTCATCTATTCGTTTGAATGAGACTTTTTTTTAAAAACAGAAGTTTGATTCGAATGAATTTAGTAAATATAACAGTGTTAGGTAGAAATTTTGGATCAATATAAGTTTTAAAAAATAATTAATTTTTGTATAATATTTATAATTAAACAATGATATTAAAGGGTTTTTTAAGAATTATTCCCTCTGCTTAAAATAATAGTCATTTTTGGAGAATTTAATTTTTTTTTATAGTATAATTATTATATTTTAAAAATATTAATTTTCTAAAATTACCCTTCGATAGAATATTTTTTTAAAAATATTAATTGTTGTAATTGTACTTTTTATGTTGTTAATAAATTTAAAAGAATGACAAAATAGAAAATTCATATTATTTTAGTAATTGATTTTTGAAAATGGACTATTATTTTGGGATAATGAAAAATGAAATAAGGGACTAATATTTTGAGGCGGATAGAATAATTTTTGTAATTAGTGATTCTTTAGTATTTGACGAAAAGGCTTGTAAAAAATTAGAGATAATAAATTAATTTTTGTGGTGTTTTTTTTATATAAAAAAATTATAAAAAAAAAAACTTCTTAGCTAGAACACATGAGTTTTCAAATAAGGCTTAATAAGACTAAAAGAATTATCAAATATTCAACATAATATTCATGTGGGTTTTGGGTTATGATTGACAACCATATCATATATATATTATTAAAAATAGTGTTTTTTTTTTTTTTATACTTAAGTGACAAATTATAAAGATTTACTTTTTTTAAGATAAATATTTATTAATTCATTTGAGATCTCTAATATTTTTGATAATTGAAATTATAATTTTTTAATGAATTTGTAATAACTTTTTAAAATTATATTGACAATTTGTTTGACATAAGGGTGTCTACACTACAATATTTTTTTAGTTTAGTGATATTTGAAAGTGCTACAAAACTATTAGTTTAATGACGTTTTTTAGTCTTGTGGCATTTTGAACAAGTGTCATTTGTATCCGTGCCACGGTAGATACTTGCAAGTGCCACTACACCATCATGGCTAAAAACTTTCAATGACATTTTGATGTCATGGTAGATATTATTTGTGGCACTATCAAGTACCATTAAAAAAAGAATTAGTGACACTTATAAGTGTCATTACACCATCAAGACTAAAACCTTTCAGTGACATTTTAATGTCATGGTAGGCACTATTCGTGACACTATCAAGTGCCATTCGTGACGATAATTCGTTGTAGAACAATTTGATCCGCTTTTGCGGAGACTCAAACCGCCAACTTCCCACACTATAAACCTTATACACCGCACTCTTCCCACTACACCTTTATAGCACCACCTAATTATATATGCAACATATATTATTTATATAGTACATACATCCATATTAATATAAAAGTATATATATAAACATAATTATTTTATTGAACATAATTTATGTAAAATAAACTATTTACTAACAAAATAAAAAAGACCACTTTTGGCGACTAAAAATATTTTTTAGTTGCCAATTCTATACTTTTTGCTACTAATTATTTTTTAGTTGCTAAGAAACTTAACTTTTGCCGACCAAAATCGAATTTGGTCGCCGAAGATACACTTTCAATTACCCAAATTTTGGTCGCTAAAACATTTAATTCCCGCCTTAGAATTTTAGTTCTTCCGCGCTAAAAATGACCACTTTTGGTGACTAAACTTATTTTTTAGTCGCCAATTATAGACTTTTGGCTACTAAAATTTTTTTAATCAATAAAACCCATATAATCAGCAACCAAACTTATTTTTAGTGGCCAATTGTAGACTTTTGGCTACTAAATTTTTTTAGTCGCCAAAAAGTTTTACTTTGGGCTACTAAAAATATTTTAGTCACTAAAACCCATATAATCAGCGACCAAACTTAGTTTTAGTCGCCAAAAAGCTTTACTTTTGGCTACTAATGCTGTTTTGGTCTCTGAAAGCTATACTTTCAGCAACCAAATTTGTTTATGACACTTTTCACCTTGGTGCCATAAAAAGTAATTTGCACTTACCTAGTGTCTTGACATTTTTTTAAAAATGCCATTACTACTAAAGTTTAGTGGCATCTGTTGGTAAATGTCACGAATATAATTTTTTGTGTAGTTATTTTATAAAATGTCATAAAATTGATGTGACATTTCTTTATTGAAATGTCACATTTAATGCCAATTTTTCTGTGGCATTTTTCTAAAACATTTAATGCCAATTTTTATTTTTGTGGCATTTTCTAAAAACATGCCACTAGTGTAGTGTCACTAAAGTGTAAATTTGTTATAGTGACATTTTTGTTGTAGTGAAGTGACACTTTTTTTAATTGAAATGCTACTAGAGCCTTGTATGTTTGTGGCTCTATGACTTTTTTCTAAAAAATGTCACCAAATATTCTTTTTGTGACATTTTTTAAGAACATGTCACTAGTATGGTGTCACTAAAATGTGTTTTTGTTGTAGTGCTAAGTTAAAACATAAAAAAGTCACTTAAAAATTCAAGAAGTTAAAAAATTGTACAAAAAGTCAAAGATTTCTTTCTATTCTTTATAACTTTTGTACATTTTTTTCTGTTAAAAAAAAAGAAAAAGAAAAAAAAAACCAAAAAACAATTATCAAACACTGTTTGGTTTGTGTTTTAAGATAAATTTTCAAAAAAAATAAAAATTGGGGAGCTTAGAAATTTTTTTGGTTTGTTTGGTTGTATATTTTGAAAAGGATAAATCACACTGACACTCCCTGAGATTTCTGACAAATATAGGGACCTTCCTTGTGATTTTAATAATTACAAAAATATCCCATACTTTAACTGACATTGTCAAGATTCCCTCATTCTGTAACTGCCGTTACAAGACTTAACAGAAAGTGCTGATGTCACTCATTATAAATTATGAAATGCCAAAAATACCCTCACTACCTTCTAATTCACCTTCTACTCATGTCATCACCAGTACCGGCCCATTCACCATTGCAGCCCCTCCTACAAAATTAGAAATATACATAAATATATATATATATATATGTGTAAAATATTTATATATACATATGTATATATATCAAACATATTGATTCAATTCATTTTTTTATTTATTATTATTTATTCAATCAAATATATATATATATATTACATAAATGTAAGATGCAACTAACCAAACCCACCACAAACCACCTTCACACCTTAAATCCACAAATCTGTTAAACAACACCCCCATCACCTCAAACCCACTAGATCTATTAAACCCACCACCGTTGCCTCAATCTATTTGCGTTTGATTTCAAAAATCAATTCTACAAAGTGTTATAGGTCTTAAGAGAAGAAAGAAAAAAATATATTGCCATAGATAGAAGATGAAAAACTAACTCTGCCCTACAACTCATTATAAAGAAAAACAATCAATTTTGTTCTGTTTGGTCGCCTAGAAAATGCAAGAAAATAAAAAATAAATAAAAATTCATTCCAGATTAACACCCAATTGATACAAAGCAAAGTTTTGAACATTCTTAAACCAAAATAGCAAAATACCAAATAGGCATTCTCAATCCCAAATATGCAATCTCAATTCCAGATCAACAATTCACAATTCTTTCTTCATTCCCAATCTTAGTCCTAGATAGGCAAAAGCTTCAATTTCCTATTTCTTCAACATTATCCCAATCTCAGGCCCACCGTTGCCATCCCTGCAATCAAAAAGAGATAATGAATCCCTTCATCTCCGGTCAACCTCCTCATCCTCATTTTCTTCTCCCGCTATTCGTTCCCTTTCTCTCTTCCTCTTCCTTATTTTTTTTTTCTTCTCCTAATCGTGACCAAGATCGCAACTAGCCATCACAAACCCAAACCCAACGCTGATGCCATTACCTCTCAACACCGCTTTGAAAACCATAGATCTAGGGTTAGGGTTTCAGAAGAAGAAGAAGAAGAGGAGGATGAGAGGAAAAGTGAGCGGCAAAGAGGGAGTGGAGGAAGAAAAAGGGGAAGAGGAAGAGAATGAGAAGAAAAGACGGCAATAGCGGACGGTAGACGACGAACGACGAAAATGAGGGGCAACGGCAAATAGAAGCTTCTCTCTCTCTCTCTCTCTCTCTCTCACATTTTGATCAGATGTAAGAGAACAAACAAAATTCATTTCTTTACAAAAGGGTACTAGAGAGAGGAGGAGGATCAGTATATACTTTGTAAGATTAATAAAAGATCAAGGGGTATTTTCGTCCTTTTGTACTCAAATGAAAGGGTAATGTAACACCTTCAAAATATTATATAAGTCAACCATTCACGAGATCTATAGACATGATAGAAATGTTGTATTTTCATTCATTAGAGTTAATTTTACAAAAGATATTACATGCATTATACTTTCATAAATGTTCATCCTAAAACTATAGCATGTAACTCTAAATGTTAACAACAGAATAAGTGACCTACGGGCTTACATCTTTCCAAGACTTCGATTGGTTACAACAAAAGAAGAGTCCTAGCTCGATACATATAAATCTCTCGGCTTGAATAAACATTCAACACAAAAACGAAATCACAAAAGTGGAGTCTTCAGCCCCTAAGCCTCCCAAACTATGTCCTTGGAGGTGGCATGTCACCTGTACCTAAAAATGGTTTTCCTTGTAGGGTGAGACAAAGCCCAATAGAGATATGCTAAACAATATATGAGAATTAACTAAAATATGAGCATCAGATAAATGTGCAGCATTCTTAACCAACACATATTCTTTTGAAGGTCATTCAATATAGATAACCAATATCTCAATTCATTTCCATCCTCCATTTCAAGTAAATCAATTAACCCAAGTTCATTATTATCACGCAATCAATATGAGACTACAACTCAATGGTCCACAATTCAATACATTCATCAAATCCAACACTTCTATGTCTTGTCATTTTACGAAACCACGTCCGAGGGAACCGGTACCCATAAATATATAAGATTTCGGAACTTTCACCCTGGACACTCCAGCCAACTTAATTATCAATGGAGTTCATCCCATATCTCCTCCCAAACAATGGAGTACATCCCATATCTCCTCCCGAATAATGATACATATACAATGTATTTAAACACATTGTCATATACAATGACTAATCAAATCACATATTCAATGGTTTAATAAAACCGTCATATTCAATGACATAATTCAATTGATTAGTTTCAATTCACCTAATCCACATGCAATTTTTGCAACAATCATAGCTATCCTCCACCGATAGCCCAAAACAGATATTTCTAAATAAATATACAATCTATCAAACAAATAATTTATCAAATTTCCATAGGTGAATGATTTAACAAATCCAACTACACCATTCAATCATACATCCTTTCAATTTCATATTTCCCATGTCAATTTCATTATTTATTCAAAATAGTCTTTTTAACACAAATTAGGGCAAAACCTTCATATTTTCCCAATATCATCTCCAAGATCCAATCTCACCATTTATTTTCTTATATTACAATAATCAAGCCCTCATCTACATATATGAAGCAAAATATTAGAAACCCCTCTTTCAAAATTTAAACCCAAACCCTAACTTCACCCGAATCTTCGCAAATCGCACCATTTATGCAAAATGACAAATATCTAGATTAAAACCCATATTAAAGAGTAAAATATCCCTACTTCAAGCTTAGATGAGAGAGAAGAGAGAAAGCTCAAAAGTCGGTGGTGACGAAACCACGTTTTACCCCGATCAAAACGAAGCCCATGACAAGCTCTACACTTAATCTTAAAGGAGCAATGTGAAAAGATCACTCTAGGTGAGTAGATCTAGAGATTTAAGTGAAACAGTTTGAGTTTTAGAGAGAGAAGAAAGAAATCACGGTTTAAGAGGAAAAAGGGAAGGAAAATCATGAGAGAAAAATGGTTTGGGCCTACTTATAGTAGTAAGGAATAGTTCTAAGGTCAAATAAAATAATAGGCCCAAAACTCCCTTGAATAGGGCCCATTCGGACCTCAAAAATCTGGAAAAAAAAAACACGAAGGGTCGACTCTTCGGGTATGAAGGTCGACCTTTTAGGTAGAAAAGACAATCTGCACAAGCAAGAGGAGTCGACCCTTAGACAGGAGAGGGTCGACCCTTAGACAGGAGAGGGTCTACCCTATTTTCCAGCAACTAACACACAGACATAAGAAGGTCGACCCTCCCCAGTCTGGTGTCTACCCTACTTTCTAGCAACACTTCTAGAAATTTCACCAACAGGTAGGGATCGACCCTTAGGAAAGTTGGTGTCGACCCTAGAATATAATTTCTAAGTCTCCAAGGGACTTTTGACAAGAATAAGCGCGAACAACCAAACCCAACAATTTTAAATCGGATTGTACTCCTCCAAAACTAACCCATAACAACACCAAATATTTCCAAAATAAAAATAAATGATTTAAATACACTTTCCCATAAGCTTTGAAGGATATAGGTGCTACAGGTAATGTGGTCATTTTGTATAGGAAAATAACATCGTTTGTGTAAAATTGACAGATTGGGAAAATCTTGATATTGTCAGTTAAAGTATGGGAGGTTTCTATAATTATTGAAATCATAGGGGAAGTCCATGTATCTGGCAGAAACCTCAGGGGGTGTCAGTGTAATTTACCCTTTTGAAAATAGTTTTGGAGTTTGTGATTTTGGGATGATTTAATACTTTGTTGTACTTGAGTAGATGTGTATGAAAGAAAAAATTATTGATAATGAGAGAGGAGAGAGAAAAACTTATTGATATGTAAAAAAGAGAGAGTGATTTTGAAATAAAATTTCAAAAAATTTGAACCAAACAAAATTTTGCAAATTTTTCAAAAAAATTATATCTTGAGGTACAAACCAAACAAACCTTTCGTTAGTATTTTTCTTTTTACTTTATATTTTAACTAAAAAGTCATTAAAATACTCACTTTCTATACTAACTTTAAATGAAAATATTCCATTTATTTAACGCTATTCTTTATCTTTTGCATTTTAAAATTTGGCTTTATATGATCAAAATAAAAATAAAAATTTTATTTATTTATTTTTGGGTCTGCTATAACCATAAGGGTAAATTTGAAATGAAAAAGTACAAAGACCATGGAAGTATACTGGTTTCCTTAATAGGTGACACTAACTTTGAAGAGTCCCTCACTTGTGCATAATTCAACTTTTTGTATTTTCCACCACCAAGGATTGTAAGAAAAAGACATTTTTTCCCCCTCTTATTAGTTTAATCTAAATCCAAACGCGCGTGAAACAGTTGCACACAGTTATAGTTATCCACACAGATATACCTTTGTCCTTGAAAAGCATCTCAACCTCCATAACCAGCTAAATCCCTCCAAAACATTAAACAATTTATAATTTGTCATTATTTAACTTAGTTTTCTTCATGATTAAAAATTCAAAATTAATTAATTGAAAAGGTAGCAAGAATTAGTAAACTTACCCATAAGGATATAGAATGAGTAAACCTAAATAATACAAAGAAAATTTTCACAAAATAAAATACAAATTCAAAATAAAAAGTGAGTTCTACATATGGTGACCAAGGTAGGACATGACTCCCCTTAATATTTTCAAAATTATAAAGTAACTCATATTTTATGAATAATTTTCATAATGTATATAGAAGAATTCTTTTCTCTTTTTTTTTTTTTGAAAAATTCTTCTATTATTTCTTTACATCGCACAAATATTCTCATAATGCATATATAATGATCCTAAATTTAATATAATACTTAAATTCTTCCATTATATATATATATTGCTATGCTTATTCCGGCCACCTTTAAAATAAATCTCTGGTGTCATCTCTGTCAATTCACCGATTATCTTGTATTTGTGTTTTATTCTGAATTATTATTATTATTATTATTGATAGCACAGTTGAGTTGGGTATAGAATTAGAGAGGGTTTGCAGCTTTTGTGGGACTCCATGGAGCTGAGGTGAGAGGGTGGGGGGAGTGAGGTTGAAGCTGACAAAGTTTTTGGGGACACAAAACGCTTTGGAAAAACACTTTATAAAAAGTCATTGGAAGAGAGAAAAGGTCCCATAAGAGAATATACGCTTTGCTCTTGCTGTGCTCTGCCTTGGCTTTTTTGCTGAGGCCAGAGTCCATACCACTTTTTCACATACTTGATTTCTTTTCTTTACTTTTTTTCTATTGTTTTTTAATCTGTTGATTATATGCAATTACCGCCCAAATTTTAAATTTTTATGTGCTAGTTTTTTAATAAAATATTTTTACAATAATTCACAAAGCAGTATGTAATTTATAAGGTATCAAAATCAATAGAGAGAAATGTAAGATAAGTCTGCAATATTTTTTCATTTATGCATTTTGATCACATACGAATATGATAAAGAGATGAAAACAAAAGAAATAGACCATAATTCAGACTTTGCTAGAGAGACCACTTAAACTTTAACATTGATACCATATAAGAATTTTTGAATGCATCCAATCCAATTCAATACTAAGGCCTCGTTTGGCAAGTATTCCTTTTAGTCAAAAAGTTAAAAAGTTATTAAAAAAATCAAAAAGCCAACAACTCATATCAAAAAGTTAAAAATTCTATTTTCTCTCTACTTTTTGCACATCTTTTCATAAAAAGTCATCCCAAACATACTAATTTTTTTTACATCACATTTTAACAAAAAAGTCAAAAAATTACTAAAAAAAATATGTTTCCAAACGAGACCTAACTGCCTATTTGGGAACCAAGTTTAAAAGCTACGTTTTGCAGCTTGGGAGTAAAAAGCTAGATTGGCTTTTTTAGTATGAAATCATTTGGAAAGTCTAAAAAATTTACATGTGAAATTACAATTATACCTTTCATGTTGTTTAGAATTATATATGGGTGAAAATATAAATTTACTAAATTAGGTGGGGATATTTTGGTCATTTGATTGTGATATGGCATCATAAATAAATATTAACAAAAAACAATAAAAGCAGTTTTTTTATCAACTTTCCAAATCACTTTCTAAAAAAATCAAAAAGCTTGATTAAAAGTCAAAAATAAACTTTTAACCATCTTCCAAAAATATTACATTATGTGAAGAGACCTTTAAATTACATGGACCTAGCTTAGATCATGAATAATTCATATAGACAATGTGAAACAAGTTTCTAAAGTATAAATTTGTGATTCGAACATTAGAACTTACAAAAGCTCAAGGCATGTAAATGTTGTCTACAAATGCCCCAGTTACAAGAGAGGTCAAGAGGTTGACTTGGTAGATAAGGTGTTTCTTTACTATGTGTCGGTCGAGTTTAAGCCTATCTATTGCATGATGTACCTTCTTTTTATGCTTTTTCCTTCTTACCAATTGTAACAAAACAAAAACAAAAACAAAAACAAAAACAAAAACAAAAAATGTCACTTAAAATTTTGAGCACTTATTACTATTTTGACATATTACAATATCACAAATGTTATAATTTGAAAATTATATTGCACTAGCGCAAATGTCATTCCCCTATATATATATATATATATATTTATTTATTTATTTTTATACTGTTAAATACAAATGTCATTTGTGATCTCTACTATAAGCGAGAATCTAGATCCTGTAGAGTGAATTGGTAAAGAAAAAGTATGAGTTTACATATTTGGTGAAGTTTAGCATTGTTAAAAGTTGGCATGGTTAGATAGTTTCAAAATTTAAATTACTTATTTAATTTGAATAATCATATATGTATCAATTAATGTACACACTAGTATACTAACAGATAATGTGACATTATTTGTATGATTTTAGATATTTATAATTTGTATAATAAATGTGGTTAATAATAATATAATAACACTAATAGGTGCTATATGCACTACCGATCAAATTTTAGCAATGAAAACTCAAAGAGCATACCATTAAAAATAGCAGTCATTTAATTCATATGAGATGAGAGTTTAGATATAATTCTAGATTAGTAATTGTCCAAACACAACTTGTGATCTTCATCCTTGTTTGAGGAGCATGAATTCAACTACACATTTGGAGTCTTTTTGACTTCAAAAAGTTAATTTCCTCAACAAAATAAAAAATAAAAAAAATTGGAGAAATCAATGTTGACAGTAATTTCAGGGACACGTGTCGGAACAGGGGGTTGGAGTGAGGGCGATGTAGAAGAAAGTTAACGGGAACATAATCCAAAGAGGAAGGAAGGGTTGACGGAGGTGAAACGGACAAAGGCTTGCCGTTTGAGATGCTTTAAAAAGGAGAGACACCAAAAAAGAAGAAGAAAAAGAGTCATCTCACAGATTCCGTCAAATGTCTGTTTTCTAGCATAGGGTTTGTTTGTCACGGGGGAATCATAAATGTACCCCCCTCTGTTTTTTATCCTTTTCTGACCCCATTAAAAAAGAAATCGAAATTGCAATAAACCTTTTTCCTAATATACACTATCATACATATCTGTACATCTCTCTCTATATATTATGGATTATAGAATGAATGAAGTAACCAGTTATTGAGCAAATATGTGCATCCACTTTTGCTAGTGGGACTTCCCCAAAAGTGTTTCTTAGCTAGGACTTTAATAAAAATCTTTTACAACACATTATTGGAATACAAAAATAATTATAATTATAGAAAATATGACCCACATATAGATATATATAAATTTCATCTTTTATCTTATATCTTTGATTATTTCTATATTTCTAACACCGTTGATATTTGATTTGAAAGTCTCGAGATTTTACATTTCTAAAAGCCAATGTTCTTGCTCAAAATAAGAACCATATAGCTATATAGGCCCACACACCGCACACCATGCATTTTATTACTTATTTGTTTTGCTAACGTTTTCCCAAATTCTGAGTATATGAATTTTTTTTTATCCTATATTTCAAGTAAGTATCAAGCTAAAGTTCTCAAGAGAAGTAAAAAAATGAGCATTTAATCGGTTCCATTCCATATGTGAATACACTCTAACCAATTGAAACAATTAGATGGTTCATTATGCATTTTTTTCCCTCTAATAATACTATAATGAGATGGCTTTTATGTATTAAAAATTATTTATCATCTTGTGTGTTGTTACCACCATATTAGTATAATTTAATAGATTTCGCTATTTAAATTTATATCACACTTAATACAAAACACTTTCATCCTCTAGACCAACTTTTAATCTTACACATGACACACCATGCACATTTGAAAGCACCAATAATAGTGTCTCAAGAAACAAAACTTGAGAAACATGATTGCTATTATTAAATTGGAAATATGTGAATGCAACATGGAAGCCTTATTGGCATTGTTATTAGAAAATGATTAGTGGCTTACATCATGTGCTTAACACCTAATATTGGTATTAAAAATCACTAATGAAACTCGTGAAATATGAGGAAATAATAAATGGACAAGTCACTCTCCAAGTTATAAAGCATGTCTCACATTTTCTTCATAAATTGAACATTCTTGAGTAGTGTTTGGATAATCCTAGTTTATGGGTTTGGTTACATGTAGTGATTTGCTTAAAGGAATATTATTATTTGCCTACTTCAATGCTACAAGATAGAAATTCCATCCTTTACACATTGGGCAGTGTCCTCATTTTTGCTTTTCGAAAAAATTTGTTTGTTAAATTAAAAAAAAAAAAATGATGCAAAAAATGTGTTTAGTATAACTTTTCTTCTTTTTGTTTTTGTGAAAATTTAATAAAAGTAGTCTATTTAGAAGTATGGTTTAAAAATGTTTTCCAAGTTTTCAAGTTGTTGAATTTATAAGAAAATAAAAACAACATAAAAATGATTGTTCATCTCAAACTTTTCATTATATTATACTTTCAAAAACCAAAAATCAAAAATGAAAATAAAAAATAAAAAATAAAAAATAAAAACGATGGTAGACACTAGTTTATTGTTTACACTAGAAGGTTGAAAATTGATGAAATGATAGGGAAAAAAGTGGATACAACCCCTAAGTTAAACATAATGAAAACCAAGTCAATCAATTACAAGTTACAAACTAAGAATAAGTTCATTTTGGTAAAAAATTTACAAATACAAAAATTAATCACAAAATGTATATGAATAGATTTTTTTTTTTAAATGAATAATTTCGACTGATTTTTATATTTTCAGGAGAATTGTTTGGTAAGAGGATATTCTACTTCACTATTGACTTTAAGCCCAAAAAAAGAAATCTTAACCTTTATGCAAAAGGGTAATCATTCAGTATTCTTGAAGTATAGACACGTGATACTTCGTAAAGTTTTGATTGGTAGAAAGGGGTAGGGGCTCATGATTTATGTTAAAGATGGAGGAACAACATGGGTCTAAGTAATTGTTGATTGACTTGGAATATGACCACGTGATATTCCGGGATTATTGAATAATCCCCCGTAGAAAATACAAGAAAACTTAAAATTCAAAATTTGAAAAAAAAGAAAAAAGAAAAAGAGTTAAGAATTATTATGGTAATTCAAACCCAATTTGGCTGTTTAAATAAAAAACAATATCATTAAATGGTAAAAATTTTAAATGATTTTGAGGAAATACTGTAGGGTGGTGTTTGTTTTGAGAGATTGAGGGGTGTGATTAGATTATTAACCCATTCGGACTAATAATCCCAAATTCATTGGACTATTGTGTCCTATGGGAGGGTTTGGGACACAAATGAAGAGATAAGGGTATATGGAATTAGGTGGTGAAATGACCATTTTGACCCTCTATTATTTATTTATGTATTATGTTTAGTAAAATTCAATAAAATTTAAATGTCTCAATTTAAAAATAAAATAATTTTTTATTGATGTTTTATTTATTTAATTTTTTAAAATAATTTTTTATAGATATTTTATTGATGTTTTATTTTAAAATTTTGTTTATATTTTATTTAATTCATTATTTAAATTTTAATAGATGTTTTATTTAATTATTATTATTTTTAAAATAAATTTATTTAAAATTTTAATTAAAAAAAATAACACATATTTTTACTAATATTTAATTTATTTAATTTTAAAAAAATAAATTTATTCAATTGGGTAAAGAATAAAATAAAATAAATTTTTATTTAATCTAAATAAAAATAATTAAAATATTAAAGATATGTTTAATATTACTATTATTTAATAAATAATTGAAAGGGTAAAATAGTCATTTGAACACTTATCATGTTCCATAATATTCCAAATAAACATAGAATTAAACAAACATAAAATACAAATTCAATCATACCAAATAATCCAAGACAATATATCCCAAACTAATAATCCCATTGATTTCAATCTCCCTTTATTCAATCCATCCAAATAAACCCACCCAAAATATATATATATATAGATATAGATGTAGATATAGAGCTATGTGGTGTTTTTGGCTGGCGTGGGGTTAGTTAAGTTCATGCATGAGCTGGATCCACACTCAACGGAGAGACCCACTTTCAAATAAAAAATTATAAAATAATAATAATAATAATAATAATAAAACGCAGAAGCAAGTTCAGAAAGATGAGAACTTGTTCAAGCACAACACAACCATCATGTCTTCATTCTCATATACAACAAATTATATGCTCTAAATTTTCTCTCTCTTTCTCTTCTCTCTCCTCAACTCTCTTTCAGGGAACTCTGGGTATCTCCGCTGTTACTTGAATTGGGTATGCTTGCTCTGTTGATGTAAAAATTCAGATTCCTCTGCTTCTTCTGGGTCTGTATCTATGTACACATACATGTGTTTTTACATGTGGGTTTGAGTTTTAAAGAAATGAATTTGGTAAGTCAAACTGCAAAATCGATGTCAACGCCCAACTCTAGTGTTTCTTGGAAGTCCGGCGAACCCGACCCTTTTCCGGCTGGTCTCCGGGTACTTCTTGTGGATGATGACCCGACTTGTCTCATGATTTTAGAGAAGATGCTTCTAAACTGTCTCTACGAAGGTACATATACATATATATATATATATATATTTGCATAATCTTGAATAATTGAAATTTGTTGAGGGTTGACTATTTTGGGTTGTCTTTCAAGTTGTGTTGTTCTAATCATTTCTGTGATTGAACATGTTATTCTTTTCTTGATTATTACAATTTGTTGTACGTACTATGCTATTAACATCAAGATTTTGGTTATGTGATTAGGAATCTGTGGTTACATAACAACTTTATATGCAAGACCAACTGAGATTTTGGTCACATAATATTATTAGTTTTGATTTTGTTCAGATTTGGAAATGGGTTATATGTTCAAAATTGGAATTTGGTGTGACAAGGCATCTTATGTGTTCAACTTCTAATAATTCTTGAAGTTGTTCACTTCGAGACTAAGAGGTTGGCGTAATGAGTCAGGTCTTTTGGTTTGACTGCGATTTCTGTTCTCCTGTTCCCTTTCAACTAAAAAAAGTATTAGACTTGATTTAGGGATCCATTTGTTTTTGGTTTTTATTGAGCAAAGGTTAGTCTTGTTTTGAGTCTGGCCTAGTGGATGAGATGCTCCTTTACTGGATGTGATGCGTTAGTTCGGGTCCTTTCTTTTCTGGACGTGATGCCTCAGTTCAAGCTTTTTCGCTGCGAGTGCATTTTCTTTTCTCTTGTTCCCCTTCTTACCAAAAGGAATTATTAAAGTTGATTTAGTGATCTGCTTGTTTTTATTTTTGGTTTTTCATTGAGCAAAGGTTAGTATTGATTTGAGTCTGGCCTAGCAGATGAGGCGCTCCTTTGCTGGGTGTGATGCCTTAGTTCAACTCTTTTCTTTACTAGACGTTCTATTCGAGCCTTTTTGATGTTAGTGTAGTTTCTCTTCTCTTGTTCCCCTTCTACCAAAAAGTATTATTGAACTTGATTTAAGGATCCATTTGTTTTTGTTTTTTCTTATAATTTAACGTGATTTAGGGGTTTAGGGGTTTCATTGAGCAAAGGTCATTCTTGATTTGTGCCCTTATGATAGACAGACTACACCTTCCTTCTACTGGAGTGTATGTCTATGTCCTTAATCCAAGAATCTAAGAGGTTGTACTGGTGTGATTTATGGAATAATTGACTCAAATTTTCTGAGGTTTTTAGTTTTTTTTATTATATCAAGGAACCCTTGACCCCACCTTTAGTGAGACTTGGGGTAAAACTCGGATACGTGCTTTATGGAATAATTGACTCAATTTTTCTGCGGTTTTCAGTTACCAAATGCAATCGAGCGGAGATGGCATTATCACTGCTACGAGAGAACAAAAATGGTTATGATATTGTTATAAGTGATGTCCACATGCCTGACATGGACGGGTTCAAGCTCCTCGAGCATATTGGGCTGGAAATGGACCTGCCTGTAATCAGTAAGCACCTTGGTTTGGTCATTTCAGATGGTTTAACCGTCATTTTAAACACTGATAGTTGGATCTTGATAACAATTATATTCTGAGATCTGATTTTGTGCTTCTACAGTGATGTCCGCGGATGATAGTAAGAGTGTTGTGATGAAAGGTGTTACTCATGGTGCATGCGATTATCTGATCAAACCGGTTCGAATTGAGGCATTAAAGAATATATGGCAGCATGTAGTTCGGAAGAGGAAGCATGAGTGGAAGGATATTGAGCAATCGGGAAGCATAGAAGACGGAGAACAGCAACAAAAGCAGACAGATGATGCAGATTTCTCATCATCAGCAAATGAAGGGAGTTGGAGAAAGAGGAGGAAGGATGAGGAAGATCAAGTGGAGGATAGGGATGATACATCTGCGCTAAAGAAGCCACGAGTGGTTTGGTCAGTCGAGCTCCATCAACAGTTTGTGGCAGCTGTAAATCAACTTGGCATTGACAGTAAGAGTCTTTACCCATTTCTTTCTTCTTCTTTTTTCCCCTCCTCTTCTTCTTCTTACGCATACTTTGCTTTGCCTGTCCATGCTTTTTCCTTGATACAATTGTTGTATAACTTGTATTAGTTGTACTATTCATTCAATAATAAGTGCACACATCTGCATATCTATCTTTTCTCGACCCTATGGAAGACGCTTGCAAAGTACTAGCAGTTTACCTTGGAGTTATGTGAGAAGTGCTACATGAATAAGATTTTATGGTTGGCTCCTAGATTATGTGCTTATGATTGCTTTCTAATTGACAGACTTTTGGTTAAAAAAATTGTCCACATGTCAGCTTATAGATAGAACTAACCTGATGTAACCAATCCTTGTATCCCAATCAATTGGGTTCGGCTGTTGATGAATGTCTCCATTAGCCATGATTCTATTGCACTTCGTCACTGTTGCATCTACCACTCTTCGTTATTCTCGATCAAACCATCTGAGTCTGTTTTCTCTCAATTTTTCTTCAATTGGTGCTATTCCTACTATTTCACAAATGTATTAATTTCTAATTCTATCTTTCCGGATCCTATTTATTGGTAGAACTGATTATGAAAATTGGTTTATTCTTATTCAACAAACTGCTGTTATATTTCCTTTTTTGTGTGTGTGTTTCTCTCATATCATCGCATTTGATAAATGACTACAGAGGCTGTTCCTAAGAAAATTCTGGAGTTGATGAACGTTCCTGGACTCACTAGAGAAAATGTTGCCAGCCACCTTCAGGTATGGAGATATTTTTCTTGAAGTAGTTCATCTGTTACAAACTCTCATACTGTTAATTATTCACAATTTTTTTCCTGCCTTCCTTTAAGGATAACTTACAATTGTATCCATTTGGTGCAGAAATATCGGCTATACCTCAGAAGGCTAAGTGGAGTATCACAGCACCAAAGTGGACTCAATAACTCTTTCGGCGGACCTCCAGACGCAACCTTTGGGTCGGTGTCTTCATTCAATGGGCTTGATCTTCAAGCGCTTGCCGCCACGGGTCAAATCCCAGCACAAAGTCTAGCCACACTCCAAGCAGCAGCCTTGGGAAGGTCCACCACCAAATCTGGCATATCTGTGCCCCTCATGGATCAAAGGAACCTTTTCAGCTTCGAAGGTCCAAAATTAAGATTTGGAGAGGGCTCGCAACAGCCACAACAAAGCAACAACAACAATAAACAAATCAACTTACTTCACGGGATTCCAACGACCATGGAGCCAAAGCAACTTGCCAATTTGCACCAATCGGCGCAGCAGTCTTTCAGGGGCATGAATATGCAAGTGAACAACGCCCATGGAAACCAAAGTAGCTCTTTACTGGTGCAAATGTCTCAACCACCGCAATCGAGACCGCAGATATTGAATGATACCAATGTAAATCATCTTTCAAGGCTTCCATCATCCTTACCGCAACCTACTTTATCAGGCGGGATGCCAAGTAGTGCTGCTTTGGCAAGAAATGGAATGGTTGACAATGCAAGAGGAGCGGTGTACAATTCAGTTTCTCAGGCCTCTTCAATGGTAGATTTCTCAATAACCCAAAACACAGATTTGCCGGGCAATAGTTTTCCGCTTGCGAATAATCCGTCTGCCATCACATCGAAAGGTGTGCTCCAAGAAGAGGTTAACTCCGAAATGAAAGGATCACGAGGATTTGCTCCTAATTATGATATTTTTAGTGACCTGCATCAGCACAAATCCCAAGATTGGGAGTTACAGAATGTGGGCTTGGCCTTCAATGCCTCCCAACATTCAAACATGCAAGGCTGCCTGGACATCCAGCCGTCAGTTTTGGTCCACCAAGGGTTCTCTTCAAACCAAAACAGTTTGCAGAACAGAAATACTTCTGTTGGCAAGGTAATGTTCTCAGCCGGGGAAGAGAGTGGACATGGGAATGCCCATAACATCGACCAACAACTTAATACGTTTGTTGCTGACAATTCATTTATTAAGGCTGAAAGTCTTCCTGAAGCAAGCTGTCAGAACATGCTATTTCCTGAACAGTTTACTCAGGAAGACCTTATGAGTATACTACTAAAGCAGGTCAGTTATCTGGTTCTCAATCCTTCTTGTAGTATATGCCTTTTGAAGCCTTTATCATTGTTTGAATGTTGAAGAATGCCTACTTGGTTGTATTTTTTTGTTTTCTGTTTTCCTTCTTCGGAAACATGCATAAAACTTGTTTGTTTTTTGAAAATTATTTTGGAAATTTTTTTCTTAAAACCATGTACTTTTTGGGAAACACAAAAAAGAAGTTTTTGAATTTTTGAAAACTTTTTTCACATAAAAATCCAAATGATATGAAAATGATGCATGCTTTCAAATTTTCCATTATTCTTGTTTCCGAAAACATGAAAATGAAAACAGATCCACACAGTCAGTGCATTATTTTACTAATCTCAAATTTCTCGTTACCTTGCAGCAAGAAGGCCTTGGACAGGTTGCAAATGAGTTTGGTTTCGATGGGTATCCCTTGGATGATCTTCCTGTGTAGGACATGCTTCGTGTTCCAGCTCTATCTATTGTTGCAGCTTCTGGTGTACATAGTTGCTATTACTTCCGAGTTCAACTCACATCCTTTCTGCAACTAAAATGTGAAAATTCAGTTTCCCTACTTCAAGAACACATAATATTGATCTGCATCTTCTGGTTGTGAATAGCTTGCTGTGCTCATCCAATTTGGAGATTAGGGATCAGATAGAACGTTCATTTCAGATGAATCAAATTACATTGGGAGTCATTTGAAGTGGGAGGAAAAGCATGGAAGGCACAGCTGCACAATATATGCCAAGGCGTACGAGCAAATTTTTGACTGCTTTTGTAGGTGAATCTAGCAAGAACTAGTGTTTTTATTGGGCTTGTGAAACATGTTTGGTGGGTAATATGCAAAGTTTGTTGTGCTTTATGGATGATTAAGAATTTTGGTTCTAATAATATGATCGAGTTGTTGCTTTAGGGCTTCAAACTATATATAATGTACAGATTTCATCTGATTGCTCGAGATACAAGTCTTGATTTTTTTTTTTTTGTACTTGTTTGTTTTTTAGTCACTTTTCTGTACTTATAAAAGATTGAATTCTGATTTTATGCTTTATGAGCTTTGCTGATAATCACCTCTTTACAGCGTCTCGTATTTTTCTCATACCTGTTTCTAGTTGCTCTATACATGATTTGATATTGAAAGAATAAATAGTAGAAATATTTATGTATAATTTTCAGTGATGAAAAAAAAAAAAAAAGGGTTCATAGGCATACAAGCTTTAGAAAAAAATAAAAATATGCATACATATTTGGAAATGTAATATACCTTTTTTTTAATTACAAAAAAAATGTCAATTGTAAAGTTAGCAAAAAAAAAAAAAAAAAAAACTTATCTCCTCTATCACTAATAAAGTTAGCATTACTAATACTTCCAATAGAACAGATATGCTTGCTAATATGTACTTTTTTATTCTGATAAATAACACCTTGTGGATTTTCTGAATAATATTAAAATTTCCAAGTAATAAAATTATGAATAATAACTGTACAGCCTCAAAAAAGGAAGAAAATGAAAAGAGAACCAAACAGGAAGACTTTCCATGGCTTCATATCACAACCTCTCTACAAAGCTAGAGAATGAAACAGCCTCTAGAACAGAACAACGGGGGGAAATTTTCTGGGAAAATTTCTAGCAACTGAAAATAATCTAGCATTCTATGAAGTTGTCGCACTGGGAAAAACAAGCAGCTGTAACACTAATCAATTGTCGCATCATCCATTCAATGTAGACAAATGAAAAAAATACAACAATGAATTAAACTGATAAATCTCATACAATGCTGTGTATACAAATACCAATCTCTATACTTTTTTGTATAATAGCTTTAACAAATGGAAATTCTGATGTCCCCAAAAAATCTACAGAACAAGACCATCGACCAACCAAATAGAGTGTTAGAACCTCCTGCATAACCAATAGTACCTCAAACGGAATTCTGGTAGTCACGATCGTCAAAATTCCCAATAGATCGTCATCCAAATCATCGAAAGAATGAAAGATGAGCACCAGCGACAAACTGAGCAGCCATGCCTAATCTAATTGCTATTGCTGCATTAATATGAATACTACGACTGCTAAGAGTACCGAAACATCTATGGTTGCACCTGTCTTATAAGCATTACTTGCTGGAAGTACTGTGGGAAGAGAACATTCTTCCCCGTTGAAATATACCTTAGTTGGGAACCCATCCCCACCTGCCACTTTGATTCCAGGAGTATTTTTCTTCGTAAACGAGATCACAGACTGTTGTTTTCCAGGCACCCTAGGATTTTGCTGTGGGTTGGTTCCATCTTCTGTTTCTGCTACAAGATAGTTCAAGCCCGGAAGCCCCTGCATGAATATCTTGTTCACACCATTCGGGGAAAGAGAACTTCCATTAAACGAATATAGTTTTTCAAAACCAGGAGCTGCTTTGTCCATTTCCACTGCGGCAAACCAATCAACAAAGGAAGCATCGTCCCAATTGAAGATCGTGATCCTTGCAGTCCACCCGTGACTGTAGTCCGTGTATAAATGCCAGTTGATGCTGACACCGCAGTTGTCTCCACATGGTAAGGGATTTGACCTGGGTAGGTGCTTAAGATCAGCCCAAGCATTAGCCAGATTGGTTCGATTCTCAAATGGAACAAGAAGAGCCTGAGATGGAAGAAGAAGAGCCGGGGCAGTAGTACTACAAGCACCACTGGAGGTACTAGGGCACCCACAAGCGCATGTTTTGCAAGGGATGACGGATTCATTGTAATAAGCAGAAAATGAGACGCAGCACCTCGGGCTCGCTCCCTTTGGCTGTGTGATGTTGCACACCACCTGCCAGCTTGCAAATGCAGTTTTATCCGATGGTAGCCCACTAGAGTCTGGGAATTGGCTAGGACTCACCCGCACTGGAGGTCCACACTGATAATCCGGGTTAAGTGTGCCGTTGATCTTCCAGTTCTGTGGTGGCGTGAGCTGTGAACGGTTGAGATCTGGTGGCATTTTGAAAACATTAATCTGGAAAACTGAAGTTGATTTGCTCGGGTCCATTGATGGTGGCAAGATTGTACCATTTCGGCAACAAAAAGGAATCATTCCAAGGGTTGTGTCGTTGGTCTTCTCCAGAGGAAGGTCGATTAGGGTTGGCCTTCTTTTGCAATTCAATACATTAGAAAAGTCCAAATCCTTGTAGTATTGGCCTTGCCGACCAAATACGCAGTCTGATGAATCGACAAGATATGGATAAGCCCCTTTCATAGTGTAGATAAACTCATCTCTCATCCAGTCCCAACTTAATTTCCAATTATCAAGGCGGCCAAGAGGGTTATGGTTTGAGATTGTGACTTGAGCCCAGTAGTTTGAATCATACGTTCTGATCACATCATACATTATTGTAAGATCGCCATTTTGGCGGGGCAGAAATTCTTCACCTGTGGTGGCATTACTTTTAAAATTTGGATCTTTGGTACAGCAGACTTGCATTTCACTTGTCCCTGCAAAATCCAGAAACAACAAATGCACAGATCAACATAGGTGAGAACACAGGTACATCAGGTACATCAACCTTAAAAACCTAACTTGCAAAGAAACAACATACAACATTCCGATGAATAACGAATCAACTAATCTGCAATGGGATACAAGCAGGCAAACGAAAAGGGCAAATCAAAAAAGAAGAAGAGAAAGTAGATATTCGATCACAATGTCATGAGAACCCACTTTTTTCCGTCTTTTATTCTGCATTTGTAATATTCATTAACAGAGAAAACTCAAACTTGTGTATGTTGTTTAATGGTCACATCAGCATAAGCCGCTTGGGTACAAAAAATTCTGAATTGACTCCAGTATAGGAAATTTCATGTCTGAGCTGGAATAAATACACTGTTTTTCCTCGTACGCTTTTGATACCTTTAGACTTCAGAAAGACAAATAATTGCCTCTCCTATTAAAGTGAAACCCATCCTGTATCAATTCAGGAATGGTGCTCAAATAATTGATATATGTTAGATTAGGCAAAACCCATTGCTCAGGAATTGTACATTGTGGTACTGGTTATGAGTTACAAGAATTAAGATTCTCCTGGTTTGTTTTGTAAGAGAAACATCTAGCATTCCTGGTGTACAAGGCGAGGTGTTAGTAATGAGGCTGGTTTACATGCTGAATGAAAACGTGCAAAGTAATTTCATTATCTTTTGAAAATATGTTTTGCCACAATGATAGCTGAAGCACATACGTTAAAACTTGTGTTGTTGATATGCACCTACTTTCCCTCTTCTAATTTTTTAAATATTCTGACCCTAGTTTTCCATCATCTTCTCTTCATCTTGATTATTTTTGAGAGAATTACTTGTGGTGATGGCGGGGGCTGGTGCAAGGCCGTCGTTTTTGGTCTATGGTTAACACTTTCTTGTTTCAAAGGCCACAATCATTTTAAACATAGTTTTAAAAACATATTGGTATTAGTGATATCGGCTGATATCAAACAGAATATATATGTGGGCCATATTTAATACCCTGATTTTAATCGATACATAATAAATTTATCCTACATTCCCTTTTCTTTTTCTTTTTCTTTTCTTTTTATCAATCCTATGGCCATTAGTTTATTGACATTATCATAGAAAGTTGTATATATACAGATACTACGATATAAAAACCTCAAGGACAAGGCCCCAGATCTATACCACACAAAATAACAAAAACAGCAATATATAAAATAACAAAAACCCATTAAAACATTCTCCAATTCTCCAAAATGTCATCTTATGTGACAAAATTCCAAGATTTCATTTCCCTTTCCACAAATTCTAAGCAAACAAACAGAGATAAAATTTTGAATAGCAGAAAAAAAAAAAAAAAAAATCAAATCAAATCAAATCAAACCCATCATCAATATATCAGAGTAACAAAAACCCATTAAAATAGATTCTCCAATTCTCCAAAATCTCATCTTATCTAACAAAATTCCAAATTTTCATCTCTTCCCACAAATTCTAAGTATCCAAACAGAGATAAAAGATCAAATCAAACCCATCAATATATGCAGAACACATTACCAATATCTACAAATCTGCATATATAGAATCAACAGAACTGAAAATAAGCAAACAAATAGAGATAAAAATTTGAATAGCAGCAGCAAAAGAAATCAAATCGAACCCATCATCAATACATCAAAGTAACAAAAACCCATCAAAATTAGTTTCTCCAATTCTCCAAGATCTCATCTTATCTAACAAAATTCCAAACTTCCATCACTTTCCACAAATTCTAAGTATCCAAACAGAGATAAAAGATCAAATCAAAAACCCATCAATATATGACAGAACAGAACTGAAACAATGTGAATATATATACCTTGCAAAGTGGGTTTAGGGCAAACAAACCCATCATTGGCGAGAGAGATATTCGAAGGCATAGGAACACTGGGGGACCCAACTCCGAACTGGGTACCCACCAAATCGATCTGAACAGACATCTGGGTCAAGTCACCGGCGGTCTCGACGGCGGTCTTGAGATCGGTGCTCGGGTACCCAGCAAAAACAGTGCCGTTTCCGACTCCGGCAGGGAGGATAGTCCCGTCGGCGAGCACAGCATTGGAAGCCGAGACTAAGAACTCGTTGTGTTTAAAGCCGACGAAGACTTTCCAGGACTTAAGGTCGTCGAGGCCATTGTTGAGGATGGTGAGAGTGGACTGGAATCGGTAGGGTTGGTGGGTCGGGTCGGATTTGAGAGTGGGAGGGAGCTGGGCTCCACTGGAGTAGGAGTAGGAGAGGTATACGCCGTTGCAGGCGTCGGAGGCCGGAGATGGGGCGGAGGGTTGGGACTGGGAGATGGTGGTGGAGAGGAGGAGAGCGAAGATGGTGATGAAGAGAGAGGGGGCCATGTTTTGCTGTGATTTCAAAGTTTGAGGAGAGAGAAAGTGTTATATAGAGAGAGAAAGATAGACATATATTTGAGAGAGAGAGAGGGGAAAGCGAAGACGCGGAGGGAGGAAAATATACAGCTTATTTGGATTCTGTCCTCATTATGTTTTTTTTTAACGTTGGTATTATATTCATTAATTATTGTATTAAGATTAGTTATAATATATTATTAATTTTATTTATTATATAAATTATAAATATTAAAAATATTTTAAATTATGTTATATCAGATACACTAATTGATATATGTAGTATTATTATTTTTTTTTATTACCCTCCCTATCGTTAAAAAATGATAAGCTGGTTTAATTTCATACCTCGGATTCATTTTTTAAGAAATTAAATTTTTTTATTTTTTTATTTTCATTATATTTTTAATATATTAAATATTTTTAAAAATTTTACATATACTTAAAAATATAATATTTAGAAAAAAAAAATTTAAAAATTCACTAAATATAAAAAATATGAAAATTTAATATATTTTTCGTATTCTTATATATTTATTAATTTTGAATTTTTTTTACAAATATTTTACTTTTTAAATACATCTAAGTAAAGTGCATCTAAAAAAATATTTAAAAAAATACTTAAAATTTTAAAAATATTCACTAAAAATATAAAAAGAATTTTTTTTTGAGAAAATTGGTCTAGGGTCCCTTTCCCACTTTCGTAATGGAAGAGATTTACAATATTATTTTTTGATGTCTAAGATCCCTCCCATCTATCACAGAGAAATTGGTCTAAGGTCCCTCTCATCACCGCGATCAAACACGCACACACACAGAGTTCACAATCCCGATCGATTTCGTCCTATTTCAACCTAATTTGGGGATTGTAGATCCAGTATCGAATCTTCATTAAGACAACATGTTGTTTGCTCAGATCGATGCTGTGTACTCTGCTCTGGCATCATTAGGGTTTAAGAAGGTTCCATTGCAGATCAATTTCTGTGGCCCGTCTCTCCTGGCGAGATTCCTCCTTCTAAATCCTCTGAAATCGCAACTCCTTGTTTTATTTTTTCCTTGGAAACAAACAGAAACCAACTATGACTGAACATTTCTCTGAAGTCCGTCTCCCCCCATCCGTCCAATTGATGCTCCAGAAAATCTATAAATTTGGTTGTGTGATTCTTTTAAAGTGCATGTTTCCATTTTTCAACATCACTTTCTTTCGGGATATTTTTTTCTCTAGCTCTACTTTTTCAGATCAGCTCTAGTCTCACCGTTACACGGGTTTGAAAAATCAGAATGTAGAAAAGCGCGTGAGCTCTCAATCTTCTACAAGCACATACTTATAATTTATATAAGTTATCTCAAGAACATGTTCCCTAGAAAGGCTGCTCTGTTTTTTATTCTTGCACTAAGTTACTTCTTGTTATTAAGGTTTGCCGAGCCTAAGTTATCCCAGGAAGAAGGTAAGCAGATTTCCCATTTTGTTTTTGTTTTTTTTGTTTTATTTTTTTGTTTTTCCCCCCCTGTTTGGGTGCTGAGAAAATGTAGAAAAAGCAGTGGAAAATAGAAATTTGGAGTTTTTTTTTAGTTGAGTTGAGTTTGTGGAAAATCAAGACAACAGGAAACAAAAGGTTTAGAAATTCTATTTTATTTTCTCTGATTTGATCAAGAACGAAGAGTAATTTTATTTATTCAACATATTCAAAAAAAAAGAAAAGGGGTACATGTAAACCAGCCTCAAAGATCAAAAAATCCAAAAAATCAAAAAGTCACTATTCTATTTAAGTCACATCATCTTATTAAGTCACATCACCTCTTTAACACATCACTTCAAACCCAACCCAAATCCAACCCATATTTCATAAAAAGTCAAAAAGTGCACTTATTTAGTCTTCCCAAACTTGGCCTAATATATCAACTTCAAGTTTCAACACACTAGAAGAAGTTGATCAGTGAAAGCAATTGCCGTAGCCTTTTTGAGGGTATGTAAGAGCATGGCGAAGGAACAGGTGGCCCTTCAGGTTCTTTGTGACCCTCCATCAGCTTTCTCTGAATTTTCTGTACAGAGAAATTTTGTCCAGAGAAGAATTTCTCTAAAACCTCTCAGAGAATTTCTCAGAGAAAATTTACGTAGTGGCCAAAATCCCAGAGAAATTCTCTTCAGAGAAAATGGGTTGGCCAAGAAGTGGCTTTGATTCCACGCTTTTCCAATGGGTAGTATAAGACAACAGCATCAAAGAATTTCTCTGAAGTAGAGCACTAGTTCAACCCAGAGAAAATTAAGTCCAAACCAAAGAATTTCTCTGGACCAACCCAATTTTCTCTGATTTATCTGGTTTGGAGAGAATTTCTTTGGTTTTGGATCAGAGAAATTTGTGGGATTGTAGGTTTGTTAGACATAGGTTTAATTGTAGGTAATAGAGCCAGAGAAATTTGCAAAGTCAGAGAAATTTCCTGGATAGCCATACAAATTTCCTCTCCACAATTTTCTCTACCAAACAGAGCATATATTACAAGTCAATAACTAATCATACAGCCAATACATTGTTTTTTCTTAGGAATTGGAAAGAACTTGCATCAGGTGATAAAAGGGAAAGAGAAAAAAAAAAAAAATCATTCGTAAACTTCTTCAAGATAAAAAAGACATTTCTTGATTATCAGTGCACAAACATTCACCAAAAACATGTATGGTGTATGTGTGGCTCCCTGTCACGACCCAAACCCGGCCCTATGGGTTTAGCACCGTAACTGGCCAGTAATCCGAGATTACCGTCGATATCTGATACAAGAATCTGAGTTCAGGGCCTGGCGGAAGCCAAAACAGTAAAAACTAGTGTCCATAGAGCTGTGTTAATCTGTATGCCAAAAACATTTTTCATACATTTATGCATTCACTACCAGTACAGTATACACAATCATTACAGACATTCAGTACGGGGACTTAATCCCTCGATAACAAGACAAAGATAACAAGAACGGTCTATACAAAACAAGAAAACAAGAAGGAGACCTATGGGGACACAAAAACACCCCAAGCCATGGCATGGCGTCTCGGAACCTCACAGTGAGGCACAAAGGCTGGCTGACAAAACTGGGGACCAATCCCACGCTCCTAGCTCCGGTCTGGTGGCTGAGCACCTACATATATATAAACAGTGAGCTAAAGCCCAGTGAATAACATACAGTGTAAAGAGGTTATGAATGAATGTCCTTACAGTAATGAAATCAATTCATTATACAGTATTTCAATCTTTCAGTATTTCAGTCAATCAGTATTTCAATCAATCAGTCATATGTGGTACATCCATTAGCCTATAAACATGAGGGTCCAAAAGGACCGGCCTTAACAGACCCAACAATAATGATGGCCATCAATCAAGATGGTTCCACAAGGAAACCGACAGAGCTCAGAATACCCAATAACATAGGGTGCTAAGGATGCCACAATCTGATCAGAAATAGGACATACATTCATTCAATAAACAATATCAGTTCAATAAGCAGTTCGATTCGGTATTCAAAATAAAACCATTTGAACATATCTTTACACAACTGTTACTCACGGTGATTGGGCTATCGAGCTAGAGCGTCCCCGAGAGTCAACCCTAAAGTCAATCAAATAGAACACACACTAAGTTTACTTGGAAAGGATGATAATTAAATCCCTAAATTCCTCGGTGTGGTTCTATGTCTATATCCTCATTAAGATGCTCTAAACTAGGCCTAAGAATGCCTAGGATGCGATGAGGATGCAAAAATGCACTAAGGAAGCAATTCGAAATTTTGCACTTGAACAGGGGCCTCCGCCGAAGCCTTGAGTTTCGCCGAGCGGACAAGCACCTAAAGGCCCACGCCGGCGTACATTCCGCCGCTCGAGCGGACTGATGAAAGGTGCAAAAATGCTGGATGCGCGATTTTCCCGCCGGCGTTAAAATCCGCCGAGCGGATCAGAAACACCGCGAGAAAATCTTTGGAGCATGCATTCCCGCCGAAGCACTTCGCCGAAGGACGTCCAAAATCTGGAAAATCCAGATTCGACTTCTGAGTTTCAAACCAAGTTTCAATGCTCCAAATTCGATCCTCTTGGGCCCATTTTCTGGAAAACTCTTTCAAACACATAGAATAACAAGTTTTAAAACTCAATTTAAGAAATCAAAGGCCCAAGGGTGTTTCAATTAAACTCAATTTCAAACCATTTTCAAGAACACTTTCAAAACATGACATGCATGATCTTTAAACCAATTTCAAGCTTCCAATCATGCTCAAATGAGCTCAATTCTGTGAAAAGCAAGTTGAAAACATGGACTATAACAATACCATGAACATGCATGTGACAAATTGCCATGAACTTAACTTCAAACTCACCAATATAAACATGCATGCATGAATTTGACTTCAATCCAACATATATGAACAATATCATGTCTTAGCTCTACAATGATGCATGAATCATGCAAAACTTAGCTCAAGGACAACAATAAGAAGATGATTCCTTACCTAGAGTTCCAATTACAAGTTTTGGAGGCTTAATTTGACAATTTCCTAGCAACCACTTCAATTCTCCAAGCAATTCTAACAATTTGAGCTTAATTCTTCAAGATGAACTCTCTCTCTCTAAGCTCTCTTGTTTGGTCGGTTAGGGGAAAGAATTGGCTGATCAAAATGTTTGCTAAGTGTGTAATAGGCTCAAGAATAATGATAAACAAGTTGCCCACTAGCCATGGCAATTCGGTAAATACGTCTAAGTTCATAATTACTCTTTTAATCTAATGTAATCATTCCTAACCAATTTTCAGATAAAAATATCATTAAATCACAAACATTCTCCTGATCACAAAACACTAACCGGTTCCTAATTCGGCCGCCGATAAGGCCTTCAATTTACAGTTTAAACATATGAATCAAACAGATAATCGCATAAGTCAACAGATACAATATGTAATTAAATAGACAAACTCATTCGATTTGATTTCATTCTGGTTTGTTCAAGAGGTTCGTCCACTTATCGGTCATTAGCGATTCGGTTTAGCAATGATCGAGGTAATTGATGGTTTAACGTAATCAAGACTGAGGTTGTTCTGATCTCCTCCTTATAAGGAGTTTAGTCCTCTAAACTCGAGTTACCTTCGACCGAAGAAAACAGATTCACGAACAAATCCGGATATCGCCTAGCCATGTCATCTTCCTCTCCCAAGTGGCATACACACCACCATGGTTACGCGCCAACTTTACTAGCGGAATCTCTTTGTTTCTTGATCCGGTTTACATAATCAGATAGGCCGTTCCTCGTAAGTGTAGTCATCACTCAACACGATACGAGTAGGCTCAATCACATGAAGCGGATCTCAAGATAGTCTCTCAACATCGAAATGTGGAAGGCGTTATGCATATGCTCCATTTCGGAAGGAGCGCAACTTGATACGCCACCGGATTGATTTTCAATAACTGATACGGTCCGACATATCTCGGTGCTAACTTGCCTTTGACTCAAACGAGTCGGCCTTTCATTGGTGTCACTTTCACAAAAACGCGTGATCACCCACTTCATATTCTCTATCCCGCCTTCTCGACATCTGCGATAACTCTTCTGCTTCACTGCGGTTTTGGTCTTTCTTTGTATCAATTTCACTTTCTCGCGTTTATATACAATCTTGCCCAACGGCCCATCTCTAATTTCTGCCCAGCAGATTGGAGATCTACATTTCCTGCCATACAATGCCTCGAAAGGCGCCATACCGATACTCGAATGGTAGCTGTTGTTGTAGGCGAATTCAACTAATGGCAAATGACTTTCCCAATTTCCCTGAAAATCAAGGACACACATTCTCAGTAGGTCCTCTAGAGTTTGGATGGTCCTTTCTGACTGTCCATCTGTCTGAGGATGATAGGCACTACTCAAATTTCAATTCAAGACTCCAATGCGTCAGAGGCTCTCGCTGTAACCTCGATGTAAACTTGAATCCTCGCGGAAACAATAAATATAGGCACTCCATGCAATCTCACAATTTCATCAATATAGATAACAGCCAATCTATCCGCATTAAAAATTGTCTTGACAGGTAGGAAGTGTGCAGATTTAGTCAGTCTATCCACAATAACCCAAATAGAGTCCATACCTTTCGGAGCGAGGTAGTCCAACGATAAAATCCATCGTGATATGCTCCCATTTCCACTGGTATGGGCAAGGGTTGCGATAAGCTTCAGGTCGTTGATGTTCACCTTGACTGTTGGCGTGAAGACATTTAGACACAAAGTCGGCAATTTCCTTCTTCATTCCCGCCACGAAATTTCGCTTTCAAATCTTGGTACATTTTTGTATTCCCTGGGTGAATCGAAAACTTCGAACTGTGGCCTTCTTGTAGAACTCTTCTTTTCGATTCAGTGTCATTCGGTACACACAGTCTGTCTTGAAATTTCAGTATATTGTTCTCAAATTTGAACCCCGGTCTCAGTTTTGAATCTCTTTCTTCAATAACCTTTTTCAAGAAATCATCTAGTTGTTGTTTTTCTTTAATTTCCTCAATCAATGCTGGTTGAGCAGAAATAGCAGCTAAGGTTCCACCTTGTTCTTTCAATACAATTTCAATTTCAGACTTTTCCAGATCAAGAAGCAACTCTTTCTGTCCAGTCAACAAACAGGCTAAGTTCCCAATCGATTTTCGGCTCAAAGCATCGGCAACGGTATTGGCTTTTCCCGGATGGTACAAAATCTGTAGGTCATAGTCTTTTATCAGTTCAAGCCATCTCCGCTGTCTCATATTCAATTCTTTCTGAGTGAAAAAGTATTTCAGGCTCTTGTGGTCAGTATACACTTCACAGGTTGCTCCATACAAATAGTGACGCCAAATTTTCAGTGCAAACACTACTGCAGCAAGTTCTAGGTCATGGGTCGGGTAGTTCTTTTCATGCGGTCTCAACTGTCGGGAAGCATAAGCAATAACTCTCCCATTCTGCATTAAAACACACCCCAAACCCTTATGAGAAGCATCACTAAAAACAGTATAACCATCCGTACCTGAAGGTAGAGTCAAAATCGGTGCAGTCACAAGTCTGGTTTTCAATTCTTGAAATGCTAATTCCCTCTGGTCAGTCCAGTCAAATGATATCCCCTTCTGTGTCAACTGAGTCAGTGGTAAGGCAATTTTGGAGAAATCTTTGACAAACCTTCTGTAATATCCAGCCAGTCCCAAAAAGCTTCGGACTTCGGTTACATTGGTTGGTCTAGGCGATTCACTCTGACTTCAATTTTCTGCGGGTCAACAGAAATTCCATCTTTGCTAACAACATGCCCCAAAAACATTATATGATCAAGCCAAAATTCACATTTAGACAATTTAGCATACAGTTTCTGTTCTCTTAAGGTTTGCAGGGCAAGCCTCAGATGATGTTCATGTTCTTCTACAGTCTTAGAATAGATCAATATGTCATCAATAAATACCACAATAAAGTCGTCAAGGTATGGTTTAAAAATTCTGTTCATGAGGTCCATAAATGCAGCTGGGGCATTCGTGACTCCGAACGGCATAACTAAAAATTCAAAGTGGCCATACCTCGTTCTGAAAGCAGTTTTATCAATGTCTTCCGGTTTAACTTTCAGTTGATGATACCCCGATCTAAGATCAATCTTGGAAAACACTTGTGCACCTCAGAATCGGTCAAATAAATCATCAATACGGTAATGGATATTTATTCTTCTGATTACCTTGTTCAATTTCAGTAATCAATGCACATCTCGGTGGAGCCGTCTTTCTTCTTTACAAACAAAACAGGTGCACCCGGTGAAATCGGGTCGATAAACTTCTTGTCTAACAGTTCTGCAATTGTACCTTCAATTCTTTCGATTGATTGGAGCCATTCTATAGGAGCTTTAGATGTCATTTGGGTACGGAACTACATCCACAATAAATTCAATTTCCCTGTCAATCAAATCCCCTGGCAATTCATCTGGAAATACATCTGGGAATTCTCTGACTATAGGAATACAATTCACATCAGTTTTAACATTATCATTAGCAGGTACAGTCAATACAGAACACAGATATCCTTTACACCCCTTTCTAATCAATTTGACAGCCTTTACAGAAGAAATCAGATATGGAGGAGGTACTACTCCACTCCCATTAAACACAAATTCGGGCAAACCCGGTGGACGGAAAACTACTTGTTTCGTTACACAGTCTATAGTAGCATGATATTTCTGTAGCCAATCCATCCCCAATATTACATCAAAATGATCTATGTTCAATGGTAGTAAATCAATAAACAGATGCATATCCCCAACAATAATCTCACAAGCAGGATACATATATGCACATGTCATGGATCCCAACAGTGATAATCTGACTAACAAATAGTTCATGGGTTCTAAGGGTCTATTCAATTTACGCGAAAAAGCATGCGACACATAAGAATGTGTAGACCGAATCAATCAATACATAAGCATTACGAGCACGATAGAGAGGATACGACACAATGATCTCGATGTTTTGCGTCTCCGGATTAGGGCAAACACTGCCTGCCTCATAGGCTCTTTCCCGGTAGCTTTGGGGTTCGGTTTTGGTGCTACATTTGATCTTTCTTTGCTTGGTGCGACTTACTACTACTGGCCGAAGGAAGGCGATCTTTGATTCTGTGGCCCACCTTGCCACACCTGAAACAAGCTCCAGAAACCTGGTAGCAAACCCCTTTGTGCTTGTTGCCACATACAGAGCAGGGTGGAGTAAATCCACTCCCTTGGCTGGGGCTAGTAGTCGACCCCGTATTCTGTTTCTTGTTCGCTGGGTTATGCTTACCCTTCTTAAACTTAAAACCCTGTCTTTTCCCTTGCCACTCACTTGTCGGTGTTTCAGATTGTTTCACTGCTGCAATATTTGTCTCGGCCATCAATGCCCGGTCGAGAACACCTACATAAGTTGGCATTTTCAAAACATTTATTCGGTCCTGGATAGCAACACTAAGGCCGCCTTCAAACCTCCTGGCCTTCTTATAATCGGTATCCACCATATGTGGTGCATACCTAGCAAGTTCAGTAAAATTCTTCTCATATTCGGCAACAGACGTCTTGCCTTGTCTCAGTTGTTCAAACTCGGTTACCTTTCTGTCCCTAATGCACTGCGGAAAATATTTTTCAAAGAAGGACTCCTTGAACTGAGCCCAAGTCATTACAGTGTTTGCATCACGGGTCAACATCCACCACCTTCTAGCTTCTTCCTGAAGGGTGAAGGTTGCTAACAAAACTTTGTTTGCTTCAGAGCACGGAAAAACCTCAAACAACTTTTCGGTCTCAAGAACCCAAGCTTCGGCCTTTAACGGTTCTAAGCCTCCTTGAAAGGACGGCGGTTTCATTTCTTCAATTTCGAGTCGGTGCAATAATGTCCACCTCATTAGCATTCACATTTTATGCGTTACATTCGGTTGCAGGAGGAGGAGGTGAAATTTGTTGGTCTTGGTTGTTGTTCGAGTCTTTCCATTATCGGTCCCATCATTTGTTCAAGTCCGCCATTCGGCCTCGAGAGGATGATGCTTGATTTCATTTGCATTATCCATTTCACTATAGCGATTATACCAGCTTATCATTATAAACATTGTACAATTAAATGTTTAACACTTTAACATATAATCGATACCATAAGCACACACTTTTCAAATTCATGAGATGCCCTATTTGCTTTTCTAGGACACCCTATAGCTCATTCGGACACGTGTGTGCGCTATAACTCCTGCTTATGTATTGCTCTAATACCCCTCTGTCACGACCCAAACCCGGCCCTATGGGTTTAGCAAATGAATCGCGATGTCAATCCGAGATTACCGAAGGCCCGCAATCAAGAATACAAGAAATCTGAGTTCGGGCTGGCGGAAGCCAAAAGCAGTAAAAACTAGTGTCCATAGAGTCATGTTAATCTGTATGCCAAAAACATTTTTCATACATTTATGCATTCACTACCAGTACAGTATACACAATCATTACAGACATTCAGTACGAGGACTTAATCCCTCGATAACAAAGATCTGATATAACGATAAGCGGTCTATACAAAACAAGACAAAACAAGAAGGAGACCTATGGGGACACAAAAACACCCCAAGCCATGGCATGGCGTCTCGGAACCTCACAAGAAGGCACAAAGGTCGGCCGACAAAGCGGGGACCAATCCCACGCTCCTAGCTCGATGCGGTGGTGAGCACCTACATATATATATAAGCTGAGCTAAAGCCCGTGAATAACATACTGTGTAAAGAGGTTATGAATGAATGTCCTTCTGATAATGAAATCAATTCATTATCTGATATTTCAATCTTCAAGATTTCGGTCAATCAAGATTTCAATCAATCACCATATGTGGTACATCCATTAGCCTATAAACAAGAGGTCCAAAAGAGGGCCACTGAACTCCAACAATAATGATGGCCATCAATCGGTATGGTTCCACAAGGAAACCGACAGAGCTCAGTAACGATAATAACGATGAGGTGCTAAGGATGCCTGTCTGATTCAGAAATAGGACATACATTCATTCAATAAACAATATCAGTTCAATAAACAGTTCAGTTCGGTATTCAAAATAAAACCATTTGAACATATCTTTACACAATCTGTTACTCACAGTGATTGGGCTATCAGTAGCTAGAGCGCGTCCCCGAGAGTCAACCCTAAACAGTCAATCAAATAGAACACACACTAAGTTTACAGTTGGAAAGGATGATAATTAAATCCCTAAATTCCTCGGTGTGGTTCTATGTCTATATCCTCATTAAGATGCTCTAAACTAGGCCTAAGAATGCCTAGGATGCGATGAGGATGCAAAAATGCACTAAGGAAGCAATTCCAGAATTTTCGATGAGCAGGCCTCCGCCGAGCGAGTTTCGCCGAGCGGACAAGCACAAAGGCCCACGCCGAAGGCGTACATTCCGCCGCCGAGCGGTGATGAAAGGTGCAAAAATCTTTGGATGCGCGATTTTCCGCCGAAGCGTTAAAATCTCGCCGAGCGGATCAGAAACATCGCGAGAAAATCTGGAGCATGCATTCCCGCCGAGCGAACGCCCAAATCTGAAAATCCAGATTCGACTTCTGAGTTTCAAACCAAGTTTCAATGCTCCAAATTCGATCCTCTTGGGCCCATTTTCTGGAAAACTCTTTCAAACACATAGAATAACAAGTTTTAAAACTCAATTTAAGAAATCAAAGGCCCAAGGGTATTTCAATTAAACTCAATTTCAAACCATTTTCAAGAACACTTTCAAAACATGACATGCATGATCTTTAAACCAATTTCAAGCTTCCAATCATGCTCAAATGAGCTCAATGCATGAAAAGCAAGTTGAAAACATGGACTATAACAATACCATGAACATGCATGTGACAAATTGCCATGAACTTAACTTCAAACTCACCAATATAAACATGCATGCATGAATTTGACTTCAATCCAACATATATGAACAATATCATGTCTTAGCTCTACAATGATGCATGAATCATGCAAAACTTAGCTCAAGGACAACAATAAGAAGATGATTCCTTACCTAGAGTTCCAATTACAAGTTTTGGAGGCTTAATTTGACAATTTCCTAGCAACCACTTCAATTCTCCAAGCAATTCTAACAATTTGAGCTTAATTCTTCAAGATGAACTCTCTCTCTCTCTAAGCTCTCTTGTTTGGTCGGTTAGGGGAAAGAATTGGCTGATCAAAATGTTTGCTAAGTGTGTAATAGGCTCAAGAATAATGATAAACAAGTTGCCCACTAGCCATGGCAATTCGGTAAATACGTCTAAGTTCATAATTACTCTTTTAATCTAATGTAATCATTCCTAACCAATTTTCAGATAAAAATATCATTAAATCACAAACATTCTCCTGATCACAAAACACTAAACGGTTCCTAATTCGGCCGCCGATAAGGCCTTCAATTTACAGTTTAAACATATGAATCAAACAGATAATCGCATAAGTCAACAGATACAATATGTAATTAAATAGACAAACTCATTCAGTTTGCCATTCATTGAGTTCAAGAGTTCGATTCACTTATCGGTCATTAGCGATTCGGTTTAGCAATGATCAAGAGGTAATTCGATGGTTTAATCTGTCGATCACGAGGTTGTTACACTCCCTCTGCATAAAATTCTGAGAATAATTAGATTTTCTAGAGAAATTTGGTCTGAAATTTCTCTGGACCAATTTTCTCTGGACTGAAATTTCTCTACACCAATTTTCTCTGAACTGAAATTTCTCTAAACCAATTTTCTCTGGACTGAAATTTTTCTGGATCAAGGTTGAGGAACCTTAGACATTATGAAAATATTGTTGATGGACCTTAGACATCATAAAAATATTTGATATCCTTCATGCTATAAAATCATAATATCAAGGACCTTAAAAAAAACAAACCCCTTTTTTTTTTAGGTCATCCAGAAAAATTTCAATGGTTTGTTCAATTTTTTTGATTTTCTATGTTTTGAAATTTTCTCTAGGGTTGAATTTTCTCTAATTTTCTCACAAATAACTCTGTGATTTGCTGCTTTGCTTGCCTTCACTCTTGGTGTCAAACAAATTATGAAAAATTTCTCTGGAGAGAATGAGAGATGAAATCGAACAACATAAATATTGCTCTCCTTCTCAACAAGAGGGTTTCAAAATTTGATTTCACAAATATTGGGTTTTATACAAATTAAGCATTCCAAGTTCCAGCTCGAAACCAAAGAATTTCTCTGGACCAATTCAGAGAAAATTCAGTTCAAAAACCAGAGAATTTCTTTGGTTTCAACCAGAGAAAATTCAGTTTCAGGTGATCGTGATTTACCATTTCTTTCTGATAATGGATCATCTGAATCAGCTTTGCGATAGGAAATTATAAGATCCTGATCACTTGTGATATATATGTTGTTTGTGTTGCAATCAAGATGCCATAAGATGTGATCCTCAAATGAAGTTACGAGCTCCTCACGGAAGTTCCAAATAGCCACCATCCTGTTTCTGAATGTCAGGAACAATTGGTTCTCATATAGAAATATAAATGCAGATGGAGTCATAAATTCAGTTTTGCTAACTTTTGTTAGTTTAGAATTGTGAACCTGCAAATAACAAATATCAGATATTAAACGTAGATTAAAACAAATTATTTCAAAACTTTTGGAAAATTCAAAATTTCTCTAGACTCTCCAAACCTAGAAAAATTCCCAGACAAACATTTCCAAAGATTCTCTCACCCAGAGAATTTCTCTGGACTCCACAACCCAGAGAAAATTCCCAAACAAATATTTCCAGAGAAATTCTCTCAACCCAAAGAATTTCTTTGGACTCCACAACCCAGAGAAATTCCTAGACAAACCTTGTCAAAAAAATTGTTAATTTCAGTAATGCTTTCAGTAAAATTTCAATAAAAAAAATCATGTTTCAATAATGCTCCACAATCAATACAAAATCAAAAGCAAGGGAAAAAAATGAAATAAGAAGAAGACCCAATTTTTGCTTTTTCCTCCATTTTCTGAGAAACCAAACACCCTCAAAATAGCAAAAAAAACAATCGTTTGTAGATCTAAGAAACCCTAGACATACCTTAGTGTCAATAGCTTTATAGATAACTCCATAGGTTCCTTCGCCGAGAACTTCGCGCTTGAGGTACCGATCGGCGACCTTCTTTGACAGTAAGTGATCCACTTCAGACATTGTTAACGTTGTTGTTGTTGTTGTTGTTCTTTGCTGACTCAGGTATGAAAATTTAATGGTATGGTAGACTCATTGTGGACTCAGAAAAAGTCATGGAATGTTGGATTTCATGGATTCCTCCATGAATTGATTGTGAGAGAGAGAGAGATGAGGGTTTCGGGTTGCTGGGGTGGATGGTTTTGCAGAGAGGGTTAAAGAAAAACGACTATCTGGCGAAAAGAGTGGGTTATGCTGATGCGTCGTCAATGGAGGAGTTGCAGAGTGCGATTCTCTGTAAATATGCTCAGAACTAGGTTTATCATTCCAACACGTTGGCGCGAGCTGGATCGACGAGAGAGAAAGAGAGAGAAAAGAGCAGCGATGAGGTAAGTGTTTGAAAGCGTGAGATAGATCAAATTTATCTGAAGGACTTTAGCTATCATAAAATAATATTGTGGATCTCTTCCATTACTAAAAATGGGAGAGGGACCTTAGACTAATTTTCCTAATATAAAATCACAAAATATTAAAAATTCAATTTTCAGAAAATTGAAACCAAACCCACTGAGTGGCTTTTGGAGAATCTAATCTGTTTGGTTTGATTATGAGTTTTGAAAAAAAAAATTAAATTGTATTTTAAAATTTTTTTGAGTTAATTCTTTTGAAATTTAATTTTTTTAGGGTAAATATTTTTTTATTATAAATATATTTTTAAATATACATTGTATTTATTATATTTGTATGCTGTATTTTTTTAAATATTTAAAATTTTTAAAAAAATTATTATTTTTATTTTAAATATTTTCCTTTTTTTCAATATTTTTTATAATATATATATTTTTATTTTTTTAAATATTTAATTTTAAAAAAATAGATTGCTCATATATATCTAAATAATGACAAATTATTTAGTCAATACTTAAAAAATAACAAATTACTTTTTTTCAAAAACATAAAAAATATTTTTTCAAAAAAATAAAAAAATAAAAAATAGTTATAAAAAACAAAATTAAAAATTTTATTTTGTTTCAAAAATAGAGTTTTGAAAAGAGTTTAGTTATGAATTTTTGAAAAGAGTTTTGAATTGAGTGTTTGGTTGTAAGTTTTGAAATTTTTTTATTCAAATCATGATCCCAAAACTTAACCAAATGCCACCTAATTTTTTTTGATAATATAATTATTATATTTTAAAAAATATTAATTTTTCAAAACTATCTTTTAATAGTACAATTATTACATTTCAAAAGTAATTTTATTGAATTAAAAATAACGACAGAATAGAAAGTTCATGTTACTTTAATCCTCTATTTTTTAAAATAGTCTAATATTTTGGGATAATAAAAAATAGAATAATTGACTAATATTTTGAAACGGAGGAGTAAGTAAAAAAGGATAATTAAATTATGGATTTTGGCTTCGCTCAAATAAGCGAGCGTTTAGTTTTGGTATGTTTATTTTTGAACCAATTTTAGTGATATTAACGGATCACTTTTTAAGATTCGTTTAGTAGAATATTCATATAAAAAATAAGATAATTGAATATTGATAAATACATATTTAAATCATATTTATTTTTAAAAAATAGATGACAAATATAATTTTAAGAATAATCATTCATTTTTAAAATATATAATTGGTTCTAACATATTGCTACCGATATCTGATTATTTTAATTTTTTGTATGAATATTCTATTTAACGAGTCTTAAAAAATATGAACAGTTTGGATCAACGAAATCAATTCGAAGATGGGCCTACCAAACCTGAATGCTCTCTCAAATTAAGATTACTCAATTTGATTTAATTTGTGATAAGTGAAACCCTTAAATTATATTCTTTCTAAAAAAGGATTAATGAAGGATATATTTCAAGAAAATTTCAATTTACTCCTAATATTGGTTGAAGCGATTAGTTCCCCCCCCCCCCCCCCCCCCCCAAAAAAAAAAAAAAAATTAAATACATTGGGTGAGGCAAATGAAAAGCACACAGCACCATGAAGATGATAATTATTTATAAAGATTTATGCGTAAAATCTAAATCAACATAAAATGTGTGACTTAAATTTTTAAGAAAACAATGCAATACAAATAAATAAAATTTACAAATTTTGCATACAAACAAACTCATGTGGTTCCAATCATATTATTAATACAGTAATGATATATAAATTAATAAATAAAACATAAATCTGATCACTTTAATATTATTGTTATCTAATGAGTAGTTCAACAATCTAATACGATTTTTTTCACCAAAAAATACACACCTTTTTAGTTGTTCAAATAAAAAAAAAAATTGTAACATTATTTGAGTTTATTTATTCATTTATTTAAAGAGGCAAAATGGGAACACAAACAAATTAATAACTAGGAATGTTCATACGTTAAGTTGGACTAGGTTCGAATTGGATTAACACTATATAATCAGGAATTTTGTGTTTGTCTAAGTTCGGTTTGGTCCTAACATCCGGCCTCTCCATCTCTCTAGCCCAGCCCCCAAAAAAATATATAAATATCTAGTCCTCCCATTAAGCTATATGTAAATTCTTTTTTAAAACATTTCATAACTAAATTCAATAATAAATTATATTTCTTAAATAAATATATCGACATCATTATAAATTAAATAATTTTGTGTATAAATTAAAAGATTTTTTAAATAAATTCAATCACACATCACCATAAATATAAGTTTTAATAAAATGAACAAAGACAAAATTTGAATCCCACCAAAAAATATATAAAATATATATATTTTAATGTATTATAATTAAATAATTTAACAGCATGTGGGGCCAGGTCGGGATGGATTGGAAGTATAAGGCTTTGTTTGGCATATATTAGAAAAGTCAAAAAATCACTATCATATTTAAGTCACATCATCTTATTTAAATTACATCACCTCTCTATCACATCACTTCAAACTCAATTCATATTTAATTCATATTTTATAAAAAATTAAAAAATATATTTATCTAAAACATTTCAAACCACTCTGAATCTAAAATCCAATTCATTAATATGTTGAGTTGAAAATGCTAACTCAATCCTGCTTTATAGACTAAAATAATATTTTTAATTTAAAAAAAATAAAATTAAGGACTTTGGTTGGTAGCTCAAAAATTAGTGGCCCTAATGGCCCTAATTTCCATATCAGGTAAAAAAAAAAGAAAAAAAAAACAAACTTATCCAAATAAAAAATTAGGGCCATTAGAATCACAATTTTTAAGATCACAAAACATTTTTCTAAAATTAAATTGGACGGAGTAAGCGTACTAACGGACGGACACTCACCCCTACTAATAATTAGGTGGTGACGTTTCGTCATGGGCACGTTTCGGTAATGAGCTGGATGGATGCAAAAACATGCGTCTTGGATTATTTGACAACACACATGGGGTATGTGCATATACATCCTTACCAATTACTCAAATATAAAAAAAAAAAATTATGCACACTGAATTCATTTTGTCTTCATCCATTGTTTTGAATTATTTCTTAAACAGTCTCTATAGTTTGAGATTCATGTCATTTTAATTTTTGATTTTTTAATTATAACATATTTAATTTTGAATTTTGAATCTTATTTCAAATTTTCAAGGGCAAAATTGTTAATTTGATAAAATATAAACTAATTTGACAAAAATAAATATCAAAAAAATATTTTCAAATTTTTAAAAATTATTTCTACCCACTAAAAATAAAATTATGTAAAATTGATAAAAATTACATAATTAATTTAAAAAAATTAATTTTACATGATCATCATCCAAACACATAATAAAAATTAATTTGGTAAAAAATAAATATCTAAAAGATTTGTCAATTTTATATAATTTTATCTTTAATGGGTAGAAATAATTTTTAAAAATTCAAAAATTTTTTTTGACATTTATTTTTGTCAAATTAATTTATATTTTATCAAATTAATGGTTTTGCCCTTGAAAAATTCAATGGTATATTCAATTGTCTTTATTTGGAACAAGATTTAAAATTCAGAGTCAAATATGTTACAATTAAAAAGTCAAAGACCAAAGTAACACAAATCTTAAACTATAGGGGCCGTTAATGTAATTTATCATTTCTTAAAAAGCCTAATCACAGCATATAACATATAATGATAAATCGTGAACTCGCACACATGATAAAAAGTTCTGTAAGATTTGTCCTACTAATCATATTTAGGAATGTTTTAAAATGATAATTAAAAATTAAATTTTTTTTTACTATTTTATGTAAAAAATAATGTGACCCAAAATAAAATAGAAATTAACTTTTAACTCATCATGTTCTCCCATAACTCATTTTAAAGAGAATCAAACCTGGAACTTAAAAACACACCCCCAAGTCTTACCAGTCGACCACGCCCCATAGGCCCAACTTTTACCTATTGCTTCACACCCAAGGCCCAGCCCATCATTGTTCTACAAGGCTGTTATTTCTACATCTTACATGTTACAGATTAAGGGGTATTTTGAAAAGATAGTTCAAAATTAATTTTTTTATTTTTTATTTTTTTTTTTGGATTTCTTTACGTGAGAGATGATATGACCAAAAATGAATTAAAAATTGACTTTTGACTTTTTTAGAAGGTTCCCAAATGACCCTTAGGCTTGATAGCAACCTCTTATATAATTTATTTAAAAAAATACAATTGTGGTATTTTTTTTCAAAATAAATGTGATAAATTCAATATATTATGATTACCATATTAATCTAATATTTTGTATGGATGATATACATGAAGAGTCCTATAAAATGAATTATTCAAATTATTAATATGAAATTCGTGATAAACTCCACAATCTAATTCAAATTATGGACTAGAAGGGAGCCAAGTCCATTGGTAAAATCTTACATTTCATGGTATTCACATTTGGGGGACACAAACTTTACTAGGAAAAAGTTTTAATCATAAAGATAGTTGCACCCTTTGGAATGTGGACAACCAAAAAAAAGGAAAAGGGAAAGTATTAGCAAAGTGCATGATTCTTTCTTTGTATTTTAAATTGGGAATCCCTGTGGACAATATTTTGTCTCTAAATTTTTTTTTTCTTTATTGTAATTATTCTTTCAAATCTTTTTGGCAAAGACTTCAACCATTTTCGTAAATTGGTATTTTTTAACTAAAGCTCTGTTATTAATTCAGCAATGTCAAACATATTGATATTAAAAAAAATGAAAATGTTAAAATTTTCATAGCCTATTTGTGGAAAAAAGAAAGAGAAAAAAAGCCGTGTAATAAATGTTAAAGGTGTATGTAATTAAAAAGGATACAAACAATAAAGAAAAAATTCACTTATTTTTTTCTCAATTTATTGTTCAATTTTTACCACAATGCCAACAAAATATGAATCCAATGGCTATGGTAAATACAAAAATAGAGGGGAAATCGAATAAATGAAATCAAGTTTGAGAAAATAATTGCAAATCAATAAAGTGCAAGTGGATACAAGTGAGAATTATGTCACATTTACACAATTTTTACATATACCAGACAAATATGTTTCATTACATATCATTGATTTGCAATTATTTTCTCAATTTTTTTATTTATGCTCCTAAATAGTATTCATACAAATGGTGGATCAGCAGCACCAAGATTTATTTGTTTATTGGAGTTAATCTTTTGACAAATCAAATTGCTAGGAAAAGTACACAAATCAAATGGTTATCTGATTTCAACATGACTTTTGTTTAAAGTTGAGATGGAACAAGTTTGCTGGCCTTTGATCCTTTTACCAAAAGCAAGATTTTAAAGGTACATTAAAAGATGGACCAATATATACATCTACACACACTTTTTTTACTCTTTTAACTGCCTCTTCACCTCATTAAAGGACTTACAGATTGTGTTTTTTTATTTTTTTAACATCATTGAATGGCTTACAGCTAAAAAAAAATGGCCAACACCTTTATATTTTGAATTATACCTTCATATTTTGACTTATGGCTTACATGCAGTTGTATTCACACAATAGAAAATACTCTACGGTTATATTTGAATTATGAACTTTTAGTAGTGACCGTTTCTAGGCTTCTTTAATATTGTGTTTGGTTAAAAATTTTGGGAGGGATTTAAAAATAGAAAGAAAAAAAATATGTGAAATTAAGGCTAAGTTTGGCATGACCTAAATAATACAAAAAGTTAAAAAGTCACAATCCTATTTAAGTCACATCACCTCTCTAACACATCACATCAAACCCAACCTAAACCCAACTCATATAAGCTAATATGTCAAAAAGTGCACTTTTTTAGAATATCCCAAATCAACCCTAAGTGAAATGTAAGTATATTTTATTCTCATTTTATATATCTTTTCTCTTTTCTCTTTTCACTTTTCGCTTGTAAATTTTTTCCTAAATCTCCCAACTACACACTGTGTAAGAGTATTTAGAGATGGAGATTGAAAACCCTATAAATAATGTTGAAGTGTAGAGAAGACTAGTGTTGCATGACTTTCTCTTAGACGAGGCTTGGAATATGCACCCATCATGCCCACATCATATTATTTTTTGAGCTTGTAGCTAAGTTGATTGCGCTATTAAAGATGTCACCATTTTCATCTTGTGTGCCTATTGATGGCTCATGGGCACTACCTGTAATGACCCTCACACTGATTACCGATTAATTACCGATTATTGTTAAACTGAGACTGAATATGAAAAGTAATTGAACTGACTGAATTACTGAACTGACTGACTAAATCTGAAACTGAATCGATTGCCTGTATCTGTTTGAATTGCATTTTACCTGTTTAACCGTTTAATTATCTGTTCAGTCTGTTTTGTTTAAACTGTTAATTGAAGGCCTTATCGGCGGCCGAACCGGAAATTGATTGGTGTTTTAGGACCATCATAATTTATGTGATTTTATGGTATACTTGTCTGAAATGTGATTTGGTATGCTTAAATTAGATTAAATATTGATGAATTGCATGAGTTGCCTTATTTACACCTTTGCCATTGTGAGTGGGCTTTATTCAAACACTTGTGGGACTATCTTATTACACCCAAACAACATTTCACCAGCCATTTGTTGCCTTCAACCCACTGAAATAGAGAGGGAGTGAGAATTAAGAAGGAATTGAACTCAACTTGGGGATTTATCTTGGAACTTGAAGGAAATTGAAGTGTAGTTGCTAATTGAGCTCATAGGCCTTGAATACAAGACTTAAGGTAGACCATTGAACCTCTCATTGTTGTATTTAACATTGTTCTTGCATGATTCATGCCAAATTTGAGAGTTGAGCCATGAATTAGTTCTAGCATGTTGGATTAGGACTCATTTCATGCATGCATGTGTGTATTGATGAATTTTGAATTGATTTCATGGCAAATTGTCACATGCATGTTCATAATTAAGCTTAACTCCATGTTTTCAACTTGTTTTGAAAAGAATGAGCTCATTAGAGCATGTTTTGAAGATGTAAAATGATTTAAATTAATGCATGTTTGCATGTTTTTCATGTTCATGAAAATTGATTTGAAATTGAGTTTGAATTAGACACCCTTAGGCTTTGATTTACCAAATTGATCTTTGAAATACAAAATGTTATGTGTTTACAAGTGTTTTTCCAGGTTTTTAGCCCAAATGGATAAAAAATTTGGCTTTTAAACTTGATTTTGAGCTTGGGACTCAAATCTGTGATTCTGCTTTCCGCTCGAGCGAGAAAAGTTACGCTCGTGCATGAAATGCGAGCATCCAGTACTTTGCATGAGCTCACAGTCCGCTCGAGCGAAGAAACTCACGCTCGAGCGAGGACTTGTGTCTTACGCTCGAGCGGGGGTCAAGCGTCCATCGAGCGTAAATTTGGAGCATCCAGCATTTTTACTGTAGCACATAGTCCGCTCGAGCGACGAAATTGACACTCGAGCGGAGCTCCTTTGTCTGCATGTCCGCTCGAGCATAGAAAGCCACGCTCGAGCGAGACCCCTGTTTTCAGCAAATTTTGTAAAGTGCATCTTTGCATCGTCTTTTCATCCTAGGCATTCCTAGGGCATATTTAAGGCATCTTAAAGAGGATATAGATGTAGAACCACACCGAGGAAAATTAGGGATTAAGTTATTATCTTTTCCAACTGTGTAGCTTAGTGTGTGTTCAATCTGTAAACTGTGTAAGGTTGGCGACTGGAGATACTCTAGCTTACTGTAGCCCAAAACTCTGTGAGTAACAATTGTGTAAAGATATGTTCAAAATGATTATCTTCTGGACAACTGAACTGTACTGTTTTCTGAACTGTTTACTATTTACGGAATGAATGTATGTCCTATATTACGAATCGCATCTTGTGGCATCCTTAGCTCCTCTTGTTATCTCTTTGTTATAGAGATCTCTCGGTTCCTCGTGGAACCACTCATTCTTGATTGATGGCCATCATTACTGTTCGGTCTTTCAGACCTACTGTTACTGTTATGCTAATGGATGTACCACATATGACTGCTTACTGTACTGAACAACTGAAATACTGATTGAAATGAACTGTTTTCATTACTGTAAGGACATTCATTCTAAACCTCTTTACGCATTATGTTATTCACTGGGCTTTAGCTCACTGCTCATATATATATGTAGGTGTTCAGGCACCAGACCGCAGCTAGGAGCGTCGGGGTGACTCCAGTTTTGTCAAGCCAGCCTAAGTGCCTCACTGCGAGGTTCCGAGTTTGCCATGCTATGGCTAGGGGTGTTGTATTTCCCCGTCTGTCTTGGACTGTTTTTGTAATACTGTATAGACTGTTACTGTACTGCTTAATAGGGATTAAGTCCCTGTACTGAATAAATGTATATGATGTATATACTGGTTTGTCTCTGACTGCATACATGTATGAAAAATCTTTTTGGCATACAGACTGTCACAACTCATTGGACATTATGTACTTACTGTATTGGCTTAGCAGTACATACTACTGTTTTCTTGTATCAGATAGCGGGCCTTGATAATCTCGGATTCTTGGCGATTCTGATGCTAAACCCATAGGGCCGGGTTTGGGTCGTGACAGAGTGGTATCAGAGCGATACTTGACCACGAGTTATACCGCACACACGTGTCCAAATGAGCTATAGGGTGTCCTAGAAAAGTAATAGGGCATTACATGAGCATGAAAAGTGTGTGGTTATGATATGACTAATTATATGCTAATGTGTTAGCCTGTTTAAAGAAATGACTGTCTATATTGATGACTGTTATAACTGTTATAAGTGCTTATAGTGAAATGGATAATGCAAACGCTGCTACTGAACCTGAACCATCTGAGGCCAGAATGGCCAGACTGGAAAGAATGTTGGAACGAATAACTGAAAGACTAGATCAACAACAGAACCAACAGCTCCCACCACCTCCTCTTCCGGTACGGCCGGAACAGAATGTCAATGTTAATGATGGGGACATAATTGCTCTTACCCAGAAGTTCAGTAAACTGAAACCGCCATCCTTTCAGGGAGGATTAGAACCATTAAAGGTTGAAGCGTGGGTTTTGGAGACTGAAAAATTATTTGAGGTGTTTCCGTGCTCGGAGGCACATAAAGTACTGTTGGCCACTTTCACTTTGCAAGAAGAGGCAAGAAGGTGGTGGATGCTTACTCGTGACGACAATACTGCTATGACTTGGGCTCAATTTAAAGTAGCCTTCTTTGAAAAGTACTTCCCCCAGTGCGTCAGGGACAGGAAGGTCACTGAATTTGAACAGTTAAAACAGGGCACAATGTCTGTTGCTGAATACGAAACAAAGTTTACTGGACTTGCCAGATATGCACCACATATGGTGGATACCGATTACAGGAAGGCCAGAAGGTTTGAAGGCGGCCTGAGTGTTGCAATACTGGACAGAATAAATGTTCTGAAATTACCGACTTATGTGAATGTCCTTGACCGAGCCTTAATGGCTGAAGCAAACATCGAGGCACTGAAAATTGAAACACCAGCATCTGAATGGCGTGGAAAAGGGCAGAATTTTAAATTCAAAAAAGGCAAGCATAACCCATTGAGCAAGAAATAGAACACGGGGTCAACAACTAGCCCCAGCCAAGGGAGTGGTTCCATACCGCCCTGTCCTGAATATGGTAAGAATCATAAAGAAGTTTGTTATAAATTATCTAGTGCTTGTTACAGGTGTGGCAAGGTAGGCCACATGGTCAAAGATTGCCCTTCCACTGCTCGAGGCAATAGCAAAGCTGCAGGCAGCGCCGCAGCATCAACTGTTGCACCAAAGCCTAACCCCAAAGCTACCGTGAAAGAGCCTATGAGGCAGGGCCGAGTGTTTGCCCTAGTACCGGGAGACGTGCAAAATACTGAGACCGTTGTGTCAGGTATCCTCTCTATTTGTGCTCAAAATGCATATGTACTGATTGATTCGGGGTCTACACATTCTTATGTGTCGCATGCTTTTTCACGGAAATTGAATAGACCCTTAGAACCCATGAACTATCTGTTAGCTGTATCATCACCTGTTGGGGGATCCATGACATGTGCATATATGTATCCTGCTTGTGAAATTATTGTTGGGAATATGCATCTGTTTATTGATTTACTGCCATTGAACATTGATCACTTTGATGTAATATTGGGGATGGACTGGTTGCAAAAATATCATGCTACTATTGACTGTGTGACAAAACAAGTTATTTTCTGTCCACCTGGTTTACCTGAATTCGTGTTTAATGGAGTTGGAGTAGTACCTCATCCGTATTTGATTTCTTCGGTGAAAGCTGTTAAATTGATTAGAAAAGGGAGTAAAGGATATCTGTGTTCCGTACTGACTGTATCTACTGATGATAGTGCTAAAACTGATGTGAACTGTGTTCCTATAGTCAGAGAATTCCCAGATGTATTTCCAAATGATTTGCCAGGGAATTTGATTGACAGAGAGATTGAGTTCACCGTTGATGTGATTCCGGGTACATAGCCAATATCTAAAGCTCCCTACAGAATGGCTCCGACTGAACTGAAGGAATTGAAAGTACAATTGCAAGAACTGTTAGACAAGAAGTTTATCAGACCCAGTATTTCACCGTGGGGCGCACCGGTTTTGTTTGTAAAAAAGAAAGACGACTCACTGAGACTGTGCATTGATTATCGTGAATTGAACAAGGTAACTGTGAAAAATAAGTACCCATTACCGCGTATTGTTGATTTGTTTGATCAGTTATCGGGTGCTCAATTGTTTTCCAAGATTGATCTCAGATCGGGGTACCATCAACTGAAAGTTAAACCGAAAGACATTGATAAAACTGCTTTTCGAACGAGGTATGGACATTACGAATTTTTAGTTATGCCTTTCGGAATCACCAATGCACCCGCAGCATTTATGGACCTCATGAATAGAATATTTAAACCGTACCTTGATGATTTTATTGTGGTATTTATCGATGACATATTGATTTATTCCAAAAGCATAGAAGAACATGAACATCATTTGAGACTTGCCCTACGGACCCTAAGAGAACAGAAACTGTACGCTAAACTGTCTAAATGTGAGTTTTGGCTTGATTATGTTATGTTTTTGGGGCATGTTGTTAGCAAAGATGGAATTTCTGTTGATCCGCAGAAAATTGAAGCTGTAGTGAACTGGCCTAGACCAACAAATGTGACAGAAGTTCGAAGCTTTTTGGGATTGGCTGGATATTACAGAAGATTTGTCAAGGATTTCTCCAAAATTGCCTTACCATTGACTCAACTGACACAGAAAGGAATATCATTTGACTGGACTGACCAAAGAGAATCAGCATTCCAAGAGTTGAAAACTCGACTTGTGACTGCACCGGTTCTCACCCTATCTTCAGGTACGGATGGTTATACTATATTTAGTGATGCTTCTCATAAGGGTTTGGGATGTGTTTTAATGCAGAATGGAAGAGTAATTGCCTATGGTTCCCGACAATTAAGACCACATGAAAAGAACTACCCAACCCATGATCTGGAACTTGCTGCAGTGGTATTTGCATTGAAAATCTAGCGTCACTATCTGTATGAGGCAACATGTGAAGTATATACTGACCATAAAAGCCTGAAATATTTCTTTACCCAGAAAGAATTGAACATGAGACAGCGGAGATAGCTAGAACTGATTAAAGATTATGACTTACAGATATTGTACCACCCGGGAAAAGCCAACACCGCTTTCGACGCTGAGTCGAATCGATTAGAACTTAGCTTTGTTGCTTACCGCGAAGGAGTTGCTTCGTGACCTTGAAAAATCTGAAATTGAAATTGTTTTGCAAGAACAAGGTGGAACCATAGCTGCTATTTCTGCTCAACCGGCATTGATTGAAGAGATTAAAGAGAAACAGCAACAGGATGACTTCTTGAAAAAGATCATCGATGAACGGGAATCTAAATCGAGACCGGAGTTCAAATTTGAAAATAATGTACTGAAATTTCATGAAAGACTGTGTGTACCGAATGACTCTGAATTGAAAAAAAGAATTCTGCAAGAGGGCCACAACTCAAAATTTTCTATTCATCCGGGAAATACGAAATTGTATCAAGATTTGAAGTTAAATTTCTGGTGGCCGGGAATGAAGAAAGAAATTGTTGACTTTGTATCGAAATGTCTTCATTGCCAACAAGTCAAGGCTGAACATTAACGACCCGCAGGCTTATTACAGCCCTTACCAATACCGGAGTGGAAATGAGAACATATTACCATGGATTTTATTGTTGGATTGCCTCGCTCCAGTAAAGGTATGGACTCGATTTGGGTTATTGTTGATAGACTGACTAAATCTGCTCACTTCTTACCTGTTAAGACAATTTATAATGCGGACAAATTGGCTATACTTTATATTGATGAAATTGTTAGACTGGATGAAGTGCTTGTGTCCATTGTTTCTGACAGGGATCCGAAGTTTACATCGAGGTTTTGACAAAGCCTACAGACTGCATTGGGTACTGAACTAAGACTGAGTAGTGCCTATCATCCTCAGACAGATGGCCAGTCAGAAAAGACCATCCAGACTCTGGAGGATTTATTGAGAATGTGTGTCCTTGATTTTCAAGGAAACTGGGAAAGCCATTTGCCATTGGCTGAATTCGCCTACAACAACAGTTATCACTCAAGTATTGGTATGGCGCCTTTCGAGGCATTGTATGGCAGGAAATGTAGATCTCCGATTTGCTGGGCAGAAGTTGGAGATGGGCCTTTGCTTGGGCCCGAGATTGTTTATGAAACGACTGAAAAGATAAAACTGATACAGCAGAGACTGAAAACTGCACAGAGCCGACAGAAAAGTTATGCAGATGTCAGAAGAAAAGACAGAGAGTATGAAGTGGGTGACCACGTATTTGTCAAAGTGACACCAATGAAAGGCCAGACTCGTTTTGGAGTCAAGGCAAGTTAGCACCGAGATATGTCGGACCGTATGAGGTTATCGAGAAAATCAATCCGGTGGCATATCAAGTTGAGCTTCCTCTTGAAATGGAGCATATGCACAACGTCTTCCACATCTCTATGTTGAGAGATTATCTCCGGGATCCTTTCCATGTGATTGAGCCTACTCGGATAGTGTTGGGGGATGACTACACTTACAAGGAACGGCCTATACAGATTGTAAACAGACGGATCAAGAAATTGAGGAATAAAGAGATCCCGTTAGTGAAAGTTGACTGGCAAAACCATGGTGGCGTGTATGCCACTTGGGAAAGGGAAGATGACATGGCTAAACGATATTCAGAACTGTTCCCACTGAACCCTGTTTTCTTCCAGAATGAAGGTAACTCGAGTTTAGAGGACTAAACTCTTTTAAGGAGGAGAGTAATGACCTCATTACCGACATTAATTACCGATTCTTGTTAAACCGAGACGAATATGAAAAGTAATTGGATCAATTGAATCGATCGACTAAATCAAATCAATCGATTGCCTGTATCTGTTTGAATTGCATTTTACCTGTTTAACCGTTTAATTATCTGTTCAGTCTGTTTTGTTTAAACTGTTAATTGAAGGCCTTATTGGCGGCCGAACCGGAAATTGATTGGTGTTTTAGGACCATCATAATTTATGTGATTTTATGGTATACTTGTCTGAAATATGATTTGGTATGCTTAAATTAGATTAAATATTGATGAATTGCATGAGTTGCCTTATTTACACCTTTGCCATTGTGAGTGGGCTTTATCCAAACACTTGTGGGACTATCTTATTACACCCAAACAACATTTCACCAGCCATTTGTTGCCTTCAACCCACTGAAATAGAGAGGGAGTGAGAATTAAGAAGGAATTGAACTCAACTTGGGGATGTAGCTTGGAACTTGAAGGAAATTAAAGTGTAGTTGCTAATTGAGCTCATAGGCCTTGAATACAAGACTTGAGGTAGACCATTGAACCTCTCATTGTTGTATTTAACATTGTTCTTGCATGATTCATGCCAAATTTGAGAGTTGAGCCATGAATTAGTTCTAGCATGTTGGATTAGGACTCATTTCATGCATGCATGTGTGTATTGATGAATTTTGAGTTGATTTCATGGCAAATTGTCACATGCATTTTCATAATTAAGCTTAAGTCCATGTTTTCAACTTGTTTTGAAAAGAATGAGCTCATTAGAGCATGTTTTGAAGATGTAAAATGATTTAAATTCATGCATGTTTGCATGTTCTTCATGTTCATGAAAATTGATTTGAAATTGAGTTTGAATTAGACACCCTTGGGCTTTGATTTACCAAATTGATCTTTAAAATACATAATGTTATGTGTTTACAAGTGTTTTTCCAGGTTTTTAGCCCAAGAGGATAAAAAATTTGGCTTTTAAACTTGATTTTGAGCTTGGGACTCAAATTTGGAATTTCCAGATTTTGAGCCTACACTCGAGCGAAGAAGTTCACGCTCGACCGTACACTCTGTGATTCTGCTTTCCGCTCGAGCGAGAAAAGTTATGCTCGAGCGTGAAATGCGAGCATCCAGTACTTTGCATGAGCTCACAGTCCGCTCGAGCGAGGAAACTCACGCTCGAGCGAGGACTTGTGTCTTACGTTCGAGCGGGGGTCAAGCGTCCATCGAGCGTAAATTTAGAGCATCCAGCATTTTTACTGTAGCACACAATCCGCTCGAGCGAAGCTCCTTTGTCTGCATGTCCGCTCGAGCGTAGAAAGCCACGCTCGAGCGAGACCCTTGTTTTCAGCAAATTTTGTAAAGTGCATCTTTACATCGTCTTTCCATCCTAGGCATTCCTAGGGCATATTTAAGGCATCTTAAAGAGGATATAGATGTAGAACCACACCGAGGCAAATTAGGGATTAAGTTATTATCTTTTCCAACTGTGTAGCTTAGTGTGTGTTCAATCTGTAAACTGTGTAGGGTTGGCGACTGGAGACGCTCTAGCTTACTGTAGCCCAGAACTCTATGAGTAACAATTGTGTAAAGATATGTTCAAAATGATTATCTTCTGGACAACTGAACATCTTGTTTCAACTGTTCATTTCTTGAATGAATGTATGTCCTATATTCGAAGGCATCGCGTGGCATCCTTAGCTCCTACTCATTTCTTTATTCTTTATTACAGAGATCTCTGTCGGTTCCCTCGTGAAACCACTACTGTTTACTGATTGATGGCCATCATTATTGTTCGGTCTTTCAGACCTATTATTACTGTTATGCTAATGGATGTACCACATATGACTGCTTACTGTACTGAACAACTAAAATACTGATTGAAATGAACTGTTTTCATTACTGTAAGGACATTCATTCTAAATCTCTTTACGCATTATGTTATTCACTGGGCTTTAGCTCACTGCTCATATATATATGTAGATGTTCAGGCACCAGACCGTAGCTAGGAGCGTCGGGGTGACTCCAGTTTTGTCAAGCCAGCCTAAGTGCCTCACTGCGAGGTTCCGAGTTTGCCATGCTATGGCTAGGGGTGTTGTATTTCCCCGTCTGTCTTGGGTATTTTTGTATCTTGTATAAATTCTTTATCTTGCTTAATAGGGATTAAGTCCCTGTACTGAATAAATGTATATGATGTATATACTGGTTTGTCTCTGACTGCATACATGGATGAAAAATCTTTTTGGCATACAGACTGTCACAGCTCATTGGACATTATTTACTTACTGTATTGGCTTCCGCCAGGCCATGTACTGCTTTTATCAGATATTGTTAGCGTGCCTTGATAATCTTGGATTCTTGGCGATTCTGATTGCTAAACCCATAGGGCCGGGTTTGGGTCGTGACACTACCTTTTATGCACATCTTTTTTTTTATTTAAAATATATATATATATATATATATAAATATTTTTTTAATTTAATAATATATAAGTGATATGATTAGTTGATAATTAAAGAAGATATAACTTTTAATATTCTAATTGATTGTTACGTCATTGAATTTGAAAATTTCATTTAATTTTTAGTCTTGAATATGTTTTTTATTTTTTTTTAAAAAAAATAATAAATTGGGTGCCTATAAATTGCCTATGTGTTGACACTAAAAATTGTATATTTTCTGTCGATTGTATGTAACAAATACAGAGAATTGGTCCAACGGATGCTAGGTTTAAATACCACGAGTTTCCATAAGTTTACAAGTGAAAAGCGAGTAAATATGAAGTCTAGAATACAAAGCAAGTGACAGAAAGGAAATAGTCAAAGACACAGACGTGGCAGTTGCAGTTTTCCTATTGATTCGTCTAGTAATGAAGTGGAATGAGGCCAAACATGGCCCAGGCGTCAAGCCATAAAGTTAGCATGCAAGGCATACGGGATACATGCCATGTTTCCTAGAAGAAGAAAAACTGCAACAGAGAAGCAGTTACTAGCAGTTGCAGAGATCATGGGCATTGAAGTGGAAGTAGCTGGTTATATGATAGGATACGTGGCAGCAGAGCAGCAATGGAATTTGAAGACCAACAATATAAAAGCTGGGAATTCGAAGTTAGAAGGATCTTCAAGCAAATTTATAATCCTTATAGCATTAGGAGTAACTTAACTTAGTTAGTTCGTACTTAGGAGTAGTCTATCTGTAGTTCAGTTTCTATAACTAAGAATTCTCTGTCGATTGTTATGTACATTGAACTGGAAGTTTAATTTTACTGATTAAATTCCAATTTTGTTTGTTCAACAATTGATTTTCAGTTTATTCTTTCTTGTTTCTTCGCATTACAGCCTCTAAAGAAGTCCTTGAATTTGTCAAGGCATAGGACGTTCAGACCACAATTGCTTGATTTGTTATTGTTTGTAAAAGTTTGGCTTCTCTGTCGAATCACCCTCGTCGATTTGGCCCAGACCAGATTTTTTGCTAACATATTTTTGGCACGCCCAGTGGGACCTGTCTAATTTAGAGTGATGGCCAAGAAGAAACAGCATGAAGTCTTTGAAGATCCTAAGAAAAGGGTCGAAGATGAAGAAGAGTTAGACGATGGAATTGAAGGAGTACAAGACAACTTAACTGATGGCTATTCAGTGGCTAGGCAAGAAATAGGCCAAGGAAATGGCCAAAATGTGGCCAAAATTGGCCAATCCAATTGTCTACCAGTTGATCCAAGAAGGGCTCTTTTGCTGCATACCCAGCAAGCAATTGGTTCCATGTCAGCATATGAGAACCAAGTGATGATTGATGACTTAATGGCTTTGTTTGAAAAATCCAACATCAAGCCTAGTCAATCAAGAAAGATTGGAGAGGAAGCACAAGGGAAAAGAGCACAACCTCAGCCCCAAATGGCCCCTCAACAGCATGAAAAAGTAAGTGAACCCGTATCATTTTATAGACCTCCCACACTTCAAGAGAGATATGAGGAGGGAATGAACATAAATCCAATGTTTGAGAGGGAACAACCCACATATCATACAAGCCCAGTGTTTAATTACAATGTAAATAATATGGGAATAAGACTTGGGGGGCAACTAAGGCCACAAATGTATGATAATCTTGTATTTGAAAGGCCTAGTTATCAGGCTATAGCAGAACAGAGAAATAGGCCATTTAATCAAGTAAGGCCTCAAGATGCAAGGAATTTCACCATGCCTCAACCATATTTTAAACCTTACATGATACATCCAAGGCCTAGAGGGCCTAGTCCTCTTGATCCTTACTTCCAACCGGAGGTTGAAGGAAAAGGGCAGCAACAACAATACTTAAAACCTCAAGTCAACAGATAACAAATAATGAACATCGTACAGGAAATGCATGGTCCAGGCTTGAGAAGGCCAGATAAACCAATGTTTAGGAGTCTTTACCCTTCATGGATGGAAACAATTCCCATTCCAAGGAATTACAGAATTACTGAGTTTACTTTATTCACAGGGAAGGAAAGACAATCAACCATAGAACATGTGGGCAAATTCATACTCCAGTGTGGAGAACCTGGTTACGATGATAATTTAAAGTTAAAGATCTTTCCTCATTCTTTGTCGAAAGTGGCATTTACTTGGTTTATTAACTTGCCAGAGAACTATGTTCACACTTGGCAAAACATGAAAAATCAGTTTCATGCTCAGTTCTTTAGAACTGAACTTGAAGTGACAATGGTGGATTTGTCAAAATTTAAACAAAGACAAGGAGAAAGTACAGAACAGTACATCGACAGGTTTAAAAAAGCAAAAAACCGCTATCATGTATACATGCCTGAAATAGAAATAATAAGATCAGCCCAAAATGGTTTAGATTTTGAGATTAGGAAAAAAATTGAAGGCATGATGTTTAGGGATTTATTTGAGTTGTCTTCAAGGGCAACTAGTTATGAGGCCATTCTCAGAGAAGAAAAACATAGAAATGCAACTTCATTAGGCACTTATTATCAAGAAGTCGAATTTGATATGGAAGTTAACATAGATGTTGCCCAAGTAATGGGTAAAAAACCTGTGGTTTGTGAGACATTAAGAAAGACAGACCAACCTATAAGCATGCCAGCAACACAACCAGCCAAAAAGAATGTGGTTATATCACATAGACAATATTCTTTTGATTTGTCTAAAGCAGATGCATTATTTGATGAGTTATTAACAAATAAGTTTTTAACTTTAACTCCAGGCCACAACATTCCTAAAGAAAGGGACAGAGTTGGCAAGGAATATTGCAAATGGCATAATTCTTTCAGACATTCTACTAATAATTGTGTTACATTTTGCAATTGTGTGCAGGATTTAATTCAGAAAAAGGATATTGAAATATGCCGAAAAAGATAAAGGGGTAATGGCAGTTAATAGTGATCCATTTCCTAGTATGGTGGAAATCAGTATGGTGGCTACTGATCAGAAGAAAAAAGGAAAAAATCCTAGAGTTTTGTTGGTGGAGTTAGAAAAACTTCACAAGGAAAGGCTGGAGAAAATGGCAAAAGAAGCAAAAGGAAAAAGAGTTCAAAAGGAACCAAGTGAGAGTTTTATTTGTTTCAGATGTGGTTCTGAGAAAGAAAAAACTAAGGCCATTGTGATTAATGGGATTCAACAAATTGGAAAAGATGTTGGCCTGAGGTTTAATACTATGAGAAGTGGAGATTTACAAATTTTTGATAACGATTGTTTGTTCTATGATGGAACAGATCCTGGAATTTTTGGACCTGCAGAGAACTATGGTAAGGATGATGTTCCATTCTTATTCTAGGGAGCATCTGTTCATCCATGCTTGGTTGGAGCTAGTAATGTGAAGGCTATGCTCAATCAACATAAGGGTTCTATGCCTTATGGGAACCCAAAAGTTCTGACTAGGCCATATAGTGGCCAGCAGCAGTAATTTGGTGCATCACATAGTGGCCATCAACAATTTGGAAGGCCATATGGAGGGCATCAATAATTCGCAAGACCATCTGGAGGATATCAACAACAGTATCATGGCCTAAGAGTGAGGCCAGAAATGCAACTAGTCCCGCCAAGAATGATGAAACCTCCAATACCATTCCATTTGGGATGGCAAGGAGTGTCACATTCAAAGTTTTCCATGAGTGGTTGGAGACCAATGAGAGAAACAAGAACTCAGAAAAGGAGAGAACAAATAAGGTTTCATGATATGATGTCCACTGCTACAGGGGATAAACCATCTGTAAGGCAAGACTTAGTGTGGACTAGGGAAGGATTGGTTCCTGCTGCTAAAGAAAAAAAAGTGAAAGGTTCAACTTCTAAGACCCATCCAGTGCAACCAGTTCAGATTTTGAAAAAGAAAATGGGACAAGAAAAGACTAAAGACAGACCTGTGGGTAAGTTTTCAGAGAAGGCTTTGTTAAGGCAAAAGTTAAAATAGTTAGAGAAAGATCTGATGTCTGATGAAAAAGGTAACAATGACAAAAAAGATGTGGTAATGAAAGATGATCAAGATCAAGAGATGGTCATTGATAGCAAGAATGTTAATAAAGGGGTTCAAGAAGATGAAGTGAAATCAGACAGTTCTGGTGGTGACTTTGGAGAAAAGTTGGCTGCCATTCATTTTGGTTCTTTGCCCTTTTCCAAGGAGTGCAACATGATTATGGCCATCCCACAGAGGTTTCAGGCCAAACCAAACCAGCTAGATAACTTGGCAAGTAATGTTGAAGATTTGACAGAACCAGTTGTTCAGATAGCAATAGTTGAGACACAGGCCAAGCCATTGAGATCAATCGAGGTCATTAAGTCTGTCGATGGCGAGAAAATTGTACTTAAAAAACCAGAAGATAAGCTTATTAAACATCTGAGGCCTCTGTATGTTAAAGCTTTTCTAGATGGGCTACCAGTGGAAAAGGTGTTGGTAGACAATGGAGCTATTGTCAACATTCTCCCATCTAGGACACTAAAGGCTATTGGTAAGTCTATCGATGACTTACTTCCTACTGAGGTAAATATAAGTAATTTTTCTAGTGGATCATCTGAGGCTAGAGGAGTAGTAGCTTTACAGCTTCAAGTTGGTTCCAGTTTAATGGGAACAACTTTCTTTGTAATAGACTCCACTTCTAATTACAATGTGCTCCTAGGTAGGGATTGGATTCACCTTAATGGGTGTGTACCTTCGTCTCTACATCAAGCATTAATTTTTCTAACTGGTGGTGGTTAGAATAAAAAATGAATAGAAATCTTCTGGGCTGAGGCAAATCCTTTTGTTGCTGATGTCAACAACATAGAAGCTGTGCTGTATAATGAGGATTTGGGCCCAGTTGTGATTAATAAAGAAGAAGTCAAATCGCAAGGGAAAGGCTTAACAACTGAAGGGTTCAAGGCCTTCATTGAGGAAGGTTTCAAGCAGATGGGCCAGGAATTGGCCAAACCAAGCCTGATGTAGAATTTGAAGAGGCCTGTGATAGAGGAAATTGCTGAAGATGATGGGTGATGCAAGTGCAAGTAATAGAAGAAGACAAGCTGGATGAGACAGCTGATGTAATTAGATATACTTTTTCTAAGCTTTTTTATTTCTTTTTAGAAAGTAACTTTAGCCCTAAATGTTTGCCTAATTGTTCTTGGGAAGAATGTGTAATCGACAGTAGTCCTCTGAGTTATAAAGAGGTGCAACTGGAACATCTGAAGGTAGCTCCTGCCAAACTTGATGATCTCAAAGCAGATGTACAGGACCCTCTAGAGAAATATAACTTAGGAAGTAAGGCCTGTAAGAGTCCCATCTATGTAAATGCTAATCTATCTAATGAATGTAAGAGCAAACTAGTTAGTTTGTTTTCTGTGTATGTGGATTGCTTTGCATGGACTTATGAAGAAATGCCTGGATTAGATAGAACATTGGCAGAGCATAGACTCCCAATTAAAGGAAATTTTATTCCTCATAAACAACCCCCAAGAAGGATGACTAATGAAGTCACTTTATTGGTTAAGGAAGAAATCGAAAGGTTGTTCAATACAGGTTTTATTAGAACAGCCAGATATGTTGAATGACTGTCTAATATTGTCGCTGTAATGAAAAAAAATGGTAAGTTAAAAATGTGTATAGATTTTAGAAATTTGAATCTAGCAACTCCTAAAGATTAATATCCTATGCCAGTGGCTAATCTGTTAGTTGATTCAGTAGCCAAGAGCAAGTTTTTGTCCTTTATGGATGGACAAGCTGGGTATAATCAGATCTTTTTAACCCAGAGGATAAACATAAGACAACATTTAGATGTCCTAGTGCCTTAGGGACATTTGAATGGGTAGTCATGCCTTTTGGATTAAAGAATGCAGGAGCAACTTATCAAAAAGCAATGAACTTCATTTTCCATGATTTGATTGGAAAATATTTAGAAGTTTATATAGATGATGTAGCCATCAAATCTGACAGTTTTGATGAGCATCTAGAACATTTGCAGCAGACATTTTAAAGAATGAGGACATACAAACTCAAAATGAACCTTTTAAAATGTGCATTTGGGGTATCTGCTGGAAATTTCTTAGGCTTTTTAGAACATCACAAAGGAATAGAAGTGAATGCTAATAAAGCCAAAGCCATTTTGGGGGCAAGACCTCCAGCCAACAAGAAAGAGTTGCAAAGTTTTCTTGGAAAAGTAAATTTTTTGAGGAGATTCGTAGCTAATTTGGCCAAGAAAACTTTAGCATTTTCTCCTTTAGTGAAAATTAAGTCAGATCATGAGTTTAAATAGGAAGTGCGCCATCAAGAAGCTTTTGACTTGCTCAAAAAATACTTGACAAACCCTCTAGTGCTTATGCCACCAGTGGCAGGAAAGCCTTTGAAATTATATATATCAGCTTTTGACTTGTCGATTGGTTGTTTATTGGCTCACGAAAATGATATGCGTCATGAACAAGTCATTTACTACCTAAGTAGGAGATTAAATGATGCTGAAACTAGATATAATTCTGTCGAGAAATTGTGTTTGGCATTTTATTTTGTAGCCATTAAATTAAGGCATTATTTGCTGCCAACAGAAGTGTTTGTGATAGCACAAACATATGTTATTAAATATATGTTGTCTAAACCAGTTTTAAGGGGGAGACAGAGTAAATGGATATTAGCATTAATTGAGTATTATCTTAAATATGTGCCACAAAAAGCAATCAAGGGGCAAGCTTTGGCTGACTTCTTGATGGAACACCCTGGCACTTCTGTCGATTTAGACCTATATGAGGTCAATTTAGTGGAAAGTGAACCATGGAAATTGATGTTTGATGGTTCAAAAACAGATGAAGGAGTTGGAGCAGGTATTGTGTTGATTGTACCAAATAAGCAAATGTATCAGTTTGCATATCAGTTGGAAGCACAACATGTACAGTCTTGTAATCAAGCTGAATATGAAGTCTTGATAATTGGCTTAGAATTGGCCATAGAATTCAGGATTAGAAGCCTCTAGGTTTTTGGAGATTCCCAGTTAGTTATTAAACAAGTTTTGGGAGAGTTCAAATGTGTCAGTGGTGCTCTAGAAGAGTATTTAACTGAGGTTAAATGGTTAACTAGTTTCTTTGACCATATCGCATTCACACATAGGTTTAGACTGGAGAATAAGGAGGCTAATGAGATGGCTCAAATAGTTTCTGGACTAAAAATACCTAAAGGAGCTCAGGAAAGGGTGATTCGAATTCAAAAAAGAAACTTTTCTGCACTTAAAAATAGGTGTAGGAATTTCCTACATATTCTCACTTTGGATGTGATAGAAGAAGATTGAAGATTCCCTTTAATAAAGTACCTATTGAATCCCAGTGAAAAAAGCAGTAGGCAGGTGAGGTTTCAAGCCCTAAACTATGTTGTCATGGGAGATGATTTGTTTAGGAAGGCTCATGATGGTTTGACTCTGCTTTGTATTGGTAAATTAGACCAAATGAAAGCTATAGCTGAAGCACATGAAGGAATTTGTGGGGCCCATCAAGCTGGTGATAAAATGAGATAGCTGATTAACAGGTATGGTTATTTTTGGCCATCTATTAGAAAAGATTGCATAATGTATGCAAAAGGATGTCAGAGTTGCCAGAAGTATGGCAATATTCAAAGGGTACCAACTACCAGCCTGCATTCAGTGATTAAACCTTGGTTTTTTAGAGGATGGGCAATGGATTTAATTGGGCAAATTTTCCCAGCATCTTTTAAAGCACATTCTTACTTATTGGTAGCCACTGACTATTTTACTAAATGGGTAGAGGCAATACCTTTAAAAGTGGTGACACAGGTCCAAGTTATTGAATTTTTGAAAAAGAATTTGATACCTAGGTTTGGTTTACCCCAATCTATCATTGTTGATCAAGGTACAGTGTTTAATAGGGATGAGATTAAAGAGTTTGCCAAAGAATACGACATTTAGATATTAAACTCTTCACCATATTTTGCCCAGACAAATGGATAAGCTGAGGCAACAAACAAGATTGTCAAAAATACTTTAGAGAAAATGATTGAAGACAATCCTAGAGATTGGCATAATCTCTTGTCAGAAGTGCTTTGAGCTTATAGAAATTCCAAAAGGAATAGTACAGGTACAACTCCATATGAGTTGGTTTATGGGCATGATGTTGTATTACCTTTGGAAGTGACAGTGAGATCTAATCGACTGGCCAAGCATTTGGATATTCCTATGGATGAATATTTAGAGGCACTATCGATTGAGTTGCAAGATTTAGAAGGAAAAAGAATTGTGACTTTTAATCATTTGGTGGTTCAAAAAAAAAAAAAAGTTGAGAGAAGTTATAACAAGAAAGTTAAGAGTAAATTATTTTCTGAAGGAGAATTAGTGTGGAAAACCATTTTACCAGTTGGATTTAAAAGCCCAGAATATAGTAAATGGTCTCCAAATTGGGAAGGACCATTTAAAATACATAAGGTTCTTAGAGGAGGAGCCTATCATCTTACTTCTTTGGAAGGTGAGCCATACAGAAGGATAATTAATGGCAAGCATTTAAAGAAGCATTATCCAACCATGTGGGAATGTATGAGTTCATACATATGAAAACAAAGATATATGACAGAAAGAGTAAAGTCAAAACAAATGTAATAAGTATTTTCATTAAACTTGTATCAAAAGTACAGAAGGACAAATAATGAAATTTTTTTACATTTGGCCTAATTCCTTTGGAAATACATTGAGAGTCTGCTCCAAGCTTGAAGAGCAGTCTGATGCTTTAGCTTATTTTGCCTAAGTTTGGTTTAGGCTTGTTTGAAAGCTAGTGGACCACTTTTTGCTTGAACAAGAAAGTTTGGAATTTGCTAAGAAAGGTTGGCTTGCTCTTGTTCAATGGCAGCTTTCTGGGCTCTCACGTGGGCCAGTTGAGCTTCTTCTGCTATAAGAGTGTTAAATTGAGCAATGAGGGATTGTGATCTAGCAGATGCTTCAGTTAGAACATGCACTGCTTTCCTCACTTGCTCAGCTTGATTCTCAACAGTTTTTGGCTCAATTTGAAATTGATTAATAACCATTAAATGTTGAGGAAGCTCTGAAATGAAGGTTTGAAAGACTTGCACTTGGTCTGGATCAAAAAGTTGAGGCGTCAGTGGTGCAATGGCTCCCAAACAATCAGTCAATGGCAGTTTTCTAGGCTCTCACGTGGGCCAGTTGAGCTTCTTCTGCTGTAAGAGTGTTAAATTTAGCAATGAGGGATTGTGATCTAGCAGATGCTTCAGTTAGAACATGCACTGCTTTCCTCACTTGCTCAGCTTGATTCTCAACAGTTTTTGGCTCAATATGAAATTGATTAATAACCATTAAATGTTGAGGAAGCTCTGAAATGAAGGTTTGAAAGACTTGCACTTGGTCTGGATTAAAAAGTTGAGGCATCAATGGTGCAATGGCTCCCAAACAATCAGTCAAAATTGTAGTTTGAGAGAGAGCCAAGACAACCAATGGTTAACCAAGTAAATTAAAAAATTGTTCAATAAGTTCTTGCTCTTCATTGGATAGTTGCTTCAATTTTTCTTCAACAGTCAAATTAGCAACAATTTCTTGAACAGCAGAAATTCCCAAAAGTAAATCTTGAATAGAAGAAGAGGAAATAATTGCAGGCTATAGTTATAAAAAAGTAAAGTTAACAAATGAAGAACAATGAATATGGAAAATGATATGAGAGATTATTACCTCTATGACAATATGAGGTGAGGTAGAAGTACCCAAGATCTCTCTTAAGAGACTTTGAGCTGGTGTAGTCTGCACCCCCATGTCAGCAGTCAATGATGTTTGAAAAGGCATCTCAGTCTTGCATAAGAGAATGAAAGGGGATTGTTTTTAAAACGTATACATCTAAATATATATATATATATATGTATATAATAAGAATAAGGTGTATGGGTGAGAAAATGTTACCTGTGTTGGAAATGACTGAGTAATAGAAGTGATGATAGTTGGTTGAGGAACTCTCATATCACTTGAGGTTGATTCATCATCTAAAACCTCAGTGTCAACTCTATCAACTTCATTTAGAAGGTTGTCATCTGGCTCAAAAACATGTTTATGGATAGGAGAACCTCTGTCGATAGGAGATGTGTGGTTGTCAGAATTAGTGGGTAAGTTAATTGGAGCTTCTCTGACATAGTCTGAATTAACTGGATCTTCTTAAGCATGTTCAGGAATTACTAATTCTTCTGAAGAAGAAGCCACACTAGGAAAAGTGATAACTTCATCAGTTCCATGTGGCACCCCTCTAAGAGAGAAGGCCATTAGGTCTCCTAAAGCCACTTCTTAGGGAATTTCAGATAAAATTTGAGCCAGTTCAGGAGCCAAGTTTCCTAAACTGGCTCTTCTTTGATCAATTTGTTCTTCTTCAAGAGGGTTCAGTTGAGACTGTAGCAATTTAGTTTGGCTTTCAGGAGGATTAACTTGTGCCTTAGCCAGTTTTTCATTCTTAGGAAGAGGAGGATATAGGTTGGTATGAGTTTTAGGTATATCTTCATGAGAAGAAGAAGATGTGGGTCTTCTCTTTTTGTATGACTTAAGATATGTCTGAAAAAGAAAGAGGAAAATGTTAAACAAGCAAAATAGAATGTCATTATGTTTAAAATGATAACAAAATTGACAGATTGAGTAAGATTTATACCATTATGGGACGAGAAGATGAATTACTAGAAGAAAAAGAAGCTGGTGCAACAGAAGCTTGTGAAAGAGCTGGTTGTTCTTGCTTTCTTTTAGGTCTCCTTACAAGTGCTGCACCACTGGAAGAGGAAGAAGCTGGTGCAACCGGAGATGGTGGAGGAACTGGTTTCTCTTTTCTTTTAGATCTCCTCTCACGTGTTGCACCACTTTCCAATGTTGGTTGAGAAATACCACCTTCTGGTTGTGATTGAGATGTAAATAATTTTTGAAGCTCCTCTTCTCTAGTCTGAACCCTTTGTTCAATCTCTACACCTGGTTTGTAAGGTGTGAAACCTTCAGCATTGGTGGTGTTCAAGGGATTACCCTTATGCTTTCTTTTCTGGATAGTGGTAGTAAGCATTTCTGTAGCCAAAGGAATGGCTTTGACTGGGGACTCAGCTGTATATATATAGAAAAAATATATACTGTTATACACCCAAAAAAGAAATTTTAACAAGAAATATAAAGTAAGAAGAAAATAACTGTTTACTAATGCTCATGGTCACTCCTTTTTTGTTGTCAGGACGCACATTCCAGAGGCATATTTGAGTTTCTTTATTAAAGATTACTGCACTCATAAGAAGCCACCAGTCTCTGAATCTTGTAGAGAGAAAGGGTGTGACTTTGCAATAGTAAAAGCTGAATTAATCAAATAGTTCTTGATTGTGGGCTAGAAGGGCCTCCACAACTGTTTGATTTTTGAATTGAATTCTAGCTCCAACTTGCTCATGAATAGTGGGATGAAAATATAGGCAAGGAACAGTTTGATAGAGGCCCATTTGCCTAGCCCATTGACAGGAGTTATAGCTTTCAAAACTGCAGTTAAAAATTCTACTAGTTGAAAGGGACCCTCCCACTAAAATGTATCTTGGAGTAAGGATCTGAGCCCAAAAATGATTTTGTTATTGTCTCAACTCATCACCCAATATAGAAGGATCATCATGGACATAGGTGAGTCTAGATGAGGTGTAATGAAGTTGGTGAAAAGGGATGAAAAGCTGAGGATCTCTTTCGATAGGTAGTTCATAAAGAAAAGTGAACACCTTAGTAAAAGAGTTAGAGGTGGCTAGTCCAAAGGAAAGAAAAAATTCAACATAGCTTTGGCATGTGGGGAGAAATGGAGTTTGAGTAGTAGGCCTAATGTCAGGAAAATAAGCATAAAGCCAGGCTTGGAAAAGTCAGAAAGGACCACCACCATTATGATCAATTTCTTTATCCACTAAAGAAAAGAGACATCTGTATAAGGTGCCTAGTAAAAAGGGGGGCAAGAGCCAATTCTATGCCCTCCTGAATGCAAGTGGCTAATGCTAGGTATTCTTTAGTGATTTCCAAACCAGGAATACAAAAAAAATGTTGGGAAAGGCATAGTAAATAAAAAGTTGTTCTTTCCTCATCTGTGGGTTCAAGGCCAAATTTTTGGTACTTTGTTTGAAATTTCCCATAACAGAGGTCAGTGTCCAACTTGATAGGTGTTTTTGGGGTTAAAAAGGCACTAATATGTTGACCAGAAAAAGGGAGGCCAGTCAAATGGACAATATCAAGAATAGTAGGTGACATCATACCATATTTTAGAATGAGGGAATTACATGATGAAAACTAAAAACATGTAGCAGCACTAATGGTCCATTTGTCCATATCTAAAGAGAAAGTTGATAACCTGATGACATCGTAAATACCTAAAGCTCTGCAGAGATCAATGTCATATATCATCATTCGTTAGACCTATCGTTTCCAGTCTGGATTAGGTCTTTGCCATGTACGTAGAGGATTAGGGCTGGAATCCCAATGGTTCCATGACAGCTTTGCTTTGTTGAAGAGTAATGGTTCAGTGTCTGTAATATGATAGTATTGGGTAAGCTCATCAGGAATGATTACATTGAAAGTAGGGCCCAGTTCTTCTTCTGCAGAGTTACCATGGCGTGGGATAATGCAGCTGTTAAAGATGTTTTGACGCAGTAGCTGCTAAAAATCGATTGGAAAACGTTGTACAGGTGGTGACTCAGTTTATTTCTTTCCTTTGACCTGACCTCATTTGGGCGCCATTAGAGAGTGTGAGCAAAAGGGTTTTTCGAAGTCAGAGGGTTGAAGAAGCAAATAGCAGAGAGAGATAGAGAATAGTGAAATGGTGATTTGAATTCTGGCATTCAAATAGCTTGTCGTGGACCTTTTTAAGTTTGGGCTTTATTTGATAGTTTGATCAGTTAGGCTTACTCAAAGTTCTGGGAAATTATGTTGGACTAATTTTTAGCATTTGGGCCTTATTACAAATTATAGATAAACAACCCAAATATTTAAATGTCCAACTTTATTTCTTTTAAATAATCATTCAAGGCAAAAACTCCTTTTTGTTTGGCAAAAACTCTTTTAAATAATCATTCAAGGCATTGTTGACACTAAAAATTGTATATTTTCTGTCGATTGTATGTAACAAATGCAGAGAATTGGTCCAGCGGATGCTAGGTTTAAAGACCACGAGTTTTCATAAGTTTGCAAGTGAAAAACTAGTGAATATGAAGCCTATAATACAGAGCAAGTGACAGAAAGGAAATAGTCAAAGAGACAAATGTGGCAATTGCAGTTTTCTTGTCGATTCGTCTAATAATGAAGTGGAATGAGGCTGAACATGGCCCAGGCGTCAAGCCATAAAGTTAGCATGCAAGGTATACAGGATATGTGTCATGTTTCCTAGAAAGAGAAAAACTGCAACAGAGAAACAGTTACTGACAGTTACAAAGATCATAGGCATTGAAGTGGAAGTAGCTGGCTATATGATGGGACACGTGGCAGTAGAGCAGTAGTGGAGTTTGAAGACCAACAATATAAAAGCTAGGAATTCGCAGTTAGAAGGATCTTCAAACAAATTTGTAACCCTTATAGCATTAGGAGTAACTTAACTTAGTTAGTTCTTACGTAGGAGTAGTCTATCTGTAGTTCAGTTTCTATAACTAAGAATTCTCTGTCGATTGTCATGTACATTGAACTGGAAGTTTAATTTTACTAATTAAATTTTAAGTTTGTTTGTTCAACAATTGATTTTCAGTTTATTCCTTCTTATTTCTTTGCATTACAGCCTCCAAAGAAGTCATTGAATCTGTCAAGACATAGAACGTTCAAACCACAATTACTTGATTTGTTGTTGTTTGTAAAAATTTAACTTCTCTGTCGAATCACCCCTATCAATTTGGTTTAGACCAAATTTTTTGCTAACACTATGGGAACATTTAATAGGCCACAAGCCATGAAGGGACCCACATGGTAATTGTTTAGAATTGAGATGGATCATCAGCATTCGCCACCACAGCCTGGAAAGTTTTGAGTGGTCGGTGACACCGTGTGATGTCTTAGGGGTTCTGTAACTTTTGCTAGCAAATTTTTATATACACCATTGTTATTGTTATGGAAGAAAAATGTAGCACTCCCATCATGCCCTAAAAATTAAAGGCTAGTCGATATAACTTTTTGTAAGTTGAAAAAAATAAATAAATAAATAAATAAATAAATACAAACTGACTATTGGAGGAGTAAAAGGTAACCTAAAATAATAATGGCTATAGGTCTAATTTTATATTTCTATTATAAACACATAAATCAAACATAAGTAATAATATTAAAAAGAATATTTGGACAAAATTTTACACAATTTTTTTATGAGACCCATCTCTTAAAAATCTTGTCAATTCGTGTATATTTTATGTTTGATTCTTTGATCAGCTTTTATATTCTTAGACTTATTATTACTTTTGTATGTGTGTGTTCAAGTTTGCAATTGAAATTAAGACACCTTTTTTTTTTTATTCAAAAAAAAGTTTAGGACACCTTTTGCCGCATCAGAAAAGAGAAATTAAAAATTCAGATAAATAATTGAATGAATTCATTGTATTAGGTAAGAATATAGTTGATCTATCGAAGTGTATATTAAAAGTTATAAATAGTAGAATGCTGTTATTTTATTTTTATGTGCTTTCTTTTATCAATTGGGTGGCCCTACTGGCAGTGCAATTATTTAGTGAATTAAGCAAAAATGCATTTGTGGGGGCATTTAAAAACTTTCAAAGTTTGTTTTTAACACTCAATAACTCAAGAGACACCATACTGTGGTTTCGTTGGCTTCGTTTAGAAAGTGGGTTTATTTTTAAATTTTTTAGTTTTTTTAGTTATTTTAACATGGGGATAAAAAGTCTGATTTGAAAAGGACTTTTGACTTTTTGATTTTTTTGATTTTTTTTTAGAGAAAGAATGTAATAATTATAGGTTAGATGTAATATTTTATCTTATTAAATTAAAAAATATATTTTATTTTTTTATGACTATTTTAATCAAAAAAAAAAAAAAAAAAAAAACTCCAAACCCATCTTGCCAAACGTAGGCTGTATTTACTTCCTATTCATAATAGTGATAGCTCTCCACATCATATCCATAATTGTTATACCTTCACATCCAGGTGAGGTGATGGCGTATGGGGCATGGCCCATTGTGAATAAATATATGAAAAATTATAATTAAGTGGTATTTAAATTTTTTTTTATAGATTCATAAAAATAAAAGAATGATTTTAGTTATTATTATTTGTAAAATTTTACTATTGATCTAAAACAACTTTGTTAAATTGACAATAAATTATAATTTTTCCTAAAAAGAACCCTGTCAATAAGACTTGACACTTTTCTTCTTCTTTTATTTATTTATTATTTATTTATTTATTTATTTATTATGGCTACATGAGTAAAATGAGGAGCAAACTACGTTTTTCTTGGAACATTCCAAATTCACACTCAACCAGAGCATTCATGTATGTAATCATTGAAGCAATTGTTATTGTAAAGCTCTGTGACGTTCAGATGCGTTATTTTTCTGTCCTATCAACACATTAGGAGGTACTTGACAGTTTCTTAACACTGGCGTTAAGAAAAAATTAAAAAATTGTACGTTACTTATTGTAAATATTTTTATGTTATAATTTTTAAAAAAATTTAACATGGGTATTAAAGACACATATTAACAAAATTTATAATGAAAGTGATGCTTGGGCCAACTAAATAGATGAAACCAGATGAGGCACTTAGACGTTATACAGTGTCATAAGCCTACATAGCGGTATTTTAGAAAATTGATAAAAAATTAGTTTTTTTTTTTTTTACTTTTTAAATTTATTTTGTCTTTTTATGAGTAAAAAATGTAAGAGGTAATATGATCAAAAATGAGTAAAAAGTTAAAAATTAACTTTTTATTTTGTTCTCAAAAACCTCGTAATAACATTTCAACAAGAGACACATATTTTGATTTCTAACTTGAGAAGTAATACTTTTAAATAATGTAAGATATCATTTAAAGTGGACTACCCTAATATTTAGCACGATTAATCTCATCAAATATCTTCATTTGTTGTTATTTTTATTAGTTTAATGAAAAATTAACCTATATATGTACATTTTTATATTTACGATCTGATCATATGTATACAAATATCTTCTAATGTTCTGCAAATAAATGAAGTTTACAGGCTTAATTTATAATAAATTGACTTGAAATTGGGTTGTTTGTTCCTATGATATTTGAGTTTTCCCTTTCAAATAGTAAAATTTCATTTGTACATTGAAAAATTAGTTCGTGGATTTCGTACATATTATTATTAAGGTGTTATATTTAAAGGATTAAATTTTTTATTTTAATATATAAACATATACGAAATCCCCGAACAATTTTGATTGGTAGCTCGAATTCCCCTCCCCCGAATCTCTCTAATTTCTATTTTAAGTAAACTGTTTTTTTTTTTTTTTTCTTTTTTTTGCCTTGCATTTTTTTTTTTTTGGCCGAAAAAAGCATTTTCGGGAGATTCGGGGCAGAGCTTTTCGAGCTCCCCGCTTTTCCCATCCCCGAAATACCCCCGAACTCTAATGGATTGACAAAATTAACCTTGGTAAACGCGTTGATGTGTCGCAATGTGATGCGAGCTGTTAAAAGTGTAAACCGTGTCGGTGTTCGTCCTTTGTTTTTGGACTTTAAACTAGTACCCATTCTCACTCTCTCTTTCTTTTTAATTTCAATTTTTGATTAGACAAAAAAAAATGTTATTTTGAAGTAGTTTGGAAACATCGTGTTATTACTTCTTATACAATATTTTATAAATTAAAAAATATATATATTAATATTATATTTAATTGAGAGATTTGAAATATAAAAGAATAAAGATTGGGACTCCCTTTGGGGGTCACCCCCTTAACCCCCTTTGCTTTTGATTGGCCAACTTTTTTGTTTTTGTTTTTTTTTCTTCTCTTCCAATCCCCAACCCGCATGTGTGTGTGGGGGGGGGGAGGAGGGGGTGGGGGTGGGAGTTTTAAGGAAGTCTAAATCAATACCCGAGAAAAAAATTAAAAAAAGAAATGAAAAAGTGTGTAAAATGTACATAAAATATAATTACATTTTATTTATATTTTACCTACTTTTTTTTTTCTTTTCAAATCTCTTCTCAAATCTTCTAACCAAATACAGTGTAAATGACTTTTTTTTTTAATTTTTAAATATTTAGGTATTATTTGACATTCCTTATAAAAGTGTTTTTTTTTAATCTTTTTATCTTTTTTGAGTCATATCACATTTTTATTTTTTTCATATCTTTTTATAAAAAATTAAAAAATATACTTATTTAGATAACTTCAAACTCCATGTAGCTAGCGTTATACCATTTTTGAAGTTTTCAACAATATTATTTATTGAACGTACTTCATAAATAAATCCAAATAAATTAGTGTTTTGCAAGTTTATTTTTATTTAATAAGTTATTTTTTAATCAATTATCCTACTTATATAAAAAGTATGGGCGTTATTACATTCTTGAAGTTTTCAACAATATTATTTATTGAACGTACTTCGTAGATAAATCCAAATAAATTAGTGTTTTTGCAAGTTTATTTTTATTCAATAAGTTATTCTTTTAACCAATTATTCTACTTTATAAAAACTAAGGGCATTGCAATATGTCTAAAATTTTAGATCTAATTTTTAAGTTTAATAATGTAACAATCAATTAAAATATTTAAGATAACACATTCTCTCATATATTTTTAATTATCAACCAATCATATTATTTATATGTCATTAGATTTAGGGTTCGTTTGGAATGTGAATTAACTTTTTGACTATTCTAACCTAAGGCTAAAAACCTCGTTTAGGATAAATTTTTTTACTTTTTTGACTTTCATAAAAGAAAAAATGAAATAATTATTATTTGAATATGACATTTCATGTTATTGACTTTTTTAGTCTATTTTTTTGCAACTTTTTTTAGTCTCTTTTTTTTTTTTTTTGGCAACTATTTTAACTTGGTAGTCTCAAAAACTTAAGTGCCAAATGAGTGCTTAGAAAATGGATCAAAGTAGACTTATATTATTTTTCAAAAAGTAATTATAAAATTAAATACAATTAATGACAACATCAATGTGATTAGGTTACACCCACACAAGTGCCAAACTTAAATCATAGTATATTTTTAAATTTTTATTTATTCTATTTTTTTTTCCAACTTTTTCTAGTCTTTTTTTTTTTTTTTTTTTTTTGTGGCAACTGTTTTAACTTGGTAGTCCCAAAAACTTAAATGCCAAATGAGTGCTATCAAAATGAATCAAAGATATTATTTTTCAAAAAGTAATTATGAAATTAAATACAATTAATAACAACATCAATGTGATTACGTTACACCACACAAGTGTCAAACTTAAATCATATATTTTTAAATTTTTATTTATTCTTTTTTTGCAACTTATTTTATTTTATTTTATTTTTTTTGACAACTGTTTTAACTTGGTAGTTCCAAAAACTTAAATGTCAAATGAGTGCTTAGAAAATGAATCAAAGATATTTATTTTTCAAATAATAATTACAAAATTAAATACAATTAATAACAGCATCAATGTGATTACATACAAGTGTCAAACTTAAATCATATATTTTTAAATTTTTATTTATTCTATGTATGAATTATTAATCTTAATAATACGCATCAAATAATTATCCAAATAAACTATATTATAAATATGTATGCATATGATGTATGTGTAGCCTTAAAGGTGAGAGTGTACTTATTACCACCACTGCCGGTACCACCAGACCATCACAACACTCTGCTTCTCTCTCTCTCTCTCTCTCTCTCTCTCTCTCTCTCTACTACACTCTCCCCCATTCTCTTCCTTCACTCATCTCACAGCAAATTCTCTCTCTCTCTCTCTCTCTCTCTCTCCATATATATACATATATGTATATCTGGCAATATCAGAAAATGAGAAAGTATTTTGTCTCACTTCTCATGATCTTGGCATGGACAAAACTGCCAGACACAACAACTGCAAATTCATGGGTTGGATCAAAGTACCAGATCGAATGCACAATGTGCTCCGCCTGCGACAACCCATGCAACGACCCTTCTCCGCCGCCTCCCTCTCCTCCTCCACCCTCTCCGCCGCCCTCCACTCTATCCTCCAACTGTCCTCCGCCACCGTCCCCTCCCAGCTCCGCCACCGTCTACTCCTCTCCGCCACCACCCTCTCAGCCCACCTACTCCTACTCCCCTCCTCCGCCTCCGGGCGGCGTTATTGGTGGCTTGTACCCTCCTCCGTCGTACGGAAACTTCCCGGGGCCACCGCCTCCGAACCCAATTGTGCAGTACTTCCCCTTTTACTATCACAGTCCTCCAGCGCCGGCGTTGTCTAGCTCTGTTCGGTTAAGCGGTTGCTCTGTAGTTTATTACAGCATTGCTCTGTTTCTCAGCTTGCTCTGTTTCTTTTGAACTTTTGAAATTCGAGAAAAGGAATGAAAATTTAGTTGGAGTGAGAATAAGGTGGCAGATTTGCAGATCTACAAGCTTGCTGGAGAGGGAAGTAGAGGGGTTCTTGAGCAAAAGTGGGAGAGAAACTGGGAATTTGTTTAATTTCCGAAAATGTCCTTCTGCAGACCAAGAATGGTTTGTGTAAAGTAATCACTCATTCACTCAAACTCTCATAATGTGAACTTTGGTCTGTAATTTCTTGACAATTTGTTTTTTATTTTTATTTTTTAAGAAAGTTTATATTTATATGAAAGAAAATTAGTAAATTTTTGCTCAATTGTTATGATGGCTCAATAACCTTTACATTTAGAACACCCCCCCACCCAAAAAAAAGAAAACAGTATACTACGTTTCACTTTGTCATCATTATTGCATATAGTGTGTTATAACTTCCATTTACACTTTATATTATAATTTTATTGAATTGTTTTCAATTAAATATAAGTTTTTTCATTAATTAGATGTTTAATTTGAGTATTGCAAGTGCATGATGCAACATTTGTTTATTTTTCTTTTTTTCCTATTCATTGTAAAAATAAACTTTGGAATGCGGATCCTCTAGGTTTGCGTTCTGATTGGTTATATGAAAGATAACTCTGTCAGAGCAAAAAGAAAAGGCTCCAACGTATAGTTGTAGTTGTTGTTTTTATTTTTATTTTAATTGTGACTAAAGAATTTTAATGGTAGAATTTTAATTAGAGCTTTATTGATGTGTAATTTCAAAAAATAAAAAATAACAATAAAGGTCAAAACAACAAATCACATAGTGAACTCTACAGTTTAAAGCACTCTTTAGCACTCATAATTTAATTTAGTGGTCTCAAACATTTATCTTTTTATTTTTATTTTTATTTTTTGAGAACAAGGTTCCAAGTTGAAGAACACACAATCCCTTTCCAGCTTGTCTTTTGCAGTCTTGCATGTATTTGCAGCACATGGGAAGAATCTAGAACAAATGATTCATGCTCTACACGTGAACTGGTCTAATTGGTTGAAACCACCGACTCAAAATTCCCCTTCCCCCTCCCTCTTGATTGAAAATTACAAATTTTTTTAAAAAAAATTTTACTTACCCAAAAAGAAAATTACTTTTTTTAGATAATTTTTATACAAAATTTTCAATCCATATCATTTTAATAAGTATTTTATTTTAATAATGTAATTATGTCATCATGGCCTTTTTTCGAACATAAAAAAATTTGAGTTAATTAGTTCATAGGCTGATTTAAATTATATCACTTCTCTACTTTTTTGTTTTTGTATGTTTTTTCAAAAAAAAATTAAAAAAAACTCATTAAGCCAACTTTTTTCTTCATTTTCAAAATAAGCATATATATATATATATATATATGTTTTGTTTGTAAACTATCACTCTTGATTTTAGGCTTAAGGGTGCACCATGAGAAATTATTAACATAGAATGTTGTTTGGTATTGACAAAAAAAAAAAAAAAAATTGTTTAAACTTTGTTTGGTTCTTTTTCTCTCTACCTTTACTTTCATGACAAAGAAGGATGAAAAAAAATTTTAGACTTAAGGGTGCCCCATGAGGAATTGTTAGCATAGAATGTTGTTTGGTATTGACAAAAAAAAAATTTGCTTATACTTTTTTTTGGTTCTTTTTCTCTCTACCTTTACTTTCATGACAGAATGATGAAAAAGAATTTAGTGGATGTGGTGGTGGGCTTAAAGGGGTGTTAGCCTTTTTCCAATAATTCCATGTGAACAAAAAAGTGCCCTATCCTTTTTGTATAGTTGAGCTATATATATATATATATATAGGTTGTTGTCTTATGTTTATTTTGTTTGTGGGAATAATTGTCTAAATGTAATTATCAATAAATATCAATTATGACCTTGTTTGTAAGGTTGAAACTCTCACAATGATAAGGTGCTCGAACCATGAACTTGATAAATTGACGTCATTTCTAGGATTAGGATACTAACTTGGTAAGTCGATTTCAAATGTTTTAATTATTATGTTCATAGTGAACTGTTCACTCTAAACTCTATGCAATATGTCGTTTGGGTTTAGAATATTTTGCTCAGAACATTAGTTGAACTCTAGCCTTGAGTGTGGAATTCTTTTGCGGAATTGGGGGACTAGTCAAAGTCTCAATGTCGCTAATTCTCAAGGTTAAAATTGATGTCCCAAATTAATTACACTATGACCCTTTTAACTATTAGCATGAATCTGCATATATTTGTTACTTTAATTATGAAAAGTATACAAATACACCTCTTTTGGAAGTAATCTAGAGGGCTGAAAATAATATATTTTTATAGTTAATGAGATCAAAATATACATATTCATAGATGAAGAAAATAAAGTGAGATTAAATACTTGAGGGGTAGGTGGAGACTACTTGTCTTCTCTTACAAACCAAAAGCATGAAATTTCTCATTAGTGATATTGCTTTGTGGTATTATATGGGGTGTTTTGAAAAATTGGTAAAAAGATGGCCTATTGGCAAAAAAAATTGGCTATTTTGGTGGCTTTTTTGTGGTTTTTTTGGGAGAACTTGGTAAAAAGTCAAAAAGTTATCTTTTTACTAGGTTTCCAAATTGCTCTAAGGTTTCGTTTGGGAACATATTATTTTAGTAACTGTTTGGTTTTTTTAGTTAAATATGAGATAAAAAAAAAAAAAAATTAGTATGTTTAGAATGACTTTTAAATTTTTTACGAAAAAATGTGTAAAAAGTCAAATATTAAGTAAAGAGAAAAGAAAATCTTTGATTTTTTAATATATGTTGTTGACTTTTTAATTTTTTTAGTAACTTTTTAACTTTTAGGTTAAAACAGTGAGTTGCCAAACGAGGCCTTAATGTTTACTCATTAGGCAAATGAACTTTAGGCGGATTTTTCAAGAATAAGGTCTCGTTTGGCAACTTTCAATTTTAGTTAAAAAGTCACTATAAGTTGTTACATCAGTCTATTTACTTTTCTGTAAATCTTTTCGTAAAAAGTTAAAAAATTACTAAAATAACATGTTCCCAAACGAGGTATTTGTGAAAGAAAGAAAAAAAAAGTGAATGAAATATAATTTTTTTTAAAAGTTACTTTTTCCTCTATTTTTCTTTATTTTCACAAATTCTTAACTCTTTGATTCAAAGATAGGATGTTGTTTCTTTCATGTCAATCATTGTGAAATGCATGGGCCAGTGGCATGTGGGCTAAAATGGTTGTAAGATTGTATGCATTCAATTGTCTCTTTCTGTCTGAGCTATCTGGGCCAAGTGTTGGGTTGTTGGTTTGGGCTATGATTGGATTGAAAGTTGCCGAAGTGGACTTCTACGGTGTGTCGGATCTGTACTGAATAACCCATTGTTATAGGCAAGATTTTCAACCTAGCCACTGCTAAAAATACTAGTCAGTGTGTTTGGTTTGAGTTTTTTAGATTAAATTTTTGAAAATTGACTTTTTTGATTTTCGTTTTTTTTGTTTTTAGTGAATATTTTTAAAATTTTAAACATTCTTTTTACTTTTTTAGATACATTTTACTTAGATGTATCTAAAAAGTAAAAAATTTGTGAAAAAATATTTTAAAACATTAATAAATACATCAAATACAAAAAATATACTGAATTCTTGTATTTTTTTTTTATATTTTTGGTATTTAGTGAATTTTTAAAAAAAAAAATTTACAATTTTTTTACTTGTTAGGTGTATTTATGTTAAGTGTGTCTAAAAAGTAAACAAATTGCTTAAAATATTAAAAAAATTCAGTAAAAACAAAAAACACGAAAAATAAGAAAGTATAATTTTCTGAAAAATATTTTTTAAAAAGTAAAAACAAGCAAGGTGAAGTATTTGGTTTATTAAAATGAGGATGAAATGTATTGATGATTCTATCATAATATTTATTTTATGATTTATTAAAAAAATAATAAAAAAATACTGAAAATGAAGAGGTTTAGGAATAATCTTTTCATATTATATTTTAATATATTTTTTTTCGCCCAAGGGTAGGGAAATGGGATGTTAAGAATCAAACCCTTTACTTGATGCCATTGGGTCAATGCCCATAAGCCTCCGTTTGAGAAGTGGGCTGGTTTTTTGATTTTTTGATTTTTTTGACTATTTTAATTTGGGCTTAAAAGCTTGGTTTAGGAAGGACTTTTTGACTTTTTTGAGTTTTTTTGTGAGAGAAGAATGTAATGATTATGGGTTGGATGTGATGTTTTGTTTGTTATGGCTAAAATAGCCTATTTTGTTTTTTGTAGCTAAAATAGCCAAAAAAGCCCAAACCATGGCTTCCCAAACGAAAATAAAGGTGCAGCCACAATTTTTTTTTTCCAGTGGTGTTACAAATCACTAATTTAGTGACTTTAAACCCACCATTAATGAAGTGATAAAGCAAAAAGAAAAAAAAAGACACAATACATACTGTGACAGTGGGTGGGACCCACTGCCACATCATTAGTAGTAACTCTAATTAGAGCTCCCACTCATTTTTTTTTTTTTTTTCCAAGTTACTTGTAACTTGTCAGTGCTTTTCCAACTTTTTATTATTACTAGTTGGACCCCCTGCTACGCGCGTGAGGGTCGCATTGCTATTTATTTTTTTAAGTTAATTTCATTTATAAAAATACACGTTTACATTCTTAGTTATATAGTTGTTAATATTCTTTTGTATATCAAGTTGCTTAAAGCATTAAATTTGTCAATTAATCAAGTTTATATATATAACAATTATTAGTATTCTTATTTCATCCATTTATATATCTTCTTTTAAAAATTTAGTTTCTAAAAATATAGGTAAACGATGTCATATGATTAAAAATGTCATATTGGGACAATTTTTTTAACCATATCATCTAATAATTTAACTTTTCAAAATTCAATTAGAGAATATCCTAATATGTTCAACAGTAATAATAACAATCATTTGTGCTTTGGAAGATCATAGTATATGGACCATTTTTATTTTCAATTACAAAGCAAGTATGAAAATGAAGAAAAGTCATATAGCTTTCATCAAACATAAAATATGCAATCAAATATTGGATGAACATATGTTTGAAAAAATGAAGTGAACAAAATTAATAAGAAAATATTATCATAAGGGAAAAGTAAAAAAAATATCTTAAGGAATAAAAATTTAGTGGGATCCAACTCCTAAGTAGTTTTTGGTTCAATAAAATACAATTGAAATAAAATGATCATTCTATTCTCAAGTTTACTTTACTATTACTACTCCCTAAATAAATCTACATATATTCTACATAAAATTATCATTTATTATTATCAATGAATGTCATTTTATAGCAAAGCTAAGGAATGAATATCTATGAAAGAACACACAGATGACTATTATTTCGTACCAAAGTTAAGGAATAAATATTTATAAAGCACACATAGCATTAGAGGTTTTCTACAATAACTTACTTTGCCTTGTTTGGAAATAATAAATGTGTTCTTTGGATAATTTTATCACATAACTGGCACACTATATCCATGATTTATTAAAAGCAAGAAGAGTTAAACATTGCAGAAATAAAAGAAAACAAAATACATTAGCTTCCCATTCAAATCAGAATACATAAAATCAAATGGAAAGCACTTTAAAATTTTTAGCAAGGCAAAGGCTTATCCAAAATTCTTTTTGTTGGGTGAGAAGTGGATTTTTAGCTTCCAAAAAATGTTGCCTCCGTTATTCTTCTATGAAACAGTGGTCTGAATAATTGTAATATCTGGTACAAACACATGTTGACTTTTGGTTGGTTGAGCCAAGAGTAGTGTCTCATGTCAACCACTTAGAGAGACTATGGGAAGATACATTAGGCACTCCCAATTAGAGCAAACGAGAAATAGCCATGTAACTGTTACAATAAAAGGTCAATAAGAACTCTATTTGGGAAGTTTAATTGTGATGTAAATAGTTAATCTTGTAAGACTTGTTGAGTATATCATTAATCAAAAAATTAAATTAATTGATCATTTATAGTCACATGATCAGATGATGTTTATTTTTGGAAAATTAACTAATCAGTATAAATTTGATAATAGATGTCTTTTTCTAACACCTATATGTATTTATCTAAATTTTTCTTCAAATAGTGTGCAAGAAACGGTGCAATGGAAATTGAATATAATTTCTTTTATAAAGATGGTGAAAAAATTATTTTACGGGAATAATCACTTAATCTACTAAATATTTTGGAATTTTTTCAAAAACTATACATAATATTGAATTTTTCAAATTAAAAAAAAATGACACGTACCTCTTGTATTAATAAAATACTCAATAAAATTGATGTTATTGACTAAAATATGAAATAATTGGATGAGTGGTGTTACATCTCCCTAATTTTGCCCTCCTAATTCCACCCTCCATGGCATGGCCCACCCTCTATGTGAAGCGATTCCACACCCTTCTCTCTTTTATATTTAGCATCCTTAATTCCACATCATTGAGAGTGAAATTGCATGAGCAAAATTGGGGGATTATTATAATTAGAAATCATCTTATACATGGTGAAGTACTCATAAAAGCAAAAGTTAGGAAAATTTACTTTTGTAAAATTAATGATCAAAAAAGAATGGCCGAATCAGACAGAAAATTGAAATTGGATAGTCACTGCTATAAGAGGTTCACTTATTTGGTCATCATTGAGCACAAAGGAAAAGGATAAAAAAGAACGGTTGATTGACAAAAAAAGAAAAAATTTACAAGATAATGATGGTGTAGTGGAATTAAATTTACAGGAAAATGATGAGTGGTTGTGTAGTGGAAATTAAATTTGTGTAGTGTGGGATTTATATGTAAAATAAACATGAATAACAAGATAACAATTCTAGATAATTTCTAGATTTGTAGTAGTACTATTAACTGAAATCATAGTATGTTTATTTGCTAAATATTAAGTTTTTTTAATGTTAAACAATGTTTGCTTAATGTTAAGTTTTTGCTTAATTGTTGAATATTATAAGAGTAGTTTGTGTGATGAGCATATTACTATTATTTTTCAAATTGATGATAAGTTAAATTTTTTTGATAATGTTATATGATTTTTTTTAGAAACAAATTATGTCAAAACGTAAGTCCCAATCGAGTTGAATTGTATTTAAATAATTTGGGTCAGATTGATTCAATAATTTTAATGATTTAATTCGATTACAATTTTTTTAAACAACAATGACTGAGATCTCCATTTTTTGGAGACTCCTACAACCCTTTTTGAATCTCTACCATTAATGGTGTGGGGGCATTTTTCTTTTGGGTTTGGCTTTAGTCCAGTCCAAGATTGGACTAGACCGTGCTGTTGGGCTCGCGGGGGCCCACCACGAGTCCCGTTGTGATAATCTGAACCATTCAATGTGTATAATTCGTCAAGTATTATATTCTTGTAAAAAGATCACGTTGATCGGATATCAATAGACATGTGATCAAAACAGTTTTTTGTCAATCGTTAATTTGTTTACCGTTTATTTTTTTTTATATATACAAAACTGATTTGATCACATAGTTATTGATATCTGATCAACGTGATTTTTTGTAGATATATAGTACCCGACAAGTTCTACACATGAACGGTTCGAATTATTAAAACGGGATTCGTGATAAACCCCACAGGCCCAAGATTGGACTGGACTGTGCTGTTGGGCTCGTGGGGGCCCACCACGAGTCCCGTTTTGATAATTCGAACCATTGAATGTGTAGAATTTGTCGAGTACTATATTCTTATAAAAAAAAATCATATTGATCGGATATCGATAGCCATGTGATCAAAACAGTTTTTTGTCAATCGTTAATTTGTTTACCGTCCATTTTTTTTAAAAATACAAAACTAATTTGATCACATAGTTATTGATATCTGATCAACGTGATTTTTTACAGGTATATAGTATCCGACAAGTTCTACATATTAAACAGTTTAGATTATTAAAACAAGATCCATGATAAATCCCCATAGGCCCAACAACACGGGACCAAAGCCAAACCCTTTTCTTTTTTCAATCGTAGACAATTCAACTATAGAAAGGGAAGGCAATTTTGGGCAATTGGACAGTATTTTGGCATTTTGTGTGAGATTCATTAGTTTTGGCTTTTTGCGTTAGATTGAGCACCATTCATTCTTTTATAGATGGTCGGGGTGAGCAGTGGATATATCGATTCGCTAAAATCGATCAAACCGAACCGATCCGCCGCATTTTGGATGGATGCGTGATGACGAGCGGACAGTTGCGGATTGATTTCTCTCCAATCCGCCAATTTGGCGGACGGATGGCGGATTTGAGGTCCCTTTGGTCGCAACTGAACCGCCAAACCGCGAGCACCCTTAATAATTTATAAGATTTTGTGTTTTTAATTTGTTTAAATATTTTATTTGTGTTTTCAATTGAAAAAGAGTTTAAATATTCTGTTGAAAAAAATTTTCAACTTGAATATATTTTTTAAATTGAAAAAAATAAACTTATTATTTAATTATATTTTTTGGTTTTTAAATCGAACTCTAAAAGTAATAAATAGAAAATATGATATATGCTAGTTGGTTTTTGTTTTCAAAACATATATAAATGTAACACATACAATCTCTACTATTACTCTGTTCATGGTTTTGGTGATTTGAACTGTTTTTATATTTTAAGAATCACATATTGTAATACTTTATGTGGATAAGGCATGCTATGATTATAATATGTGGATGAGACATGTAGTGATTTTGATATTCTAAAGTTTCAAACTTTCTTTCTTTGGATGAGGCATACATTAATTGTAATACTTTTTTAAGGCATTGACTGCAATAAATTTTTTTTTTTTTATAGGAAGTGCACAAGTTGAACTATGTTAAAAATTTATAAAATTTCAAACCGCCAAACCGATTCGCATCCATCCGCCAAACTGCCAATCCGCTCAATCCACATCCGCCAGATTGGCGAACGAATGCGGATTAATTTTCTCCAATCCGTCAATTTGGCAGACGGATGACAAATTAGAAATTCCGTAGCTACAACCGACTCGCGCCCCACCCTAATAGATGGTATAGATTTTTATTTTATCTCATTTAATTTTAAATTTGAATAAAAATTTAAATTTGATACAATTACTCAAATCTTTTCATCAATTTTTTTTTAACAATTCTTCTCTTATTTCAAAATTTTTTTTAATACCAAATTTAATAAAAAATAAATCATTTTCAATATTTTAACTTTTTAAATTTGATAATTTAATGAGTTCTCAAATTGATGCAAAGTAACTCTAGTTTAAATTTGATAAACATTTGATAAAAAAATTACAAATATTTTTTTATGAAATTCGAATTTTTAAAAAAAAAGTAAAAAAAAAAAAAAAAAAATCGACTCTACGCAGTCTCTTAAGCAAAAAAAAGAAAGAAAAAAGACAGCTTGACAAAAAAATTGACTGGTACAAGTTACAAATCCTTCACTCATCATGATGAGATATAATGGCATTTCGTTTTCTTTGGTTTTGACTGTGAACAATGATTGTGCAGTAACATTGTCAACTTCTTGCTTTGTAAATTGATCAAATCCCACCAACCAAACAAACAAAAGCCTAAATAAAAACCCAAAAAAACCAACAGTGCATAAAAATTAACAAAAACTATCATTAACCAAAATAGAAATGGAATTAGAATTAATCTCCACCCATTCTTACATTCCTCTTCAATTCTTCTCCAACTCTCAAACATAGTTAGTAGACAATCATCAAAACTAAGCCCAATTGAATATGAAAATAAAATAAAACAAAAACAAAATTAACTTAGAAAAGATACTAGAAGATACACTTATTGACAACATTAAAATCTTCTTTCTCATTTACTACTACTAATAATAATCATAATACTAAAATTAGTACTTAAAAAATCTAGAAGGGCTAAGCATAAACAGAGCCACATGACAGAGCCATCAACAGCACAGCTGCTTGCTCCTCCTCCCCCAGCTTCCTCCGCCGCCGCAGCTCCTCCACCGACGATCTCTGCACCACCACTTCTCTCCCAAGCCCTAATAGCTTCCTCTTCAATGAATCGCCCAATTTATTAGTGTTGCTTCCATTGTTGTGATTGTTGGTTTTCTTTGATTTCTTGTGCTCTGTTTTTAGACCCAGAAGTGCTCTTCTCTTCTTCCTGCTTCTGATCCCACACGCATTGCACAGTGACTGCAATAAATAAACAAACCCAGATCACACAATCAAAATCAAAACCCTAAATCACTGATCAAATACATATAGAGATAGAGAGAGAATCTGACCTTAGGGCCAGCAGGGCCGCCTCTCCAGAGAGGGGTCTTGGTGGTTCCGCAATCAGCACAGGTCTTTATATGGCTTCCTTCTGACGAGACCCGATCTGGGGTTTTGCTGATCATGTCTTCAGACTCTGATCCCTGCATCGCACAATCAAATCAAAACTCTCTCGAAGATCAATTGAAGTGGAAAATGAGAGAGAAGCTAGTGATCACTCACTTTATCACTCAGATCCACCATTGGAATAGCCTATCTCGAAGATCTGAAATACACCCAGAAGAAATTGATAGCTCGAATGAGTACCAATGGTAGTACTAAGTACTCTGCTGAAAAACAGAATATCAGTGTGCAAGACCTAATCGACCCTCATAAGAGCAAAACTATTGGGATTTCAAGACACCCAACTCAGCAAATCAATACCCAGAAAATGAAAGAGAGATAGATCGGAATTCAAGGAAAAACAATGGAACCCAAATATCAAATCAGAGGCACAGAACAGAGCAGATAATGAGCTTCCCTAAACAGAAATGAACCAGACCCCTCAGATTCAAACTATAAATATGGAGAGAGAGAGAGAGAGAGAGAGAGAGAAGAGCGAGAGAGATTTGCACTAATACTTGGACTGTATCGGAATTTGGTTGATTGAGATCGACACGCAGAGAGAAAGAGAAAGAGAAAGAGAGAGAGAGTGAACCGACAGAGAGCCACCCGTGGCCGATCTAGAAAAAAACCCTTGGGTTTATAAGCGAAGTGGGGAAACCCTAACGGCGTGAGTAGGTGAAATGACGAAAATGACCTCCGTCTTGAAACTTTTTTGATCCAACAGTACACCCGCCAAAACCTACTCTGAAAATGAAGAGGGCGCGATTGAAATTAATTTTTTATTTTGTCCAATTTGGGAGTTAATGCGAGATTTTTTTCTTTTTTTTTTTTTTGGAGTAAATTATATATGCCTCCACAGATATTTCTGACAAATATAAAATTTTTTTGCAGTTACCTTTCCTATTTTATTTGACAATGTTACCATTCTCATTTTTGTCAAATTGTTCCAAACAGTATTAACTTTTTCTATGTTAAATTACCTTGTTGCCCTTTCTTTTAAAATATTAAAAAATATTTTTGGATTGGAAAACCGGTTTAAAAGAAACAAACTATGTTTGGAACAGTTTTTTTAGATTTATTTTTTTTAAATATTAAAAAATGTTTTAAAAAAATTGTTTTTTATTTTAAATATGTAATTTTTATTTAAATATTTTATTTATTTTGTAAATATTTTAATTTTTTTAATTTTAATATTTTAAACTCAAAACTAAATTAAAAAATTATTTTCAAGTCTCATAACTAAACACATAACTCGACACTCCACACTATTTTCAAAACTCTACACTCAAATCGTAACCAAATGTATAACAAAAAAAATTAAAATATTTAAAAATATATTTATAAAATAAAATAAAATATTTAAAATAAAAAATAAAAATTTTAAAATTTTTTAATTTTTAAAAAAATATATTTAAAATATTAAAAAAATACAACACATAGATGTATGAAATATAATGCACATTAAAATAAATAAATAAATATTTAAAATATAAAATATTTACCCTAAAAAAAATAATTTCAAAATTTATAATCAAACAAATTTTTTTTTTTTCAAAACTTATAACTCAAAATACGACTCCACATTAAAATTATGATTCTAAAAATAATTTTAAAAAATAAAATAGATTTTTTTGAAAAAAAATTTCTTTTAAAATAGAGTTTTTGAAAAAGTTTAGTTTTGAATTTTGAAAAGAATTTTGAATTGAGTTTTAATTTTGTGTTTGGTTATGAATTTTAAAAATAATTTTTGAATTGAGTTTTTAGTAAAAACATGTTCCGAAATTTTTTTTATTTAGAAACATGTTTGGTTCTCTTTTAGAATCACAATTCCAATTAGAAATGTTCAAAAATCTTTTTAAAACGCATAGAGTCTTAACCAAATACACAACTTAAATTTTTTATTTTTTTAATTTTAAATATATAATTTTTTTTAAATATATAGTTTTTATTTTAAATATTTTATTTTATTTTATAAATATATTTTTAAATATTTTAATTTTTTTGTTATGCGTTTGGTTACGATTTGAGTGTAGAGTTTTGAAAGTAGTGTGAAGTATTGAGTTATGCATTTGGTTATGAGGTTTGAAAATAATTTTTGAATTGAGTTTTGAGTTTTGTGTTTGGTTACGATTTGAGTGTAAAGTTGTGTTTTAAATTTAAAATATTAAAATTAAAAAAATTAAAATGTTTACAAAATAAAATAAAATATTTAAATAAAAATTATATATTTAAAACAAAATAATAATTTTTTAAGCATTTTTTAATATTTAAAAAAAATAAATCCAAAAATATTGTTCCAAACACTGTTTGTTTCTTTTAAACCAGTCCTTCAATCTAATTTTTTTTTTAATATTTTAAAAGGAAGGGCAATAAGGTAATTTAATATAGAAAAAGTTAATACCGTTTGGAACAATTTGACAGAAGGGGAAATTTTGACATTGTCAAATAAAGTAGGAGAGGTTATTGTAATTATTCAAATCACAGGAGAGGTCCTTGTATTTGTCAGAAACCTGAATGGTAAATGTAATTTATCTTTTTTTATATATATATATTTTTATTTTGGTTGAGTTGAGGTGTTGTCAAATTTTGATAAGAGTGACGATAAATAAATAAATTTATATGACTTTAAAAATAAAGATACACTACGCCAACTTATATTTTAGGATAAATTATATTGATTTTTTTTTTGGAGATTTGATAAAATCATAATAAATTTTATAAATTTGACATAATTATACTGAGCTCGTTTAAAGTTTTAACTTATATAATAATTTTTTTTATAAAAAATTTATTAATCTTATAAATAAAAAAATAATGTTATCATCATTTTTACATCAAAATATATTGTTTATTTTGTGCTATATTTTTGTATTTTTATATTATCTACATTAATTTTGATATTTTTAACTTTACTAAAAAACATATCAGTGTAATTATATCAAAACTGTAAAGTTTATTATCAATTTTTTTTTATGTTAAATCTCAAAATATATCAATATAATTTACCTTATATTTTTATCACAATATTTAGCAATACTATATGTTTGTACGATGGACCATTTTTTTAAAAAAATTTAATAAATTGGTATATATTTTATGTCCAAGTATTGTGGTTAGATGATTACGTGGATTCAAGCTAGCATTTGAAACATGAAAAAGGCTAAAACATGATTTAAAAGGAGGGAAAAAGCGATTTTTTATTTTTTTTATTTTTTTATTTTTTTAAACCCAAGGGGTTGTGACACTTTGGTAAGATCTTGAGGCATAAGTCCTGAGATCTTAGATTTCATATTCTCCAAGGTCAACTCCTAAGAGTTTGATGCAGTAGTCTTATGACGGTCTTCTAAGTGCTGGACAATCTGTATTCAAGGTTTTAGTGTGCGGTAAATTCTAGCAGCTGCACTCTTTAATTGAAATTGTGTGTACATTGTGAAGTCGGTGCACACACCAAAGGTTTGCCCCTCATCCTATTTTGATTAACTAACATTAGGTAGTTGATTTTAAAGTCAACGGAAGACAAACTTAGAGAATTTATTCATTAATCGAGAAAAGAAAAAAACAAGTAATTTTAAATAAGTTCATTCATCTAATCACAATTTATTTTGAAGAAATATTTTCACAACACAACTACATTTGAATTTCAATTCAAAAGGTTCTTACAAGAAGATAGAATTTAAATAAAGGTGGTGTAGTGTAGCCATGTAGGTGTAACACCAAAATTGATTCAAAAAAATTTGAAACTACAATATGTTCATACATATCAATATTAATATGATGATTTCCCAATTGAAATGTTTGCTATAAATTTGAGGTTGACTTCACAAGACTGCTATACGTTATGATTATAAAGTTGAGGTGTCCAATGCACATGCATAATATGTGCTACTTATTACTGTTCTTCATTAAAAAGGTCGAATTATATATTTAGATTGCTGACCCCTCTCTTCACTTTGGCACAAAAGATATATATATATATATATAGAGAGGGAGACTTACGTGTAAATATTAATAAGTGAATTTATTGTCTAATATATTCTATGATAATTAATGATATTTTTTATTAAATATTATTAAAAAAATAATTAATTGTTAATTTTTAGTGACAATTTGAAATTTTGTTATAAAAAAATGTTACTAATTATAAGTTTTAACGATAGTTTAAAAAAATTGTCACCAAAAAAGTCACTAATTTTTAATTTTCAGCGACAGTTTGTAAAATTTATCACAAAAAAATGTTATTAATTGTAAATTTTAGTTACAATTTATAAAAATCTTGACAAAAAAAAGTCACTAATTGTTAATTTTTAACGATATGTAAAAAATCGTCAAAAAAAATTATTTTTAGCGACAATTTTACTATAATTTATATTCAATAAGACTTGATGGAAATTAAGTCTAACTAGTAGGACTTATTGATAATTTATCCTGTGCGTGTGCGCGTACGGGCGCAGTTACAAAATAGAGCAGTTGCCTCTTGTTTTGGCTTAGGATCCTTTTTTCGGAATCTTTGTTCCTTTATTGCATTAGGAATAAAAAAAAAATTAGGACAAAGTATTTTCTGTTTTTTTGTTCTTTTTCAGTACTCATCTCCTCTTTGAAATTTATTTTTTCTTTGAAAAACATTAGGTCTTATCTCATCCAAATGAACGCCTTTTTGTATATATAATTTTGATTTTGTAAAACATTATTAACCTAATCTATGATGATAAGCAGTTTTGATCAAATGCACTTCCATTGCTAAATAGAGTATGCATGGATGCTACCAAAGCTGATGACACGGTTTTTTATTTATTTATTTATTTATTTTTAGGTATGAGTATGTAGCAATTCTCCTTGTAAGAAATTATATGAACCCCTAATTGCTGGGGAGACAGGCATGAGAAGTTTAGATAGGCCCGAGAACACTGAGCTACATAAGAGATCCGTAGATACTCTCTCCAGATGGTTTTAAATTACAATTTAACTTTAATCCCACTAAGGTTTCGTTTGGAAACATATTTTTTTAGTAATTTTTTAACTTTTTTACTAAAATATGATGTAAAAAAAGTTAGTATATTTGGGATAAATTTTTGGTTTTTTACGAAAAAAATATATAAAAAGTAAAGAGAAAATAAAATTTTTGACTTTTTGATATAAATTGTTAATTTTTTAATTTTTTTAATAACTTTTCAACTTTTAAGTTAAAAAGTAATATTGCCAAACGAGACCTAAGTGTGTATATAATAATAGGAACTAGTGGCCCAAAATTAATGGCTCAAGCCTTGCTTTTTGCTTCAAACGTCGCCCTAAAAACTCAAACTCGTATGTCCTCTTGATCACGATTCACGAACTATGCTACCACCCTCAGGAGGAGGTGGAGGTGGTGGTTGATGAAACAAGTTAATGAAAATCCATTTTAGCTAGGGCAAAATCTGTTTAAACAAAATATTAAGAATATTGTATACCCAAGGTTGGTTGATGACACAATACTCACAATAAAGTTGCAACTAAAATGTTATTGAAAAGGTAGATGGACCAACAATGTCAAAAAGAAATAAAAAGTGCAAATTTGATAAAATTGCCAAATCCAAAAGAAAAGAAAAGTCACATATGAGGAGTGAGGATGGATCACATTAATGAGTGAGTGGCATTCAAATTTACAAGTAGCTCACTTAAAACCACAGCAAACAGATGAGATGAGATTTGGAGGTCATCTCTTCTTACTAATCTCATTGAGTTAATCACATTCACATGAATTGTACTACCACTACTACTACTACTACAACATGTGTGGATGAGATAAGACAAAGCAACAAGTGAATATGCAAATTAGGTAGTTTATCTTTTTTTGGAAATGAAGGAGTGACAGAAGAACTTTGTTGCATGTGGGGACTATACATTTGGTGCATGTACCTCAACTATGAAAATGATATATCATCTAACTATTTGGCTATCAAGGGTATTATAATATAAATCTTAGCATATATAACCAACAGATTAATCAATTCATCACAATTCTTAAAGATCAATTGTTTAAATCTTCTCACATGTGTTGATATTTTTTTTTCAGTTGTATTTATTTTTGTTTTTGTAATTGATTGAGTTTCATTAAAATATCATATATAAAAAATAAAAAAACTAAATTATATATCATTTTTTTTTTTCGGAAAACAATCTGATTGTACTCTTATCTCCTTTTAGTACTATGGAAGCCACAGGCATGGAAAATTTAGCTGAATCACTTCAATTTGTGTCATATTTTTATTTTTATTTTATTAATCTTTCTTGTTATTGTGTATAAGATTTATTCCTCAACAACATATATTATATAAAAGCAGATATATATTAGAGGAAGATAGATACAATAGAGAGAGAGAGAGAGAGAGAGAGAGAGATAATACATTGGTGACAGTGAATGAAAAGGATGGTTCAGGAGACCATTTTGTTCTGTCACTGATGCCAGACAAAGACACAGGACCACTCCATTTAAATCATAAATAAATAACAACTTCCAAACTTTTTAAATATATTTTCTCATTACTATTTACGGTTTTGTTGGTTTAAAAAAGAAATGTATGATAAAAAATAAAAATAGTAGAAAGTGAATTAATAAAAAAAGAAAAAGGAAATAAAATTTATTTTCTTGCATATATTTGAATAAATGAAAAATTTAGTAAGAAAATTATGAAAAAAATTATAATCACTACATAGTAAGGAATTGTGGAGAGAAAACAGACAAAAAGAAAAGATTTGTGGAAAAAAAAAAAAATTTCTATATATTTTGCAAGAAATTATTAGGTTAACTAACAAGCTAATTTGAGTTGTACAGAAAATTTTAATTTTAATAAATTTCTTGAATTCTTTATCTAAACAAATATATAAAAAAATTATTATTATTATTTCTTTCACTTTCTTATGTTATCTATCTAATCAACTGAGCCCGTAGTGAAAAACCGGAAAATGGGCTAAAGTTAGGCATAGATTAGAAGAAGGTACGCTGGTTCTCTTTGGGGCAAAGTTATACATACAAAAAAAAGTACATATAAAATAAAAGGTGTAGGATCCATTTTCAAATATAATATATTTTGCAAGGGCCACTCAAAATGAATCTATATTTATGTTCACCGAATGTGATAAGCCTCCGTTTGGAAAGTGGATTGGATTTTTAGCTTTTTAATTTTTTTAATTATTTTAGTCTGGACTAAAATGCTTAGTTTGGAAACGATTTTTTAATTTTTTAAATTTTTTTTGTGAGAGAAGAGTGTAATGATTATGGATTGGATGTGATGTTTTGTTTGTTGTGATTAAAATAGCATATTTTGTCTTTTGTGGCTATTTTAACCACAAACCAACTTGCCAAAATTACGTTTTTAAAACCTGTATTCAAATTAGATATTTAGATACTCTAATTGTAAAAAAAGACATTCATATTTAAGGGTCATCATTTTACCATTTCCTAATGAGCCTTTGAAATTCGATTTCGTTTGTTGACTTGTGAAAGGCAGCCAAAAATATGAAAAACCAAGAGAAAAATTGGAGGAAAAAAACCCCTAAAAAATAAGCTTGAATCTCAATTTATTGGGCTAAATCCACGGGCTGTATGGGCCAAATCCATTGTTGGGCCTAAAGCTTTTGCCTGCGGGTCGAATTTAGTACGCCCAATTTGAACCCAAAAAATAGGTTAGTATGCCCAATTTAGGTTTATAAATTTTAATTCTTATTATATTCTAATGTGAATTTACTAATAAGGATAATTTATATTAAATCATAAAATAAATTTTTTTTTTTTATTGTACACCCCAATCCATTATTCCAATTCAAATTTCTATATCTTCTTCCTCAAGAGATCAAAATTAGTTTGTCTTCTTCTTCTTTCGCACTCCAAAACTCTAATCCACCTTACCAAAACTCACCATTATTATTAACATCATTATTTTTTATTATTTTGAAATCATAAACTATAGAAGAAAGTTTGAACAATCAAACAATGGAGGAAAGTGATAATCAAGATAATATTTTGAAGCAATCCATCAAAGAAGAGGTAAGCATTCATATAAAAATCAAAATATTTTCTTGATTATCACTTTCCTCTATTGTTTGATTGTTCAAACTTTCGACTAGGGTTTAGGGTTTTAAAATAATAAAAAAAAACAATGATATTAATAATAATGGTGAGTTTTGGTAAGGCAGATTGAAGTTTTGGAGTGAGAAAGAAGAAGAAGAAGAAGACAACAAACTAACTTTGATCTATTGGAGAAGAAGATGTAGAGATTTGAATAGAAATAATAGATTAGAGTGTACCATGAGGAAAAAAAGAAATTATTTTAGGGTTTAATATGAATTGTCCTTATTAATAAATTCACATTAATATATAATAAAAATTAAAATTTATAAATTTAAATTGGACGTACTAAAATATTTTTTGAGTTCAAATAGAATGCCCCGAGTCCAACCGTAAAAAAATAATGCGAGTACATTTAGATATCAGTTTCGTAGCCCAACCGATACCAACTATTTTTCCATATTTAGGCCAAGTTTGGGAAGACTAAATAAATATACTTTTTGACTTTTTATGAAATATGAATTATATTTGGATTGGATTTGAAGTGATGTGTTAGAAATGTGATGTGACTTAAATAAGATGATGTGACTTAAATAGGATAATGACTTTTTGACCTTTTGAATTTTTTTAAGTATGCCAAATTTGGCCTTACTTGTAAAAGAACATTTTCAACTTCTTACACAAATAATTTTTTTTTATAACTTTTTAGATGAATTTTTATTTTTTTGCACATCTTTCGTAAAAAGTTAAAAAATATACTTATTTAGATAATCTCAAAATTAATCACAAAATCGAACACAATAAATATGATTTTTTAAAAGTTAACCCCACTAATAAACCCTGTATTTGTATTCTGCGTCCAATTCTTTGTTGGTTGCAGAACAGAAAGAAAGCAAGAACAAAGAAACCCTACTCAAAAGAAGCCCTTTTTTTTTTTTTCCCTCAGAGCTTGAGTTTGGTCCTACACCCCAGTTTTGAGAAGAGAACTGCAAGCATAGCAAAGAAGGCAGCAATGGAACACATGACCCATGACACAGCCATCAATACCCAATCCTTGAGCTTCTTCTTGGGAAGGTGGGTCCGGTCCGATCGAAGCAGTGCCCGGTAAACTGCCTCGGTTAATGCGAAAGCAGTGACGGGGACGTCGGATTCCTCAGGCAGAAACCCTTGCTCTGTTAGGCAAGCAATGTCATAGACACCTGTGGTCTCTGGAATGCCCAGATATTCACAAATCTTGAGCCGGCCATTGATCCTTTCCTCACAAGATAGCATGTCACCATGAGTCAGTATCAAGATTGGGTTCTCATCTGGCAAATCATATTGAAAGCAATTTCATAATCAAACAACAATGCAAAGCCAAATACAAATATTGTAAATTATGCCACACAAAGTACTGGGACATGATATCTATCACAACTTTTGTTTTTAGTAAATACTTTGGATAAGAGTTTCTAATTTTAGGGTTTCCTTCAAGGTTTTAGTATTTAAATTGTTTAGTAGATATTGGGTGCAACGATGATACTACGTGACACTATTTGTATTAGTTCTGATCATTTTATGTAATTATGCCAAACACGGGAAGAGAAACTTACTAGTTGTCCTAATAGAAGGGCAGAGGAAGAGATCTCTGGTAGCTCCAATGGCCTTCAAATCACCATTCTCAAAACCCTTGTGGATCTCTACCAAGTTAGCAACCACCATTACACAATTGACCATTCTCCTAGCAAACCTTGCAGATGACAGTTGAGTAATGGGTTGCTGTTGTTGTTCTTGGTCATCCCCTGGCCTGCGACAGAGCTGGTAATGGCGAACTCCATCGACCATCCATGTCGTCACCTCTTCTAGACCTTGGATCATTCGATGACAATCCAAACCCCTAGTGTCGTATACGCAGAACCCACTTCTCATTGATCTTAGAACATTGTGTTCTTCCATGTACATTGTTGTGTAGTTTGAAGATTCACCTGCAATGCAATACCAAAATTATACACAAGCTTATAACGCCTTGCTCTATCAAATTGTCTAGTTTGGTGTTTTAAAATCAGAACTACTACCATCCCCAAAAATTTTAATCACCCAAATCAACAAGTTTATATAGGTCACATTTCATGTGATAGTTATGTCCAATTCTATACACAAAATTTTTCATATTTAACTAATCTATAGCTTTGTACTACTATATAAATATATATGTCAGTTGTGCTACAAATACATAATTTTTTTATAGAACAAAATACAAAAGTGAGATGACATCGTGCACATTGTTGTTTTATAATATCTGTGTAGAGAACATAGAAAGGTGGACACAAGAGACATACTTGATGTTTGAGCGAAAGGGATGAGACCAGAGCGGCCAAGTACACTGTACATGAGGTTCAAAAGAGAGCTCTTCCCACTACCACTCAGACCCACCAACACTATTGTGATCATCCCTGGTATCTCCATCTCTTCCTTCTTCATTCCACCTGTTGGCACCCAGAAGTCACCGGACTGGTATGCAATGAGCTTGTGCCGGAGGTCGTCGAGTCCTTCCAGTGCCACCAAGGCTAGCCTCTCCATCTCTCTCAGCACTCTCAGTCTAGGTGTGAGCTGGTGGGTTGAGAGGTCCTCCGCCGTCAGACGGCTGTTTTTGTCCAACTCTTTGGCGGCTCTCCACCAGCCAACGACGGACCTTGGTGGCTCACTTTGGTCTTCTTCACTCAAAAGTTGGTTTGTCATTTTGCTTTTGTGAGGTGGGTTTGATGATGGATCTCTGAATTGTATGTAGTCTATAGGTATGTATCAAAGTATGTGTTATATAACAGTTGGGTTTGGGTTTATGGATGATCATATATGAGATATTGCTTATTGGGGACAGAGATCCTTGCACATCTTATTGGGACCCAAGTTGGCGAGAAACATTCATTAGCCTTCAAGGGATGGAGAGCGACAGAATGGGCTTGACTTTGGTGTACAACTCACAAGTGATCTGAGTTTTGGTTTTATCTTCTCAAAATCTATTATTCGCCAAATGTAGATCAAAAGCATAAGACAAAATTGGATATATTTTACTATTATATTTGTACTTGTTATATATATATATATATTGATGTAATAAAAATCACGATTATGTGTAAGATACATTATATTTAAAAGAATAGGAAAATTTATCAGTTTTTATGTCATATGAAAAATTACATAAAAAGCGAAATATAAATATAAATAATATATATTACAATAACTATGGTATTAACGTGATTATTGAGGTTAATCCTTATCAATCTTGTTATCTGGATTTAAGTCAACGTCTTTTCCTTATTCCCTTTCCTTCTCTTAACAGAAAAATTTTATAAAAAAATAGGGATAAGACTATTTTTTTTTTTTAAATTGAAGGTTCCCTTTGCTTCGGACCTGCTTGTAACTTTTTATAATGTTGTGTTTGGTTAGGGAATTTGGGAAGAAATTTGGAAAGAGAAATGGAAAAGGTAGGTGAAATGTGAATAAATCATGCCTATATTTCACATAGTTTCACACACCTTTTCTCTTTCTCTTTCCAAATCCCTTCCCAAATTCCCCAACTAAACACAGCATAAGTAAAAAAGCAGAGACTAAAAATATTCTACAGTTAACTTTAATAATTAAACTTGCTTTATTTAATTCGAGTTATTTTTATTTGCATCAAACACTCATCTCGGTCACATATTTACTACGAGCAACTTATCCCACCAGTAACCTGTTGTAATAAATTTTTTGATAGACTTGAGTTCAAGTCATAAAAACAGCTTTCAATAATAGAGAGACAACAGCCTATATCTTTGAAAGACAACCAAAACAGAGAATGGAACAACCACAAAGTAACCCCCACATGATATTTAGATATCAATAAAAAAACAACCATGAAATGCATGACTCGAATTATGCGAAGGACCTTTAGCAGTAAAATATGTAACCACAATTTTCATTCCAAAGACAGCATAGCACAAAGAAATAAAACTTCACTTCCCTTCCAGCAAATACACCTGGCAACAAAAAGGCTCATGAAAATTGAAAACCACACTCACCCAGTGAAAACTAAACAAATACCAGACTCTGGTGACTACGAATGCAAGACTCCAAAAACAGATAGAAGACTCGATTTTGGTATTCAGAAGACCCCCCTCCCATTCCCCCCCGGCAACAAGATTGCCTCAAGGCTATTTGCAAAACATTCCACGATACAAGGCGAAAAGTCAAACCACTACCAGGCGATCTTTTGCACTGTTTAAACCCGCGGTACCCTTTTTATTTGACCACTGTAGTATTATAATAGCCCCAGCTTAGCACTGTTCCACGACGACCGACACTGAACCTGACCAGACACAGTGAGTTGCCCTGACCTGACCTGACCTGACACTGACATATACCTTGTTGCCCTCAGCACGAACAACTTCATCCCCAAACTGGAATTCCTACAAAATTTACACTTGGTCAGTCAAAGAAGATCAAGGATAGCCTAAACCCTAAACTCTAAAATACGCCCAATTTAGTACCAATTTGATGGGGGTCTAGGATGAGTAGATTAAGTAGAGACCTAAAATTTGACATAATTTATAATAAAAAAATGGTTGTATCTAGAAGTGCATAAAAGCTAAATGTGGAGGTCAAATTCAAAACCGGGAAATGGCTTAAAACTTAAAAAGGATTGGTTAAGATCCTGCTCTCATCTGTATGTGAAAACAGTGAAGATTTGAATAGATGAGTGTAGTGTAAATACCTTTAGCCGAAGTTGAATCCACCAGATGGAACTTGAACATCATTTCCTCCAAAGTTGAACCCAGGCTGCGGACCATCACCTGAAGGTAAAGTCTCATCCTCCTCTTCCAACCAATATGTCTCAAGAATCTTCACAGCCTTCTCATAAATCTCATTGTTGTCATGACTCTGGAGATTTTCTATCTTTTCCAACCCCTCAGCATCATCTATCAACTGGGCATAGTAATTAACATCTCCTGAGTTTCCCAAGTTCTTCTCAACTTCCCCAACCTTCAAGATATTTTCCAGCCCTTCCAAACAGACAGTGATAATCCTTGGATCAGGACATACAAGGAGATCGCATAAAGGCTTAATACAGCCCTGACCAACCAAGTACCTGCCATCGACGATGGAGGTCAATTATCAAAATTCATACCCATAGAAGGGACACTGAGACCAGTAAAAGAAGGAACTTGAAAACATACTTGATTTGCTCATGAGTACCACCAGAAGTAGCATTTGAAATTGCCCAAGCAGCCTCTTTCTTTATATCAAACTCAGCAGTTTGGAGCAGATTGACTAGTGGAGCAATTAAACCAGCCTCAATTACAGCCTGTTAAATCAAAGCATCATATGCAATAAGGATGATTATCTACTAACTGATCACTGAGGAAGCAAAATCTATATAAGATTGATTTGTGGAAACTAACACTCATTTCCAAACTCTAAACCAAATAATGGGGCCAGAAGCACTCTATGGGGACACAGGGCACACTAGAAAGTGGATGATCCATCAGAAGACATAAAGTAAGAACAGAAAAAGATCTTTTATTTTTTTCCTTTTAAGCACAAAAGCAACCCATTCACACAAGATTATCTGATCCAAACAACATCCCACAAATTTAAAGAAAAAAAATAATGACAGCAGTCTTGGGTGGACCCTTAAAACATTTGGTCCAATTTCCAAATAAACTTGATACACAAATAAAGTAAAGTCTAGAACTCATCACAAGTAAGGACAAAACACTTGATGAGGAGGAGCTCAGAGAATATGAGAAAATGCATCACGTCAAAAGGTTGAATCCTCAAATTACAAATTAAGAAAAGTTTGAGCTTGAAAATTTTCAGTCGCAAATATTTAAATGTTTACCTGTATCTGTTCCTTGTTTCCAGCAGTAATGTTTGAGATTGTCCAACAAGCTTCTTTCTTGATGCTCTTCTTATGATTATGGGTTAACAGATTCAGCAAGCACGGAAGTGCACCATGCTCAATTATAGACTGGAGAAAGGAGGTTTCCATTATTAGATGCAAAATCATGGTACATTGAAAGCAAAGACAAATTCCACATGAAGCCCAGGAAGAAGAAATATTAGCATGCTTACAAAATGTTCATAGCAGATGTGAAATGTTATTCTGTTTTCTGTAAACCATACACTCAAGGTATCACCATAAAATTAGGGTTCGGACACTGGCTTGGTAGCCAATGGAGCCCACTAGCCGGTTTTATTAGGGCTTGGGATGAACATTTGTAGCAGGGCACAACTAAATACAATAATTTATTGAGCGGGGGTAACCTGATGGAAAGGGTTATTTATTGCCAACTGATGGCCCACCCAATCCAGGTGCAGATATGAATTACGAGACCCTGCCAAAGGCTACAGCAACAAATACTGTATATATCATCACCACTGCGTAAGAAAATATTTCAACAAGTCTTCCTTAAAAACCATAGAGCAACTCCCAGTCTCACCCTAGAAGCAACACCATCTATAAGGCCATGTTTGTTTGGCTCCATAAGATGGAGGGGATTAAGAGTGTGGTGAGATTGAGTGAGCAAATTATTAGTGCGATGGTATTAGGTTAGAGAAGTAGGATAAAGAATGTTTGTTTATACACCACGGAATTAATAGTGCTATAGATAGTATTAATATATAAAATTAATATTTTAATTTTTGATATTTTTTAATATTATAAATTTTTTTTAAATATATAAATTTTGCTTGAAAATTATTTTAAAATTCACTAAATATAAAAAAATAATATTTTTTTTCTTTCATCAATAAATTATTTAAAACATAATAATATTAAAAATGGTCTTTTATTTTCAATCCAAGGGGATTGGATTAACTCCCAAATGGGTATGCTAATCCCAACCTTGGGGGGATTGGTAGTCCAATTAGATTAATAGTCCTACAACATTTTAACACAACCAAACATGGTTTTGATGGACCCCAATGATTGTTAATCCAATCCCCTCTTCTAAGAGGCCAAACAAACATGGCCTAAGTAACTTTGCACTCCCCTGTTGTTCCCTCACCTCTACCCCTCTTCTCTTGCCTCTGTTAACCTTGCATAACCGATGTTGATCGAGTAACCATTCAAAATCAACCATTCATCAGAATTGGTTTGACGGGTCAATTACGGTCGGTCTAGTGGGTTGGGCATTATATCCATCATGCTTCGAGTTCTCTAATCTCCAGCACTTTCAGCATTCAAAAATCAAATACCGCTAATGTAATTAAATTTAACCAAAAAAAGGGAAAATTCATCAAATCATAGATGCATGTTTGGGAGATAATTCATCAAATCCTTGAGGTTTGACTATGAAATATGGAAGATCACTGATGCCCTTGTTGATGATCGCAGTCAAGGACACGGCGATTCTGCAATCTGTCATAGTTTATTGGTTTCTGTGGTGAGTGTCGTTAGGGAGATCGTTGGAGAGGGGGTGGGGATGAGGGAGAGTTGGATGGTGAGGGATAGAAGAAGTTCAAAGAAGGTCAGGGTTTGGACTTGCAAAACATGTGAGAGAGAGAGAGAGAGAGAGAGGGTTACAGATTGCGAGAGAAAGATATGGCTGATTTGTGAGAGTGGAGATCATGCTACATAGAAAGTCAGAATCTTTAAAAAGATTTATATATATATATATATATATTTCTTATGGGAATCATGAAATAAGCTGACTTTTATGATATTTTTTATAAGGCTAATCTAAAAGAGCAAATAAAACTCAAACACGTGGTAGTATATTGCAGTCTTTAAGTACAATAAGTCGGTTGGGTTTTATACGTTTTTTTAATGCTAGATCCGACAATCAAACCAAAAACCGATAAAATGAACAACTTCTACCTGCTGCCGACCCAATCAGTGGTCAAAACTGTCCATAGAGCTTCGGGTCAATCGGTTTGAAAGGGCCAGTCAGCTTTTTCAACAGCCCTACCAGCATATATACAAAAGATGACAGGTGATAAGAATAGGATCTCGCATTGCATTAATGTCCTTGATCACGTGGTCCCTCTCTCAAACCAAGCAACAACATCAATTTGATAATGTATATCTTTCAATCCATTACCTAAGGGTGGATGTAGGTTGGCTTTTTAACTTTTTGACTATTTTATTTTGGGACTAAAAAGCCTCGTTTGGGATAAGCCTTTTGACTTTTGTGAAAGAAAAAAGGAAATGATTATGGTTTGGATGTGATGTTTTGTCTTATTAAGCTAAAAAGCCAAAAGGTATGTTTGGTTTGAGTTTGGGAGATGAGTTTTAGAGATAAAAAGTACGAAAAATTGTTTGGCTTGATTTTTTTCAAAAGATGTTTTGGAAAATTATTTTGAGAGAGAGTTTTGGAAAAAGTGATTGATTTGATGTGTATGAGAGAGAGATTTGTTTGGAAAACTTGCAAACCAAATAAGTTTTGGAAAATTTTTTTGAAAAAATTTGTTTGGTTTGATTACTTTTGAAAACTTATTTGTAGAGAATTTTTCCCAAAATTTTTTGAGAAACACTAACCAAACAAGCCCAAAAAGTTTGGCATGCCAAATGAAGGCTAAATGTCTTATCTCCAAAATGAACAATCTGGCACATGCATAAATGGCAGCTGGCAATTATTTGCAGCTATTAGCAATTTCTAACTGCAAGCAACTTCCTAAATGTCTGCCTCTCACAATAGGGGAGCATGTGACCTGTTGATATGTCAAACTGCACCATTACATTGGCATTCTTTCCTAAGTTACATGGGCGACGCTGGCACGGTGTCAGATGGTGCGTATCTAGGGTCCGACACTTCAAAATTAAAAATTAAGGATACGTGGATATGTATCCAAATTTGGATATAGATGCGGAATACGTTAAATATATATATATATTTTTTTAAATATAGTTATTAATATGAGTTATATTATATAAATAACAAATAATTATTTTACATATATGTATTTATTTATTTTTATTAATATATATAAGTATATATTATCTTATAAATATATTATATGTTATACAATAATTATTATATAATATATAATAATAATTGTTTATAAATATATTATATATTATACAATAATTATTATATAATATATAATAATAATTGTTATTATTATAATAATAGTTATTAACTTTTATTATTTTATATAGATATATAGGTATGTGAATCAGATTGAGAGGCGAGGGACAAGAGAGGAGGAGGAGAGAAGCGTCGATGAAGGAAGCGATCGATCGATCGATCGCGAGGAGAAAGCGAGAGAGAGAGTCTGCAGGGGTGTTCGACTACTCAATCGACTGATGGAGCTTGGAGATCGAGATCGAGAGATGAGAGTAGAGGATGAGAGATTGACAGATCGAGAGACGAGAGAGAAGACAGAGAAGGAGATCGAGAGACGAGAGAGAAGACAGAGCAGGAGATGGAGATCGAGCATGTCGAAGCAGCGATCGATTTCTTTACCGTTTCAACAGGCGACCAGGTTCTCTTTCTTTCCCTCTTTCATTTCTTTTGTTGTCTGAAAATCTGAAAAGTGCCGTGTCCGAGATAGAACATGCGTATCCGACACAGATCCCACACCCGCACCCGTGTCGTGTCGTGTCGACACGGGTACTTCGCCCCAAAGTGGCGAGTCCATGTAACACAGATTCTTTCTATAACAATTTCTTGATATTTGCGGTCCTAGATCATACTTTACCAAAAGAAAATAGTAAACAATATCAAGTTCCTGATTTATGGACTAATAATGTCTGATCCAAAAAAAAGGGGAATCCAAGCGAAACAAATTTTCCAAAAAAAGCATACAGTGTGACTTCTACAATTTTTGAACCAACATGCATGTATCTCCAGTACAAACTGGGGGTAAAAGGAGTCGAAGAAGAAATTTTAATTTTGTAGCAGGACAGACACATAGATTCTTCGTCCATCCTCCTCCTTAGAACATCAGATGTTAATGATATCTACCAGTAACCCAAAGCAATCACCATACATTTTGGTCATGCTGTGCTCATTTCTTTCTCATATTTCACATCATGTTTCAAACAACTACTATTTTCCAACATCTTTCAACATTTTGTTTTACAAAATTTACTTCTGCATGTTCACAAGATCTGCTCTAGATTATTCCAGGCACTTGGCAAAATAAATTTCTTCCCATACTCCAGCAATACATATATGATAGATCTTAAAACAAGAAAACGCCAAATTGAATAAGCTGCAGATGAAGAATGTATATGTTGGCCTACATTAAACACATTATAATCATACATAAATACATGCATATGTAGTATATTATATATGACAGAGTTTATGTTTCAAGAGAAGAGGCATAGTTCAGAGTTGAAAGTTGAGAGGCAATCTCTCAACAGTATTTTAACAAACAAAATCAGTAATTAATAGAAATCAAAGTAACCAACAAACTGCCCATCTCTTTTCGATAATTAAAATAAGAACCAAGCAGAATGTTGAGAAAATAATGGTGGGAAAAAATAAAAAAGAAAATCCAAATCACCTCCCACAAGCTCATACCTGAGTCTGAACATCATCTCCTGTCACAATATTGCCGACTGTGCGAAGTGCTGGAATGAGCACCGATGGGGATGGATGGCTGGGACAAAAATAAATTTATATTTTGATTTTAGAGGGCAAAGGGTTAAATAAAAATGTAAAGCTCAAACAAATAAGTAAAGTGCTACTTACAGGAGTAGTTCAACAAGTCGTTGACAGACACCTGCCTCAATCACAGCTTGAATTTTGTCATTTGTACCATCAGAGAGATACGAGAGCGCCCAGCATGCGTCTGTCAACACCTCTTCATCACTTGAGTGAATAAGTCGCTGGAGGGCAGGAAGAGCAGGTTTTGTCTGCCAACAAATTTCAAATTTTTCTTAGTGCACAATGGACAGTGATAACAGGGAGAAAAAAAAAATGATTGCTTTAAAACAGAAAATAGCACCCAGATCAAGACAAGAACCTGATCAAATGGAGGCTGTGGCTTGCCCCTGCAAAAGTTTGATAATGTCCATGTGGCATTTCTCAGCATTGAAAGTTTGGCATGTTCATTCAATTGCGCCAGCAAAGGAATCAAAGCTCCATTGCTGAGCACGAGATCACGGCACCTAGGGGAGTCACCAGCAACATTACCCAATGCCCACACAGCCTACAATCAAAAGTGATAAGACATAAAACCTCGAGTTAATATTAGTTGCAGATGATATACAGCTTCTAATTCAAAATAATACAATAAACATTTGCCATTTTACCTGCTCACGAACATCATCACTCGGAGAAGCTAAAAGCTTGACAAAAATAGGAACTGCTCCATGATCAATTACCACCTTAGTATTTTCCGAGGTACCAGAAGCAATGTTTGTCAGTGCCCAAGCAGCCTCAAACTGTAAGAAAATCAAAACAATGTACACAATATTTTCATAAAGCAAAGCATCCTGAAGAACAGACAGACAAAAACTGCACATAGAAACATCAGACCTGAAGTTGAGGGAAATCCTCCCTCATAAGAAACTCTACAAAGCGGGGAACAACACCAGATTGTATAACTTCTTCAATCGGGGGACTTCGTTCTGAAAATGAAATTTGAACAATTAATCTTCCAAAAGTTAAACAGATGAAATATAGCCACATATATCAAAACATGATCATATACCTATTGAAAGCAATTTACGGAATTGTGTAGTAGCCTCCAGTTGCAGATTGCTATCATTTGACCAAACACCAGCAACCAAGGAAGGAAGACTCTCTAACTGCAATCAAATCAACGGACCCCAAAACCTCAAACAAAGCATTACAATAAAAAACCCTAATCCGAACAACCGATCCAACCAAAATTACCAAGACCCAAATCAAAAAAACCAGAACTTTCCACTATCTATCTCCAAATCCCAACTGTAAAGCCCTAAAATTTCAAACCCAATCATTCATAGTTCATACAGAACCAATCTATCAATTTAACATCATAGAACAGTAGTTAGATACACAAATAGAGTGAGAAAGGGAGGAATTGGGAGGACCTTTTTCTCGACTGTGGAGGCATGAATGTTGGAAGGGAATTGCTGGGCTTGAAGACCTTCGCGACGCTTCTTGAGCAAGCTCTCTTCGCGCTTGCTCTTGCGGATCTCAACCATGTTGTCCTCCCTCCGTCTCCGACCCTCCTCGGCATCGACGGCTACCTTGTAACGGTTCCGGCGAACCTCGGTTTTCGCACTAGGCCTCAGCGACATGGTTGTTGTTTATCTTCTTCACTCTAACTCTCAAACCCTACGACACTGTATCCAAATCCAAATCCAAATCCAAATCTATATCTATGTATATGTATCTATGAGACAAAATCGAATAATCGACGGGCTTAATCACACCTGAGCCCTTGTAGAGAGAGAGAGAGAGAGAGAGTTGGGATTTTTGGGGGAGAAGATTTTGAGAGAGAGAGAAGGTTTGGGGGGATTAAAAAGGTTGAAATTAGGGCTTGGATTTGGGGGTTATTTACGGATGGAACCCCACTGACTTTGAATTTGAAATTGCACCGACTGCAACCAAGTACTAACCATACAATTATTAAAAATTATAAATATAGTGGAATGTAAATTTAATGAATATTTTAATGAATATTTATTTACAGGGGTAGATGGGTTCATGTACTTTCTAGGAAATTCCTCAACCTTGAAAATTGTAATCCTCTTCTACGGGCAATTGAATCTTGCCACCTCGCCTTTGATGTGTTGGAACTCAGCCTTCACTTTCCATTTTAATTTTTTAATTTTTTATCATTCAATTGTTTTCTTCTTAAAGTCAAATTTGGCATCCCGTGCACTTATTTCATCTTTTTATTTTTTTTGGGTCACATCAATCAACATTTCCTCTCTACTTTTTCTACACATAATACAAGAAAAGTCAAAAAGTACACTTATTCTAAACTTTCCAAACTTGGCCTAAGTTATTGTTTGAGAAGTCACTATTTTAATTAGTTATTTTAAATTTAATTATTTTAATAGGTTAAAATTTATATTTAAAAAGGTGATTAAATTTTTTTGTAATTAAATATGATATTTGTAAAAGAAAAATAAAATAATTATGAATTTAATATGATATTTTATCTTATTAATTATTTGAATCTTTTTTTTTTTTTTTTTATTTTGTGTGCGTAGATTTTAGCCAAAAATAGCCTAAAACTCATTTGCCCAAGGAGGCCATTATACTGTTTTACAATTCTACTCGTACAAAAATTAATTATAAAATGGACACAATCTTTTCCATATTGGTATATGTTGGATTTATTTTATGGTATCGCCCAATAGCCTACATATCTTTTACATGCTTTATTTTATTTAAACTTCACAACTAGATAAAGCCAATATTTGAGATAAAATTCAGTAATTAAAATTTTAAATATGGGATAATTACTTTTCTAAGATAAGAAAGAAACCTTGATGGACAATAATTCTTCTTTTATATGACCCTTTTTCTTTCCTCGATATAAGGATGAGTCACTCTAAGTTCTATAGTCATTCTAATTCAGAGAGATAGAGAGAAGAAGGTGAGCTAAGAATTCAAGATTAAACTATTAGGGGCATTTTCTCAACTTCTTTAATTCAATGGCAGATAAAGGTATGTTCATTTTATTCTTGAATTGTATTGAATTCAAGATCCTACAAAATTTAATTCCGCATTATTATTATGGTTACATGTACATTAATTTCTTACATGTGGTATTAGAGCCATAATTTTGTGAATCAATACACTTTGGAATAGTAATATATTTATGAATATTATTATTATAATTATTCATAAAATGGTACATCTGCTTTTATTATCAAAAAGAAGATTAATGACAGTTTCTTAAAAATGTCTTGTTATGTAATTTTTATCACGATATTATCTTTTGACCATCAAAAAGAAAATAGATTTGGCAGTTGACAAAGCCTTCCATTACAATATTTAAGTGAAAAAATTAAAAGAGAATGATGCATTAGGGTATTTAAAAGAGAACTGCTGATAAACGTGTAATATGCATGCTTCGATTTATTATTAATTTTAGCAATAATAATTTTTATAATCATTATAATATGACACTGATTGAGTGTAATATTTATATTACCTGCCATTATGACAAAGTGCATAGGCTAAAAAGCAATTTTAGAATTTGTTGAATCGTTCGGTCTATTAAATAAATATATTTATTTGACTGTATTATGTTAGATAATTATGTTTTTATCTTGTCTGATTATGTACACTTATTGTCTATTATTGTTGATATTTATATATTTTCATAATTTAAATTTGATATCATGATATAATTTATGACATTGAATATTAAATATTGAAGTGGTTAATTCTCGGTTCAAAAAAAGAAGTGGTTAATTCATATTAGGTGTAATTCCTATTGATCATTATATGGGATATTCATGATTGTCATATTGTATAATTTAATATATATATATATATTCTTGTTCGTTTAGAGTTATTATTATTATATTGGTAATTGTAATCACACAAAAGAAATTCTAGAAATCATAAATAGTGATTCATTAAAATAGTGATTAAATTAATGATAATTAAATAACTAAAATTAATTAATAGAGAATATTGTTAGTTAGTTCTGTATTCATAAGGTTTACTAATTTAGTAACTGCCAAAATGGCCTAAATTTGTACAACTTATGAATATAGAACTACATAAAAGAATTGTTAAAATAGTAGCATTAAGGTCGATAATATTCTCAATTGCAATTATAATTAGGAGATTGAGACTAGCCCAAAAGAGAGTCACTTTCAAATAATTATGAACTGGGTGGGGTAATGTAACTCATGTACTTAGGCAGTTAGAATTGAATACCCAAAGATAACATGACTAATTGAAAAGTTGCATAAATTACTTTAGGCCTACATAAGTGATTATTAACGAGTAGACAATAGATATACCTAAGTTTTGCCTAAAGGAAATACTTATGCGATATCAATAGTTCATCATTATAATTCTCAAAACTTTAAGATATATATTGGTTATGCCTATTTCCGCATTACTTATGAGACATTGTGTTAATACCTCTTAAGATCTGCCAAAAAGATAACTTGCTATCTAAGGTGGTTGGAGTTATGCAGGTATACCTGTCAACTAGAAAACCGAAGGTCTGTGAAAGATTTGTCTATATAAGGAACCGTCTCAAAGCTGAAGTTGTAGCTGTATAGTAACCTATCAACTTATCTTAGAGACGGGAGTCATCAGATAGATTTAGAAGACACTTTTTTTATGTTCCTTCAATTTCTAGGAATTTAGTTTCGTTATCCAAATTAGATCGTGTTGGATATTCAGTTTTATTTAGTTGTGAAAAACTCAATTTAATATTTAATTCAATAATGATTAGTTCTGATAATTTATGTGATGGTTTATATAAAATTACCTTAAATCATTAGTTTGCATAATCATTAGTAACTCTGCATTCAAATATTGGTTTAAAACATGGTCTAATTAATGAAAAATCCTCAATCTTGTGGCATAGACGGTTGGGGCATATCTCTTGAAAGAGAATTGAAAAATTGATAAAGAATGAGATTTTGGAAAACCTAGACTTCATTGATTTTGATATATGTGTGGATTGCATTAAAGGAAAGCAAACCAAATACACTAAGAAAGGTGCCACAAGAAGTAATGAGTTTCTTGAGATAATTCATACAGATATTCACGAGCCACTCAACATCCCATGTCTTAGTGGTGAAAAATATTTCATCACATTTATAAATGATTTTTCACGTTTTGGATATGTGTATCTAATTCATAAAAAGTCTCAAGCTGTTGACATCCTTAAGGTGTACATAACTGAAGTCATGAGACAATTATATAGAAAGGTTAAACTAGTGAGATCAGACAAGGGTAGTGAGTATTATGGTAAATATGATAAGTCCGGCCAAAATCTTGGCCCACACTACAACAAAACTAACTATTCACGGCATCATGTTTACAACATGCATTAAATGCATGTAGTAGTTAGTATATTCTACGACATTTTTTTTTTTGCAAGCCGTTAATGTTTTGTCAATAACAACATACATACCATGTAAGTCGTTGATTCATATATTTATAGCATGCAAAAGTATGCCGTAAAAAATGTATGTTTTTACGACTTACAAAAATATGTCGTAAAATATTTGCATTTAAGATGACATACATTTCATGTTGTAAAATATTATAACTTTACACGGCATACATTAACATGTCGTGAAAACTTCTACAAAAAAACAAAATAATAATAATCAGAATTTTTTTTATGGCATGCAAAAGCATGCCGTAAAAAATGTATATTTTCACGGCATACAAAAATATGTCATAAAATATTTGTACTTAAGATGACATACATTTCATGTCGTAAAATATTATAACTTTACACGACATGCTTTAGCATGTCGTGAAAACTTTTATTAAAAAAATTTCAATCCGATTTTTTTTTATTTAAAAAAGCTAACAATTTCTAACCAAGCTTCTCACCTTAAATTTTCCTAATTGAGGACAATATGAAAAATAATTTATACATTATTTTATAATTTAGTGTCTCTTTTAAGGGATAATCGCACCCAGTGGGATTTTGGGAAAAAAAAAATTACACATTCATGAAAAAGTTTATAATTTTAATGATTAATATTTATATGGTTTCTCACTAATTTGTAATTATTATGACATACAAAAGTATATCGTAAAAAAAATTATATATTTTTACAGCATACAAATATTTTTTTTAAGACGACATATATTTTATGTTGTAAAATATTATATCCTTCCACGACATACATTAATATGTCGTGAAAACTTCTACTAAAAAAATTTTTAATCTAATATTTTTTTTTAACATTAAAAAAAAAAAACCTAACAATTTCCAACCCTGGGTGGGTTCAGTGTTATGTTTTCATCATTGTATTCAAATCGAATTACGGACTCACCGATAAAACCCAACCCCTCTCTCTTCTTCACTTTACCTCCTCGTCCTCCTCTTTCAAAACCCTAGAAAATGAAACAGACCTTCAAATCCCTTGATAGATCTTCATGCATTGCTTGCATTTGAGATGAAAGTCACACAGATTTTGCATTCATACGTCTCTCTCTCTCTCTCTCTCTCTCTCTCTCTCTTCATCGGCATTTCACACAAACGCACAAACACCACCACCGACCACGACCAACCGCTGTCACTCCGAGCTTGGAGTTCAATTCTGATTGTAAGCCCCATCCACGAATTCGATTAATTCGGTGTTTGCATATCTATTCGATTAATTCGATTCTAAGCCTTGAATTTATGTGTTCCAATTCTCCTCTCTCATCTCTCTTTGATTTTGATTTCTAGGGTTTCCTGCCCTTATTGAATGTGTTTTCACTTCTGTGATTGCTCGTTTTGGGATTGAACAAAAAGGTCCTCTTCGCGATCGCTTCAGTCAATGTCTACTTCGCAGAACGTTTTCACGGTACCTTCTCTCTCTCTAGCTCCTATTTTTTGGTTCTTACATGCTGATTTTCGCTTGCATTTCGAGATTCCTATGATTTTGCGGTGGTTTAGTGTAATGAGTTGATATTGAATTTGGTATTCCTTACCGAAGATTGACATTATGTTTATGCTTGTGTTGTCAATCTGATGATTTTGCAGTGGTCTCAACCATGTTTTCTGGTCCATGGACTTTTGTGAAAAGAAAACAATCATTTAAAGCTATTGAATCATTAGAACATTCAGGTCTCTTCATTGATTAATATATCAGAGTTTTCTAAGAGCCCTTAGCCTATTGTCTACTATCCCTGTTCTCTTTCATGTAATGTTGTCACCCATTAGACCGCTCTTTGAGCAGGCTACAAGAAGGAGCCTCTTGGAATTTTTACATTTTTTTAGAAATCACTGAGTACTCCACTCAAGCTCTTTTCGAGCTAGAGACATAAGATGTTCGTTTTTTTCCATTTCATTTTATTTTGGATGAGCATAGACTGGGATGAAATTTTGTTTTGAAACTTAGACTTGGAATTAAGTACGAATTTCCAAATTTCAGGAAGTATGTTGTCTATTGACAATATTTAGCTCTATTTCTAATCAGTTGATGAGGGAGTCTTTTGCCAGAAATCTGTTGCATTTTAAAGAGTCCTTTTAGAAACAAATTCAAACATGGCAATGTTAGCTGTGTGACCATTAAATTTGTACATAAATAATACTCACTAGCTGAGGATTATGCTTATTAATAGGTCAGAACTCGCTGAGTTGTATAAGCCATTACACGATCCACTAATTATAAGATACATGGAGATCTTGGATTTGGACAAGGATCTTACAACTCAAGGAGGCAGGACAACTTCTACATCAAGAAATATTTGGGCTAAAATTTTTCCAAAGCCTCGAAGATGTTGGCTACCAACTGGTTGCTTGGTAAAACATTGAGATGTGATATTGAAATATTTCCTTTTGTTCTAATTCAAGTTTACTTATTGCAAAATTCACTTCCTCAAACATTCAGAAACTTCTAGAAGTTCCTGCCAAAGATGTCTTTGATTGAATCAGATTTCAGTTTCCTTCATGATGTGAAAGTACAAGGTGAAAGAACTCCATTGGTTTCAACCAAGGTACATTCTTTCCATGTCTTCAAGTAATTTTGGTGTACTGCCTCATGTTGTTTTTTTTATTTTTTTTGTTTTTTTAAATTTTGAATGCTTGCCCTAAATAATCTAACATAAGTGTCCTGTATGTTGAATTGAACAGTGTAATTCAATTAGGACTTAATGCTGTCACATTAATATGAAAACATACGATGTTGCTCCATACTTGAATAGAAGTCTTGTGTTCAAGTTTGTGCCCATGTGACGTTTTGATTGCTGGGTGGTAATTGATGAACCGGTAATGAAGTCATCCAAATCATCTTATTTGACCATTGACAATTTGCTTAGTTTATCATTTTTAAATTGTAGGCAAGCTTGTCAAATATGATTAACAGTCTAACCAGTTTTTGTGCCATTGTTTAACTTTTTTCTCTGCAGAACGGTGGCAGCAGTTCATATTACAACAGTTATCTAAATGAAAAGGTACAACTCTATCGCTTGTGTGTGTGTTTGTGTGTGTGTGTGGGGGGGGTGAGAGAGAGAGAGAGAGAGAGAGATGTACTGAATACTTAAGCTTTTCATTTTGCAACTAGCTATTAGTTTTGTTCTAACTTTGCTATTAGTTTCTGACAAGTTCAAAACTCCACTAGCTGTTACTTTTGTTCTAACTTTGCCCATTCTCATTGAGATACTTAAAATGCTCGTTCTTCCTAGCATATCAATATCACTTATGGCTTTGTTTCCAGCTTCTTTATTGGTTTAATCAACTACAAAAATTAAATAAAAGAGCATATCATAGTTCAAACTACCACTTGAGTATGCCATTTTCATATTCTAATCATAGTAGTAGAAAAATCCATTAAGACATTCCACATGTGGTACATTTCATGAGAAAAATTCCTACAATATCAATGTTCAAAATTTATGTAATTGCGTTTGAACATTCAATAACTACAAGTTTTGTTGCACCTTGAAAACTGAAATTGAGCCATCATATTTCGTTAAAATTATTCATTCAACCATTTTTCTCAACTGTGTGGTAAATTCTATGATGGAAATTGAGAAAGTTCTATGACAACTTTGTAATTTAAATGTAAAAACTATTAAACCTACATGGAATCAGAATTTAAAAAATAGGATTATAGATAATCAATTCTCATTACAACATCATTTATTAGATCAGAGAAGAGATCAATACAAGAAGTTAGAGTCTGTATGAGAAGCTTGTAAAACATATAAAAAGGCTGAAATAAGCATTCCCATCCTCAGAAGTCAGCCCTTTAAGTTAGATCTGTCATCTATATTATAGAACATAGATAGCAACTCCGTTCTTAACCAGATACCCACTCTTGAGGCAGAGAGGAGAAAAAGCAAGCTTCCGTGTTTGCCAATGGGTACAATTACGTTTATGACTATTTTTTTGAAGTACCATGTTTCATAGATGCTTAGCCAGATTGCAATCCTGAAAATGGGCTTTCATTAAATGGTAAGATTAACCTTTAATTCCCCATCTAAAGATGAATAAAATTACCTCTAATCTGGAAAACCTCTGTTAGATACATAGTCCAAGTTCGCAAACAAACCCTTTGTGGAAAAATAATTCCATTCTTGATTAAGCAAGCAAATCTTGTACCACTGATGTTTAAGTTAATATGTGTGTGTTATTTTTGTTAGGTGTTTGATAGGTTCACATACTGTCTTTGCTTCTTCACTGTGTCTGTAAGCATATATGGAAGTCAATTGGTGCACATGGCAGCATTCTCTGTTCACCACATCATTGAGGATCGCATGGCATGTATTTACACTGTACTATGTCTGTAAGCATATGTGGAAGTGAATTGCTAACTACGTAGGTGGTGGCATTTGAACTCAGACAAAATGAATGATTGTGGCTTATAGATTGGAATAGTCTTTTCTTCTATACACCTTCATCATTTATTCTTATACTGATTTCTTATTTATTTCAACTTAGACCAAATTGGACAATATGCTATCATCAGTAAATTAGGGTGAAATTCATATATATATATATATATATATATACATATATGTATATTTTCCATTGAGCAGGCCAGCCTCGAAGGCATCTGCTGACTACTGGTTGGAGTGCATTTATCAACAAGAAGAAGCTGGTCTCCGGAGATGCTGTGCTCTTTCTGAGGTAAGAAACCTAAATGTGAAATGATGTTGACTACCTGTTTTGGGTAGGCATAATTTAAAATGACAAAATGAAGTTCTTGTGGTAGGAATAATTTTTCCTTTGAATATTTGGAAGCTTTGATTTTGAGTTGGGGGTATGTAGTACCTGCTTGCTACAATGGTTTCTTTAGGTTCTGCATGCCTTTGTATTTGGATTGACAATTTGTAATTCAAAACTTCTTCCATGTATATGCCTAAAATGATAGGGAATGAGGGAGCACAAACAATAATTCATTACTGGATGGGGCATGCTCATGATGTTGGCTCCTTTGCCTTTGGCATTGTTCTGTGCCTTATCTTAATTGTGAGACAATCTGTGGTTTCAATTGGTTCGTTAATGTGGAGAATTATCCAAAAACTTCTCTTCAGTAATAGCAGCCAATTTCTCCTTTTGTTTTTTGGATAAATGTGGATAAATGTGGTTGTATTTACTGTATTCATTTATGGGATACTGTTAGTGTTTGGCCATATGATAGTTTAGATATGGTAAGTTAGATTTTTTTGCTTACTTCATAGTTGTTGCTTCTACTTGGTTTGTAGCAGGTTGCATTTTATAAGCTATTGTCTACATACGGTTAGGCAAGGTCATGTTCCTATATATATATTATATTAAAAATAACTTTCTACGGCATGCAAAATTATGCCGTGAAAAGTGTAATGATTTATAGCATGTAAGAAAATGTCGTAGAAGATTATATACGGCATACAAGGCATGTCATAAATATATTAAAAATGACCTTCTACGGCATACAAAATTATATTGTGAAAAGTGTGATGATTTATGACATGCAAGAAAATGTCGTAAAATACTATATACGGCATACAAAGTATGCCATAAATATGTTAAAAATAATCTTCTACGGCATGCAAAATTATGTCATGAAAAATATGATGATTTATGACATGATAAAAATGTCGTAAAAAGCTATATACGACATACAAAGTATGTCATTAATGTTTAATTTATTACTTTTTACAACTTTACGCATGTCAGTAAATGACGCTCAACTTTTCACGGCATGTCATATAACAGCATTTGTGTGCATGCCATGAAAGAGTTTTTACGGCATGCATTACAAGCCGTAACAAGTCAATTTTGTTGTAGTGCCATTTGCCAAATTCTTAGAAAAGAATGGCATTCGTGCTCAAAATATAATGCCAAGTATGCCACAGCAGAATGGAGTTACTGAAAGGCATAATTGTACACTTAAAAATATGGTTAGGAGTATGTTAAGTTACTCAATTGTACCCATTTTACTGTGGGGTGAAGCTTCAAAGACTACATGTATATCTTAGATAGGGTTTCTAGTAAAACGGTCCCAACAACTCCTTTTGAGTTGTGGACTAGTAGGAAACCTAGTTTGAGACACTTATATATTTGGGGTTGTCCAGCAGAGGCAAGAATCTTCAACCTATAAGAGAAAAAGTTTGACTTAAGAACAATATCTGGATATTTCATAGGTTATCCAGACAAGTCTAAAAGGTATAAATTTTATTATCCTGATCATAGTATGAGGATAGTGGAGACTAGTAATGCTAGATTCCTAGAGAATGGTGAAATTAGTGGGAGTGAGAAAACACGAGTGGTGAATTTCAAGAAAATTAGCGTGGATGTGCCAACATTTGACCCTTATCGAAAAATTATTGTTCCTCAAACTATTCCACAAGTTGAGGGAAACGAACAACATAATGAAAATCCTTCACCATCTCATGTTTCACCACTTCATGAAGATACCACTATTGAAAATATTGTAGAACCACCACAATCGGCAGTTCTGAGAAGATCTCAAAGGAAAAGAAAGCCTGTCATTCCAAATGATTACATAGTGTATCTATAGGAATCTGATTTTGATATTGGGATTAACAAAGATCCATAATCATTTTCACAAGCCATGAATAGTGATGATTCTACTAAATGGGTCAATACTATAACTGAAGAGTTAAATCTATGGAATAGAATGGTATTGGGATCTCATCGAATTACCTAATAATTGTAAAAAGGTCGGGTGTAAATAAGTCTTCAAGACCAAGCGCGAAGCAAAAGGCAATATTGAACGATTTAAAGCCAGACTTGTTGCCAAGGGTTTCGCTAAAAAATAAGGCATATACTATAAAGAGACCTTCTCTCCAGTATCTAAGAAACTCATTTAGAATCATCATCACATTGGTAGCTCATTATGACTTACAGTTGCATCAAATGGATGTGAAAACTATTTTTCTAAATGGGAATTTGGATGAAGAAATTTATATGGAGCAGCCAGAAGGATTTGTAAAGAAAGGTAAAGAATATTTATCTTGCAAATTAAAGAAATCCATATATGGTTGTAGACACCCCATTTTTGACCATCTCCAAGACTTGAATGTCATCGCTTGTGTACTCGATAATTATGACTTCATGTGCTGGTTTTAGTGCCCGAAGTCCTCAGCGGAATGCCCTGCTTTTGAGCTTTCAAACCTTGTCCATTCTATGCATTGTTTTGGAGCAAAACCTTAATGTTTCAAACCCAAAACCTCGGTGCTTCAAGCTCTGACCTCGGTGGCGGTGGCCACTATTTGAGGTCACGGCCATCCAGGTTAATGCCATCTTGCCACCTTTGTGCCCTGCTGGCCAATAGTGTGGCCTGTCGAGCACCAGTGACCCTTTTTCAGATATTTTGTTGATAGCTATTCTAGCTGTTGGCACAAGTGTCTCTATCTCCCTACACGTGTATAGAAGGATTTCTCTCAGCCTAATGCATGTTTTTCTATATATATGGGGTCTCCTCCCCCATTTTTGAGGGTTCGAAATTTTGGAACAAAAATCTCTCTCTCTACGTTTCTCTCTCTACATTTCTCTCTCTCTCTTGCAAATTTGTGCACATTAGCCTAGTTATACTACACTTTTGCCTATACTTCCTTAACCAAAGTTGATCATCTTTGAGCTGAGATTCCTTGAAGCCTTCTTGGAGCTCTTGAAGGTGGTTTTGGCTTGAATTAGTGCCTAAAATTGATCTTTGCTTCAAAAGGTATACTACTCCCTTTTAAGTTTGCTTTGTTTACTTGTTTTTCTATCTCTTTCCACTGTTTTTGGGCCATAAAAAACTCTATTTTTGTGGGCTGAAAATGGTGTTTTAGGCCATTTAAGATTAGGGGGGGTATCTCACACCTCTTTATTCCTTGCTTGTAAGGCTTGTCCACCTTTGTTTCCCACCTTCAAACTAACTTTTCTTGGGCTTTTGAGCATTGAATTTTAGAGTGTTTTCGATGGTAAAAATCAAATTTTGAAGTCCAAAATTGGAAGGGTTAGCCTTCCCTTCTTGTGTCTAGTTTGCTAGTCTAGTTAGCTCTATGTGTTAGCTTTATTTTCTAGCAATTTGTAGCTTATTTCCAACATGTTTTAGGCTCTATTTTGAATTGTTTTGCCTCTATTTTGGCTATTTATTGCATTTGAGCCTTGTTTTGCATGCCCCTAGTGTAATAGTCCTCACAAGCTTGGTGTTTTAGGCCTTTAGGCATCCCTTGTTTGAATTGATTGCCATGTTTTAGTGCTTTTCTCACTTCATTTCAGTATTTATAATCTCTGCAATTTTCCTCATTTCTTCATTCTTTATTTGCTTTGAGGGTTGTTTCAACCTTAGGATAGTTTAAGCTTGAGATTGAGATTCATTGCTTAATGGTTTAATCCTCTTTTGGGGATTCATTACCAATGGTGTGACACCTCTCTCTTGCCTTAAACTACCCCTTGTTTGACACTTCCTTCTCTTTAGATGACTTCTCACCAATGGACTTAATTAGTTAAGGAATGGTTAGCAATCTAAAATGAATAACTAAAAATTTGAAACCAAAAGTGTGCAAGATAAGAATTTGTTTGTGTTTTCATGTGTTCAATCGGACGTTAATTGAACACAAGGAAAATTGGGGCGTTTCATACTCAAAGTGATGAAATGTGCCAAGTTTCCAAGGTCTCCATTGCCCTTGATCTTACATGATAGGGTAATGATCTTTTTTGATCTTGTTTGTGCATTTATTAAACTTGTATATCGTGGTTCTTTACCCATCATGCAATGAAATTGCTTGATCGATGGTTTGAGGACCAAGTGTATCACTCATTTGAGATGTTGTGATGATAAGGAGGGATACACAGTACAAATAACCTGTGAGAATATCCTTTCTTTGCCCTGTTTGCTCTCTGTTGCAGCAAAAAAAATATAGTGTCATCAGTGGCCGGTCGACCACTGTTATTGCCCTGTCGGGCACCAATGTTGGACGGCAACCCCTCAATGGTGGCCGACCAGCCACCACTTCTGGCCTGCCGGCCACTAGTGAATTTTGGGCAGTGTGTTTGTAAAGCATGGCAGAGTTGATCTGGAGAAATAAATCAATGCAAGGGTTGTGCAAACAAAAGCTTTCAAAGGTAGACAACGGTTGTTCTTTGGGTAGAAATCGAGCATGCACGAGCCTCCCTCGCTTCCCGGGACTAGTTAATCATTTATTTGTTGTAATTAATTAGTTGTATCTAATTAGTTTGTATTGTAATATTTAATTAGCTTCACCTAGTTAAATTCTTAATTAATTTAGCTTAGATAGTTAGTTAATTATTCATTCAAGTTTTGTAAAATTAAGTAGTTTAGCTTAGCTTTTATTCATTCGGACTTTTCTTCGTGAGAACGTAATGTAATAATGTGTATGTCTTCTAACCCCACGTCTTTCTCCTTTTTACTTAATCGCTTTCGATGGTTAGTTTAGAAGCATCACGTTTCAAATTAGCATACCTTATGCTTGCATCCATTCATCTTGTCTTGCATGCACCGAGGCTCGGCGCATCATTCAAACTGCATTGTCATTTAAATACATTCTTTGAATATGTGCTTAAAATGCATGCTATCAATTTGATCCATATGCCATACTAGTAGTCGAGCCTATTAGTTGTATTTTCACATGTATTGCATTAGTCATATTGCATAAGTTAGGAATCATGCATATTTTCCTAGCTCTTTTGTTTATCTTAGCTTGGAGTACTATGTGAGTTTTTAGTGCTTTAGCATACTTACATGAGTGTGAGTGATTGCCTTGTCTAGCATGCTTGTCATGAGGCTAAATGCTTACTTGCTGAACTGCTTGAGTGCTTGTGGATGAAGGCTTCTTGTTTGAATTGGAACTATTAAATGAATGTACGTTTAAAGCCCACTTTGTTGGGTGGCAAATTCGCAAACTTTAAGCCCACTTAAGATGGCAAAATCAAACCATTTTCAAAAAATAAACATGAATTGAATTGTTCCAATTTGAGTAAATTAGTCTATAATTGTATGCTTGCATCACATAGTAATACTAGTCTAAAAAATCGGAACAAGAATATATAATGTACATAAAAATCATATCATGATTAGTAGAGACTAATCTTTGGTCGGGCGAGCGGGGTGTTCAATTCATGACCTTCCCCTCTCGTACTTAAGTTTCTGAGCCGAGGAAACTTTCGTGATGACGGACGCGTGGCCTTTGACACAAGTCATGGGTTTCCTAAATTTTCCCAAAACAAAAAATATTTAGGTGGCGACTTTGTATCTGACGAAGCAGTCTAATTTTGGTATTTTTTTTATTCAAAATCAATTTTTCAAATAATTTTCCGGATTTGGACTCTTTGGTGTTTATCAATTTCATATTGCACTTGTGAGATTAGATTCAAAACCGCGGGAGTCCGAACTGTAGGGCTTATTGCCGAACTTCCAAAAAGGGGTGCGAAAAAGTCAAGCTACAGTTTCTAGCGACTTTGTTGAGGACCTAGAGAGCTTGACTTGAACTCATGATATGAAGTTTTATTTACACTTATATGTTTCTTTGCATTGCATTTGCATTGGTGTGCCTAATTCACTGTGTTTGCCATCTACTATTCTTAGACGGTTTGTTGGAAGCTTGCCTAAAAGCTTGCCAAAAGGTTGACCGGTCGCGGACTTTGCCACAATGGGAACACAACCCTTAGATCTGGACTACCATTGTACTGTTTGATCCTCCTTTCACTTCTCGGTGTTAGGTGTGAGAGGTATATTAGGTAGTCTTGCAGAGATACCCTTTTTGACCATTCGACCTAATTTGCATATCGAAAATTTGTAGAGCTGCTCCAAACTAGGACATGTTGTTTACGAATGCAGGATTGTGTGAAACACTTTGTTTGAATAGTGAACTTTAGTTCCTGACAAAATTAGGACAGGGTAACCCTACCCTCTCATATGGATGTTTTGGCTCTCACTTAACTGGAATGTGCTTTTAGAGTGAAACTCTACAGGAATGTACGTATTAGTTGCAAGAGTGGGCATTAAATTTGGGGGCAGAAGTCAGTGTTGAGTTCGGTTCTACAGCTTTTGATTACAACTATGTGTTGTTCACATTTGAGCTGAGGTGCTGTGCGATTTCTGATTTTTTTTTTTTCTATTTAGCTTTATTTCTTTTTGCAAGGTAGTTTATCACAATTGCTTCGGACGGACAATTCAGTCATTCCCCAAGCACTCTGGACCTGTGTAAAAACACTTTACAAACCCCGATATCTTGTCAAGGGACAACCTATGTTTGTTTCACTCCCGCTAGTTACCAAATGGATGAGGGTTAGGTATAATTCACCAATTCAGCAATCACCTGCATCCAGTCAGGGACAATCTTCTAGATCTAGGCCAGCAAGAGATCACTCACCTATTCAGATGACTCAATATTCTGTAGCTAGTATGGAGGACTTGATCCATCATCTTTAACAAATAGTGAAAACCATGCAGCAAGATGTTGCCTACCAAGCTAAAGTTACAGTCCATTAAGTTGAAGTGATAAATAGGCTGCAGCAATAGCAACCACAGCTGGCAGCGGCTTCTGCATCCCATGCACCTCTAGTGGGTGTCCCAACACCCGGAATCACGGTCAATGTCCAAGAAAATCTAGACAACCCAGTAGACCCCATCCCACTACAAGCCTCCAAGGCACCAGTGTACCAAACTGAGGCGCCATTTGAATTTGAAGTTAACCCGACGATACTCAAGGTCAACAAGCTGGAGAAGTTTCTCAAACGGGCATAGGGTGTGAACTCAATCCCTGAAGAAATGGCCAAGGATTTGAGAGGTTTTGAACTTGGAAGTGTAGAGAGAGAGGGATGTTTTAGAGTGAGAAGCTCCCAAGATTTTCTTTTTTTGTTCTAACCCCAAGCCATAAGAGATATAAGGCCCTATATATGTCAAAATAAGAGCTTTTGGTCAAAAAATCCCAATTGAAAATATCTGGTACAGTGTATTGATAAATATCTGTCAAAAATCTGAGTTCAGGCACTTTTGGCCTAGGCAATCTTTTGAGTCGCTCGGCTAAATAGAGTGCCAATGGGTGGCTAATGAGGTCAAAGTGCCGGTGGAAGTCCAGATTGAAGCTCCGGAAGTTAGCTTTCCAATGGCGCAAACCTTGCATTAAAATTCCTCCTTTGGAAAAAGTTATGCCCTTTTTGGTGAAGCCGCGCAGATTTGATCCAACCAGACTGATCCCCTATTTCAACCAACCATATCTCCCCCACCCGGACTTGGATTTGAGAGATTCTTGAGTGAAAAATGAAGTCCCGGAAGTCTTCTTTTCAACGATGGTGGCCTCATAGCTCAACTCCAAGTGTATAGACAGATGAGCTTGTTTTAGCGATGACCGCTCGTCTTTCTCCTACACGGATTCATGCTGTACTTCTCCCAAACTAGTTTTCTCCCCTCTTCTCCTCTTTTCTTCAACTTCAAACCCCTAAGTAAGGTGTTTTGAAAGATTTTTCAAAGATTTCATCTCTCTTTCATTCATCTCCCCTTTGTCCTTGCTCGGTTTACCGAAAAGCGCAACATTTACCGAAATGCGAGCGTCGGAACATCGTGGGAATTTTATTTCAAAAATGTTTTGAAAGAGAGGGTTTTAAGGTATAAAAACCATCAAAAATAATTTTCGTCCACAATGGGGTATGAAGTTGAGATTTGCCTCTCTCCTTGCCGAAGAAACTGAACTTGTGCACTGCACACCTTTCTCCAACAAGTAAACCATCAGTAGTGCCCAAGTTTTAAGGGCGGTCAAAAATGGGGTGTCTACAGTTAGTTAATTATTCATTCAAGTTTTGTAATAATTAGTTAAGTAGTTTAGCTTAACTTTTATTCATTCGGACTCTCCTTCGTGAGAGTGTAATGTAATAATGTATGTCTTCCAACCCCATGTCTTTCTCTCTTTTACTTAACTGTTTTCGATCATTAGTTTAGGAGTATCACGTTTCAAATTAGCATACCTTATGCTTGCATCCATGCATCTTGTCTTGCATGTACCGAGACTCAACGCATCATTTAAATTGGATTGTCGTTTAAATACATTCTTTGAATATGTGTTTAAAACGCATGCTATCAAATTGATTTATATGCCATATTAGTAGTCGAGCCTATTAGTTGCATTTTTGCATGTGTTGCATTAGTCATATTGCATAAGTTAGGAATCATGCATATTTTTCTAACTCTTTTGTTTATCTTAGCTTGGAGTACTAGGTGAGTTTTTAGTGCTTTAGCATACTTGCATGAGTGTGAGTGATTGCTATGTCTAGCATGCTTGCCATGAGGCTAAATGCTTACTTATTGAATTGCTTGAGTGCTTGTGGATGAAGGCTTGTTGTTTTAATTGGAACAATTCAATGAATGTACGTTTAAAGCCCATTTTGTTAAGTGGCAAATTCACAAACTTTAAGCCCACTTGAGGTGGCAAAATTAAACCCTTTTCGAAAAATAAACATAAAATTGAATTGTTTCAATTTGAGAAAACTAGTCTATACTTGTATACGTGTATCACATAGTAATGCTAGCCTAAAAAATCGGAACAAGAGCATATAATGTACATAAAAATCATATTATGATTAGTAGAGGCCGATCTTTGATCGGGCGAGCGGGGGTGCTCAATTCATGACCTTCCCCTCTCGTACCTAAGTTCCCGAGCCGATGCAACTTTGGTGATGACGGGCACGTGACTTTTGGCACAAGTCATGGGTTTTCTAAATTTTCCCAAAACAAAAAAATATTTAGGTGGCAACTCTGTATCTGGAAAAGCAGTCCAATTTTGGCATTTTTTTGATTCGAAATCAATTTTCCAAATGATTTGCCGAATTTGGACTGTTTGGTGTTTATCAATTTCACATTAAACTTGTGAGATCAGATTTAGAACCGCAGGAGTTCGAACTGTAGGGCTTATTTCCGAGCTTCCGAAAGGGGGGGTGAAAAAGTCGAGCTACAATGGCCTTAAACAAGCTTCCAAGCAATGATATTTAAGGTTTAATGATACCATTACCTTCTTTGAATTTAAGGAAAATGCAGTTGATCAGCGTATATATCTAAAGGTTAGTGGGAGTAAATTCATTATTTTGGTACTATATATGGATGACATTTTATTAGCTAGTAATGACCTTGGCTTATTATATGAAACCAAGAAATATCTCTCCAAGAACTTTAGCTTATGTTTGGGAAGTTGGGTTTGAGGATTTTTTGGCTAAAATAGTCACAAAAAACAAAATAAGCTTTTTAACCCAATAAGATAAAACATCACATCCAATCCATAATCATTATATTATTTCTCTCATAAAAAAGCCAAAAAAGCTAAAAGCCCTTCCCAAACTAGGCTTTTTAGCCTCATGCTAAAATAACCAAAAAAATTAAAAAGTCAAAAAGTCAACCTACTTTCTAAACGAAGCCAATGGTTGATATGGGTGAGGCAAACTATGTTATTGGCATAGAGATCTTTAGGGATCGATCTTGAGGATTGCTAGAACTATCTTAGAAATAATATATTGATCGTGTTTTGGAGAGATTCAATATGTAGTTTTGTTCAGTCGATGATGCATCTATCATGAAGGGTGATAAATTAAGTGAAAAATAGTGTCCAAGGAATGACTTGGAAAGAAAACAAACGAAGGACATTCCATATGCTATGTGTTACAAATCATGCTTTATGGTTGCGAAATTTCATCTCAGGACTTGGTGTTTTTGACTCAATTGCTAGGCTGCAGAAGATATATTGTGACAATACAATAGCAGTTTTCTTTTTTAAGAATGGAAAGTACTCTAGTGGTTCAAAATACATGGAAGTAAAGTACTTAGTTGTTAGAGAAAGAGTCCAGAAACAACAAGTGTTAATTGAAAATTTAAGCACCTCTTTTATGATTGCGGATCCATTCACAAAGGGATTGCCACTAAAGACATACAAAGAACATGTTATCAGGATGGGTCTTTTAAGCAGCCCGTGATGTGTATGGTTAATCTTGAGTGTTTATTTTTATTTTGACACTATTTGCGCAATAATAAGTTTGTTTCTATTGTTTCTATTCTAAAAGTGTGTGTACACATTAATTTGAATATTAATAAATAGAAAATGTCTTAATAAGACAAATTACAAGGGCTTTTCAGGCAAATAATTACATATCCCAATAATGGACAGGGTTAGTGAAGGTTATCGATGGTGTGGTGCATAGAAGGAAATATGACATAAATGTTATATAACCACTATAACTCACATTGGTGATCTGAAGTAATCACAGATATAGTTTCTAATATATCTAAACTTATTGGCTATTTTTGAAATTTAAGTAATCATGTGTCAAAGTTTTTAGTGTGGAATCTAATGAGTCAAAATTTTTGTAAATTGCATATTTTGAAAAAAAACCTCATACTTGCATCATAATCGGCTTAATGGGTCAAGTGAAAGAATGCTGGATTTTATTTTCTGGTGTGGCCCAATAGCCTACATATTTTTCACATGTTTTATTTTATTTGGACTCCACAACTAGATCAAGCCAATATTTGAGATAAACTTGAAGAATTAGAATTTAAATATGGGATAATTACTCTTCTAAGATAAGAAGGAAACCTTGATGGACAGAAATTCTTCTAATAGAGTTTATCTGGCCATCTTCTCTCCTCTATCTAAAGATGAGTAACTCTCCTTACATAATATGAGTATTTATCCATCACTCTAAGTTCTATAGTCATCCTAATTAAGAGAGAGAGAACAAGGTTAGCAAATAAACCAAGATTCAACTATTAGGGGTATTTTCACAACTTTTTTAGTTCAATGGTTGACAAAGGTATGTTCGTTTTACTCTTGAGTTGTATTGAATTCAAGATCTTACAAAGTTTAACGCGGCATTATTATTATGGTTACATGTACATTAATTTCTTCTGACATTCTTTAAGGATTAAAGTAAAAAAATGACCAAATATAAAATAGGCAAAGTGTAATTCACGCTTGATCTTATGATAAAATTGTGTTCTTAAATTTTTTTACTACAAAATAATATGATTTATCATTGAGATGATGGTATTGACCACTTTAGTAAGTTGGTTAAAAATCAATTTTTCATTTTTTAGTTTTTTGAAATCACATCACCTTTTTAGTTTTTTACGCATTTTTAAAAAAATTTAAAAAATTAACTTTTAATCTACTTCACAAAGCAAACCATTCTCTCTCTTTTCTCCACTTTCCCTTACGACTGTCATCCCTCCTCCACCTTAGCTTGTAAAATCATCGCCATAGTCACATGTGAGAGACACAAGAAGAATGCAATAGTGTAATACCCCGACCCTCATATCTGATTCTGCTGTCTTTATAATCTCCTGTTCTGTGTCTTTGAATGTTATTGTGAAAATCTATGTGAAAATATAGTAAAAGAGCATGGAACTTGGAAATATGAGTTTCTATCTGTTGAATTAGAACGTATCTGTTACACTTGAATCACTTAAAATGGAAATTGAGCATCGTAGAGATTTAATTTGCAGAAATTGATTTGATATTTGGAATCTACATGATTTTTAAGCTATAAGGGGATTTTCTGTGAAATTTTTATTTCGGCACCCTAAAGCGATTGATTTTCGTCTTTTATGCCCTTATATATATACATTGTTATATCTATCTAAGACTTGTTGAGTTGAGATCAAAAACGTGGCTTACTTTGAGAAAGAAAGGAAGAGAGGAACGTGAGAGTTGAAGGAGAAGAATTGGGGGAAAATAAATTTGACTCACCAAAGAAGCTCATCCATTAGTAGGATTGGGAGATTGAGGTTAAGGTAACCAAATTTCTAGTTTAATTTCTCAAGAATTTCATCTCATGCTTATGTTGGTTCATGGATAATCTATGTTTGATTCATTAGGGTTTCTCATTGATTTGGTGCCTTGACACTTTGGACATCAATCTTTGTTTCTATAGCATTAATCCATGTCAATATGTTACTACTATATGCTATGTTTGTTGAATTTGTAGAACTTGAATATACTTGGAACATTGGATGGGATTTGTGGAAATATTGACTTGTTAAAGCCTCTAATTTGGCCTAACTTGATGTGATTAAGCTTTAATATATGTTTTGGTGTTGTTAGGTGAATGTATTGCTTGAATTTGACCCTTGATTTCTAAAAATTGAGGTTGAATGATGAATTTTGGCTTGAAAATCGGGTTACTGAATTTGGGTCGACGTCCACTTTCGAGCGAAGTCGGGCCACTCGGCGGAAAATACACCTTCCAGTTAGCTCGAAGTTACCTGTCTGCCGAAAGGATATGTACGCTTCGGCGTAAAATCGACCATCCAAGATATCTTGGCAAAGATTCTATCGCTCGGCGGACAAAGCTACGCAGCGGAGGACCTGCTTTCAAAGAAGAAAATATGTTTTGTTCAGTTTTTTGTGTTTGACTCTTTGGTGTTATTAAAATATTCTTTTCTGATGAGTCTTAAGAGATTATAGCTTTATAAAAGTGTGGAGGCATATGAATCGATTTTAAAGGAAAAGAATACTAATTTATGAGTTATGTTATGTGTAGGGCACACTCCAGAAGGAACTCATACGCCACCACAACACTGTGAGTAATAGTGCATTATACATATATTTATGTACCAGTTTTCTGTAAGATAAGAACATAACTTATGTGTTGATCTGGAACTGAAATGTGAGCACCATAGTTATCTATCTATGCCGCAAGGCTACCTGAGTCAAAAGACTATCTGTGCCGCAAGGCTACCTGAGTCGAAAGACTATCTGTGCCGCAAGGCTACTTGAGTCGAAAGACTATCTGTCGTGAAGGCTACTTGAGTCGAAGACTATCTGTCGTAGTAAGGCTACTGTTGTGCATAAAGGCTCTTAGGGCCGAAGGCTATCTGTGAGCAAGGCTAACTGAGCCAATCTGTTATCTCGGTATTTGTTTTTGATACATATACTACTGTACATTGTGATTTTATTATTACGCACTGCTATTCACTAAGCTTGTCTCATTCTGTAGTTTTGTTTGATTCTGTAGGAACCAGCTTGAGGAGCCGATCTAGCACACTTCATGCATTTTTGTCAGCCTAAGGATAACCAGGCACTGGAGGAAACCCTTACATATTAGATCAGTTTTCTTTGTAAATGTAATTTTGGTATCCACATTTGGTCGTGATATGTATTTATTGTTTTGTATGCCTAAAACACAATTTGGATTGTGAATGTTTATGTAACCTCATTTTGTGTGCATGTTACTTTATGTTCAATGATATGATGGTTCTGGCATGTTGATAGTAGCTCAATGGATAATTCTAGATCTCGCTTTAAATTTAATGCTTAGTTCGGGCCCCCAATGTTATACCATACTGAGGTTATTCATGCATTTACGCTTAAGTCATGCCCAAACTTATAGAAATTTGGGTTGGGGTGTGACAAGTGGTATCAGAGCACGAGTTGCTATCTCACACACTGATCCATTGAGCGTTAGGATGTCTAGTGTAGTGGGCATCATACAGGAAGGTAGGAATGATAGCAACGTGATATGATTTTTGCTAGCCCTAATGCTAACAATTTGACTTCCTTGTACACCTTTGTGTATGGTATAATGATTTGTTTTGTAGACTATGGTGAGAACAAGGGCTGATGAGCCAGAAGATGCTACCTCGGTACGGTTGGATAGGATGGAAAGAATGATGAGGGATACGGCTGAAACTCTACGACAACAACAAAGAATAAAGAACAACAACCTCGGCAAAGACCGCCAAGATTCCCCAATTGTAATGCAAGATATTCACTGAGGACCGTATCATCACACTTACACGGAGTTTAAAAGATGAAACCACCTTCGTTCAAAGGAGAATTGAACCAATGAAGGCGGAGGCATGGGTGCTAGGGATAGAGAAATTATTCAAGTCTTCCCTTGCCTTTGAAGTTCGAAGGTCTTTGCCGCTTTCACGCTTGAAGAGGAAGCGGAGGTGGTGGATGCTTACGAGAACAATGCATCTGGGTTGACTTGGGGAGTTCTTGGTGTTATTCTATGACAAATATTTTCCTCGAGTATGCGAGACAAGAAATGGCGAGTTTGAAACATTGAGACAAGGAAACAAAAGCGTAGCCGTTAAGCCCGTTCAGAACTAGCTCGGTTTGCACCTCACATGGTAGACACAGAGTACAAAAAGGCGGAAATTCGAGGAGGATAACGGAATGCCATTCAGGATCGGATCAATGTGTTGAAGTTACCGACGTACGTTGATGTCTTGGAGCGGGCTGTCATCGCAGAAGGAAATTTGGCTACTCAGACTCGGATTTCTGAATGGAAAGGGAAGAGGCAAAATACTCAATGGTCAAAGGAATCAACAACCCGATAGTAAGGCCGCCACAAGTTCAGCTTGGTCTACACCGACTCCTAGTGCCAAATCAACTGTCAAACCAAATAATAACAAGGACACCATGAAGCAAGGTAGAGTATTTGCGTTGGTTCCGGGAGATATACAGAATGCAACAACAGTGGTGTCAGGTACATTTACAGTTTATGGCCACTCTGCTTATGTTTTGTTTGATTCTGGCTCTACCTGCTCTTTTGTGTCAAAGCAATTTGCAAAGAACTTAGATAAACCTGAAATAGAATTAGCCTATGTGTTGCGTGTTACATCGCCTATGGGGACTTCCTTGATCGTATACATCTATCCTACTTGTGAAATTCTCATTGGAAATGCTCGTGTATACGCTAATTTAGTCCCCCTTGATATGACTTCATTTGATATTATTTTGGGGATGGATTGGTTGGGAGAATACGCGGCTACCATAGATTGCCTAATGAAACAAATTAAATTCCACCCTCCGGGTCAGTTAGAAACTATTTTCCAGGGTCAAGAAGTGACATCACCACCGTATGTGATCTCTGCAGCTAAGGCTTACAAATTGATTCAAAAAGGATGTCGGGGGTATTTGTGTAATGTTCTGGGAGGCCCAGTGGAGAATGAAAATATTGATGCGATTCCGGTTGTTTGTGACTTTCCGGATGTCTTCCCGAAGGAACTGCCGGGAGAGTTAGTGGACCGTGAGATAGAGTTCACAATTGATGTATTACCTGGAACTCAACCCATCTCTAAAACTCCGTATCGAATGGCATTAGCCGAAATGAAGGAATTGAAGGGTCAGCTTCAAGATTTACTGGATAAAGGGTTTATTCGTCCGAGTGTCTCCCCCTGGGGTGCACGATCTGTTTGTGAAGAAGAAAGAGCGGACACTTCGTTTATGCATAGATTACGGAGCTTAATAAAGTAACGATCAAAAACAAGTATCCTTTCTGAGAATTGATGATTTATTTGATCGATTACAAAGGCGCGAGTTTTCTCTAAGATTGATTTGCGGTCGGTATCATCAATTGAAGGTCAAAGCGAAGATGTCGAGAAGACCTTCCAACCCGCTTACGGTCATTATGAATTTTTGGTTATGCCCTTTGGGGTTACAAACGCACCAATGACATTTATGGATCGATGAACCGAGTCTTCAAACCTTATCTGGATGAGTTTGTAGTGGTCTTTATAGATGACATCCTTATCTATTGCAGGAATGTAGAAGCTCATGAGAATCATCTTCGCCGAATCCTCCAAACTCTCAGAAAAGAAGGCATAAAAGCGAAGAAGTGTGAATTTTGGGCGCATGAAGTGGCATTTCGGGACATGTCATAACTAAAGAAGGAGTTTAGTTGATCCAAGCAAGATTGAGGCAATTGTAAATGGCCAACCCGACTAATGTATGGCGAAGTCGCTTTTATGGGACTAGCGAGGTTATTATCGGAGATTTGTCCAAGACTTTTCTAAGATTGATGTACCACTTACGCAGACTAACGAAGAAGGGCATTACATTTGAATGGGTGAGCAGAGAGAATTTGCTTTCAGAATTAAAACGAAGTTAACTACGCCGATTCTTGCATTACCATCGTAACGAGGATTTGTAATTCTGATGACGCTTCACATAAGGGTAGGTTGTGTTCTTATGCGAAACGGAAGAGTTATCGCCACGCCTCGCCACTTAAACCCCATGAGAAAAGTTATCCCACACATGACCTTGAATTAGCGATTGTCTTTGCGTTAAAGATTTGGCGACATTATCGTATGGGACTTCTTGTGATATTTATCTTGATCATAAAAGCCTCAAATACCTCTTCACCCAAAAGGAGTTGAATATGCGCAGCAGTGGCTAGAACTTATTAAAGACTATGATTTGCAGCTTCACTACCATCTTGGCAAAGCTAACACGGTAGCAGACGCACTCAGTCGGAAAAATATGGGAATACTGGCGAGTCTATTGATAGAAAGTAAAGAATTGATAGGGGATCTGGATAAGATGGAAATTGACTTAATACTACCTGGGCAGAGAGCAACAATAGCGGCAATGATGGCTCAACCGGCATTACTGGAGGAGATCAAGATACGTCAAATGGAGGACGACGCCCTCAAGAAAATATGTAGTGAAATGGAGACAAAACCCGGCTGGGATTTACTTTGGCGATTCCGCTTAAATTTGAGTCGGTGTGTGTCCCTAATGGTAGAACTTAAGCGGAAGTTGATGAAAGAAGCACATACCTCGAGAGTCTCAATACATCCAGAAGTACCAAAATGTACCAAGATTTGAAACAACATTTACGGTGGCCAAATATGAAGAGGAGATTGCAAAGTTTGTATCTAAATGTTTGCGATGCCGACAAGTTAAAAGCGAACATCGAAACCTGCAGGGGTTGCTACAACCCCTTCTAGTTAGGAGTGGAAATGGGAACACCTAACGATGGATTTTGTAGTGGGATTACCACGGGACGCCTCGAGGTATGAATTGATATGGGTTATTGTTGACCGATTAACCAAATCCGCCCATTTCTTGCGGTGAAGACCCAATATAACGCCGACAAACTTGCTTTGCTCTATATAGATGAAATTGTAAGACTTCACGAGTCGGTTTCAATTGTGTGACAGAGATCCAAAATTTGTGTCACGGTTTTGGCGAGTCTCGAGAATGCAATGGATGCAATTGAAGTTGATCTGACTTTCCATCCTCAAACCGATGGACGGTCCGAAAGGCGATTCAGACGTTAGAAGATATGCTTGAATGTGTGTTACGGATTTTCAAGAGAAATTTGGAGACTCATCTACCATTGATTGAATTCACAGATAATAATAGCCACCATTCGAGTATTCAAATGGCACCTTATGAAGCCTCAGTATGAGACCGTGTCGCCACCGGTGTCTTTGGTTTGAGGTAGGAGATAGGCCTTTGTTAGGGCGAGATTGTTCAATTAACTCGAGAAAGTGAAGATTATTTGAGAAAGGTGAAAAGCGCTCAAAGCGTGTAAGAGTTACGCAGATAACCGACGAAGGAATTTGGAATTTGATGAAAACAGTAATGTCTTTGTGAAAGTCACCCCAATGAAAGGCCACCCAAGATTTGGAAAGAAGGGTAAGCTAACACCCCGATATGTCGGTCCCTTTCAGATTTTACAGAAAGTTGGGACGGTAGCTTACCGAGTCGCTCTTCCGCCACATCTGAGTCAGGTTCATAATGTATTTCATGTTTCTATGCTCCCAGAGTACCTTCCAGATCCATCCCATATTATTGACTATCATCAGATTGAGCTAGCAAGCGAGGTTAACATATGAAGAAACCGCCAATTTTGGATCGTCGGGTGAAGCGATTCTGACCGGAAATTCCAATGGTAAAGTGGAGTGGCAAGAGCACTACGGGCCGAGGCAACTTGGGAAAAAGAGGATGAAATGCAAAATCAATATCTGATCTGTTGCCCAGGTAAAAGCAAGTTTGGAGGACCAAACTTAAATAAGGGGGGAGAGTGTAATACCCCGACCCTCATATCTGATTCTGCTGTCTTTATAATCTCCTGTTCTGTGTCTTTGAATGTTATTGTGAAAATCTATGTGAAAATATAGTAAAAGAGCATGGAACTTGGAAATATGAGTTTCTATCTGTTGAATTAGAACGTATCTGTTACACTTGAATCACTTAAAATGGAAATTGAGCATCGTAGAGATTTAATTTGCAGAAATTGATTTGATATTTGGAATCTACATGATTTTTAAGCTATAAGGGGATTTTCTGTGAAATTTTTATTTCGGCACCCTAAAGCGATTGATTTTCGTCTTTTATGCCCTTATATATATACATTGTTATATCTATCTAAGACTTGTTGAGTTGAGATAAAAAACGTGGCTTACTTTGAGAAAGAAAGGAAGAGAGGAACGTAAGAGTTGAAGGAGAAGAATTGGGGGAAAATAAATTTGACTCACCAAAGAAGCTCATCTATTAGTAGGATTGGGAGATTGAGGTTAAGGTAACCAAATTTCTAGTTTAACTTCTCAAGAATTTCATCTCATGCTTATGTTGGTTCATGGATAATCTATGTTTGATTCATTAGGGTTTCTCATTGATTTGGTGCCTTGACACTTTGGACATCAATCTTTGTTTCTATAGCATTAATCCATGTCAATATGTTACTACTATATGCTATGTTTGTTGAATTTGTAGAACTTGAATATACTTGGAACATTGGATGGGATTTGTGGAAATATTGACTTGTTAAAGCCTCTAATTTGGCCTAACTTGATGTGATTAAGCTTTAATATATGTTTTGGTGTTGTTAGGTGAATGTATTGCTTGAATTTGACCCTTGATTTCTAAAAATTGAGGTTGAATGATGAATTTTGGCTTGAAAATCGTGCCTACTGAATTTGGGTCGACGTCAGCTTCGGCGAAGTCGAGCCGCCGGCGAAAATACACCTTCCAGCGATTTCGAAAGTTACCTGCCGCTCGGCGGGAATATGTACGCTCGAGCGTAAAAATCGACCATCGATATCTTGGCAAGACCTTCTGCTCGCCGAAGCGGACAAAGCTACGCTCGAGCGAAGGACTGTTGACAAAGAAAATATGTTTTGTTCAGTTTTTTGTGTTTGACTCTTTGGTGTTATTAAAATATTCTTTTCTGATGAGTCTTAAGAGATTATAGCTTTATAAAAGTGTGGAGGCATATGAATCGATTTTAAAGGAAAAGAATACTAATTTATGAGTTATGTTATGTGTAGGGCACACTCCAGAAGGAACTCATACGCCACCACAACACTGTGAGTAATAGTGCATTATACATATATTTATGTACCAGTTTTCTGTAAGATAAGAACATAACTTATGTGTTGATCTGGAACTGAAATGTGAGCACCATAGTTATCTATCTGTCTTGCAAGGCTACCCGAGTCGAAGACTATCTCGTGCTAAGGCTACTTGAGTCGAAAGACTATACGTCTTGCCGTAAGGCTACACGAGTCGAAAAGACTATCTCTGCCGTAAGGCTACTCATTGCCGCAAGGCTATCGGGCCGAAGGCTATCTGGGCTATCTGTTATCTCGGTATTTGTTTTGATACATATACTCTTGTACATTGTGATTTTATTATTACGCACCGCTATTCACCGAGCTTGTCTCATTCGTAGTTTTGTTTGATTAGAGGAACCGACTTGAGGAGCCGATCTAGCACACTTCATGCATTTTTGTCGACTAAGGATAACCAGACCTTGGAGGAAACCCTTACATATTAGATCGGTTTTCTTTGTAAATGTAATTTTTGGTATCCACATCACCGGTCGTGATATGTATTTATTGTTTTGTATGCCTAAAACACAAAATTTGGATTGTGAATGTTTATGTAACCTCATTTTGTGTGCATGTTACTTTATGTTCAATGTTAAGATGGTCTGGCTTGTTGATAGTTGCTCAATGGATATTTCTAGATGTCGCTTTTAAATTTAATGCTTGCTCAGCCCCCAATGTTATACCATACTGAGTTATTCTCTGCATTTTACCTTAAGTCATGCCCAAACTTATAGAAATTTGGGTTGGGTGTGACAAATAGAGATAGAAAGAGAGATCACGAGTGGGAAAAATAGGGAGATCTAAGTTTGAGTCGATAAAGATGTTCTCCTCCTGAATTGGAATAGGAAAAATTCATTCATGTATTTTCAAGCTTTACAATCACATAAAGCTAAATAACTATAGGTATTATAATAGGAGGAGGGTTTTCTCAATCCATTTCAATGTAGAGCAGTAGACAAGGGGTCCAAATATATACTTATTAATATATCATCAATATAATTTTATAATAAATAATTGGGTAAATTACATTTACCTCCCCTGAGGTTTCTGACAAATACAGAGACCTTCCTTGTGGTTTGAATAATTACAGTAACCTCCCCTACTTTACCTGACAATGTCAAGATTCCCTAATTTTTTTAACTGCTATTCACACTACTAACAAAAATTGATGATGTCATCAAAGATAAATAGTGAAATACCCATAATGCCCTCAACTTCTAATTCACCTTCTACTCCTGTCATCACCAAATACCAATCCATTCACCATTGTAGCACCTCCCACAAAATCAGAAATATACATAAAGGTATATATATGTAAGATATTTATGTATACATACATATATATATATATATGTATGTATATGTGTGTGATATATATATTGATTCAATTCTCTGTTTTTTTTTTTATTCAATCAAATATATATATAAACGTATATATTTATGTATATATATACATAAGGTTTGATTCGATTCTTTGTTTTATGTTTGATATATATATAGGGTTTGATCACGCCACGTTGGAAGGAAGGAGTTCGAGAAGTCGCCGTCGGCGGCAAAGAGGAGGCGAAAATCGAGTGGCGGAGAATCGAATCGGCGTTGAAAGATTAAAGATACGATTTTGAGGGAAGGTCCAGAAGACAAGGAGAAACGGCCTTGCGTAGCGGCAGCGGCTTCAATATTGGAGGAGGAGGCGAAGACGACACCCCAAGCTGAAGTGAGCTTGAGAGCGAGGAGATCTGAGAGACCCTCGGCGGGTTGCAATCGAAGGAGCAGAAAGAGAAAGAGTGATGGGCCCCGGTCGTAGTCGTTGCAGAGGAGGAGGTTGTCGGTGGCTAACCATTTCTCTTTCTCTTTGATAGGAGAACAAGGTGAATTTTTTTTTCCCCCATTTTTGTTTCCATCTCCATCTTCTGGTTCAACTTCTACCACTCACTGCCCCAATGTCTCACTCTTTGTTCCATATCTTTTTTTTGCCCTCAAACCCTCCACACACACCACTGCCCCAATGTCTCACTCTTTGTTCCATATCTTTTTTTTGCCCTCAAACCCTCCACACATACCACTGCCTTCCTCTATCTCTCCCTTCTGCCGACAAACCTTTTTGTTTCAACCTCCATCTCTACTTTCTCTGTTCTTAACCTCTAACAAACAACATCGAAATCAAGACAAACACCACTATATCTACAGCCATAGTGATCAAGAACTCCATGGACGCCGGTGCCACCTCCCTTAAAGACTAATCACCATGAACTCCTACAACGACGAACATTAAAACGATGAGATCTGGTGGTGGACGATGATCGGCAAAACCAGCAAGATCAAGATCGACACTACTGAGAATCTGCCTTCGGCATCTCTCTGTCTATCTCTCTTTGGCATTGTTGTCTTGTTTTGTGCTCTTCATAGGTTTGGTGTATCGATTTTCTACTTGTTGAGATATAGTAGCGTACACAGTTGAGGCAATGGAGATTTGTGGTGGTTTGGGGTTATGAAGTTAGAGGTTGGTGGCAATGGAGAGTCGAAGGAGGTAGAGGGAGAAGGTAGAAATTGGGTGTAGTGGAGAAGAAATACAGAGGTAAAAGAGATGAAGACGGATAATTATCAAATAGAATGAGGTGCATAATAAGGTTGTATGAGGAAGTGAACAAGGGTCTTTTGTCTTTTTGTGCTCAAATGAAGGGGTAATATGGTCATTTTGTATAGGCAACTAACGTTGTTTGTACAAAATTGACGGAATGAGAGAATCTTGACATTGTCAGGTAAAGCAGGGGAAGTTACTGTAATTATTCGAGCCACAGGGGAGATCCCTGTATTTGTCAGAAACCTTAGGGAAGGTAAATGTAATTTACCCTAAATAATTTATACAAGAGATACGAAAGGTCTCAAAACACTGAAACAGATTCAAAATAAGTCTCTAAATTATCAAATTAAATCGCTTTTAATCCTTAATTTTAACTTCTTAAAAAATTTCCTTTTCTTTTAATAAATTTATAAACAATACAACATATGTACGATGTATCATCATGGGTTCAACCAACACTACTACTATCCCAACACCACATCCCACTATTATTAGTATCATCTCGCTACCACCATCGCTACTATCACAAATCAAGTGCAAATAATTTTAAAATTGTAACTAAACACAATAAAAATTTAGGTAAATTATATAAATAGTCCCTGTAATTTGCACGATGTGTCAATGGTCCCTATAATTTCAATTTGCTCGATTTTGTCATTTAATTTAACGAATTGTGTCATTTAGTCCAATAAATAACGGTTGTTAAGTTAATTTAACGAAGGTCAAACAACGTGTCAATTTGGTTCTTGTACTTTACACGATGTGTTAATTTGGTCCCTGTAGTTTCAATTTTTTAGATTTTGACAGAAATTAAATTGACACGTTATGAAAAATACAGAGATCAAATTGACACATTGTTTGACTTTCCGTTAAATTAACTTAACAACCGTTATTTATTGGACTAAATGGACACAATTCATTAAATTAAGAGGCAAAATCGAGTAAATTAAAACTACAAGGACCAATTGACACATCATATAAACTATAGAGATTACTTGCATAATTTTCCCTAAAAATTTTATGTGACAAATATTTTTTATTCAAACAAAGGCTACATGAATTTTGTAATTTCTTGCCCAATATCTATTTACAAAACTAATACTTGTATCCATTTTGAACATGTATTCATCTCCTCCAAAACAGGCACCTAACTTGTTGCCCTGCATAGATTCACTCCCAATCCAGCCTTGCTTTGCCTTGCCTTAAACTAAACTGGAGTGCTTGTTGAAAACCGATAAGTACTCAGAGAATGTCTGCTGATTCTGGGTTTCTCTGACAATTATTGGGTTCTCATTGGGAACCGCCGTGATTCGACGCGGCGGCGGAGGCGATCTTGGCGGAGACGAGTGGAGGACGGCGGCCTCCAGCACCTCTCGCCGGACAGTTTCTTGCTCTTCCAACAACCATTGCGCGCGCAAAGCTGTTATGTATAAACCGGCAGCGAGGAAGACGGTGATGAGCCCAAACACTCCAGCGGTGGAGAACAGACCTTCCATGACGGTCAGGCAACCGGTTCGCGGTGTTGACCAATCTTTCAGGTGACCTGATTCCACGCTGAGTCCTATCAACAGCATTATCTCTCCAACGGCAAAAAAAATCCTACAAAAAATTAACGAGATTCAAAATGTATTTAAGTTTCATTTGTTTACTTAACAAGTTGAATCAATGTTGAATGAGTTTTTAACAGCACAATAACAAAGTTTGCTTGATTTGTCTTACAACTTTAATTCTGGTGATGTTTGGTTAACATTTTGGAAGCATTTTTCCTACTTTATAAATTCAAATCAAACTTTTGCTTTTTAGTTGCTGAAAGTAATTGGAAAAAGAAATTCAAAGATGTAAATCAAGTAAAGGCCAACTCGATGCATGGATCTCTTGTTCATATGAGTCTGAAAAAGTTTAGATATACACAATCTTATTCCTGACATCACAAATAATGTTTTCATATTTTGAAATCGTAACACTTCTTATTATAATAGAGCTAACAAGGCTTATTATCCTTAGATGTTAACGAATTATGTCTTAAATTATTCAAATCCTAAAGATATCTCAAATTACTAAACATATTTGTATGAATCCCCAATTCACATGTGGGTTTAGGCAAACAAAATTTGAAAAAATTAAGAATGTAATTGAATGTGTCATACCAAGTTGTAATGAAGAAAAAACCAGCTTGCCAAGTGAGAGACTTGCCAGGGCCAGAGTCAGGGTCCCAAGTCACCAAAGCCGGTGGTGGTGATTGACTCACAGCCACCATCATGTAAGCATGAGCCACTACCATGCCAATGGCTAATCCCAAAAATGCTCCGGCGGAGCACAGCAATGGCGTCTTCCCGCTACCGCTGTATGTGCATTCATGCCCCTTTCCTTCCCATGCCACCTGCAAAATTGACACACTTTCTACAATTATGATCGAAAAAATGTTGATGATTGGTCGCTGGAGGTCAGAGTATTACCTCAGAGCGTGTGGCTTCGGCAATGAGACAGAAGATGAAACAGGAGAGGCCGAAGAGGATCGACAAGACTATGACGAAGGCACCTGTCTTGCTGCCAAGTTCCGTGCTTCGACGGCCCGGTGCTAGATCAGCATGTGTCACTGCCATTGTTGCTGATGCTCAAATGTAGGCTTAACATGAAAATGGTAGAAGAGGGTTTGGGTTTTAGTTTGTGAGAGAGAGAGAGAGAGAGAGAATTGCTTGGAACAAAGGTTGCTTAAAGGGTAGAGATTCCAAGAGGGGGGTGGGGGTGGGGGTGGGGGTGTGGTGAAATTTCACACAAGGAATTAGGCTTTTGAGTTTTTAAATTTGATTGCTTTTAGGTGCATTGATGATTAAAACAAAAAGGAATTTTTCAGCTAATTGTAGATAAAGTTAGTGTTGATGATGAGGCCATATAGGTATATACTTTAGACAATTTGGTAGTTTTAAACATGGATGTTGTGTAAACTATACCACAATTTATTCTAGAGGTAACACTCAATCATCGAAATTTTTTGTTTTTGAAAACATAAAGAAACAAAAACAAAAATACAAAACAGCAAAGACACACAACATGGACATATCCAGATGAATGTGTCAAGATGGGTAAATCTTCTTCGATGGCCATTCTTGGCAAGTTCTATGGACAGGCTCTGTATATCATCATCAAATACTTGATTTGATTGTACAAATCTCATAACTTACAACCAATATGACATATGTAGATGGATTAACTAATCAAGTTTAGTGATCACATTATAGGTCAGGTTTTGAATGCACCTAAACTTTGATGTTTTAACGCATCCCAACCTCAAACATGTAAAATGGGTGAAGAAAGCTTAGGGAAAAAGGTTAAGAGTGCAACCCCATAAGACAATTTAAAGAATTGGCAATTATAAATATCGATTCGACTTGACAAAAAGTCTCTTCATTTGTACAATAGTCATAAAAACTTACTATGTATTATGTTAAATTTGACACGATCATGACAAATTTTAACAAGGTTGAAATAACTCGTCGATGGAAATATTTTAAGTTTGCACAAGACGATTCTTTAATGGTTAAAAATGTTTGATTTTCTACATCTTTTAATTTATTTATTTTAAAAAAAAAAACCTAATTAAAGAGCCAAAATAGCAATCACTGTGTTTGGTTTCAGTTTTTTGAAAACCAAGTTTTTTGTTTTTTTTGTTTTTTTGTTTTTAGTAAATATTTTTAAAATTTTAAACATTTTTTTTCTTTTTTAGATGCACCTTACTTAGATGTATCTAGAAACTAAAATATTTGTGAAAAAATATTTTTAAAAATTAATGAATACACAAAAATACAAAAAATATACTAGATTTTCTTCTTTTTTTTTTTTTGTATTTTTGGTATTTAGTAAATTTTTTAAAGATTTTTTTCACGAAAATTATACTTTTTAAGTGTATAATAAAAAAATTCAGTAAAAATAAAAAATAAAAAAATAAAATTTTCTTAAAAGTATTTTCAAAAAACTGAAAATAAACATGATGAATATTTTTTTACAAGCTCTTGGATTCAAGGAATAAAATATGGATAATTTATTGGATGCATCTTTGTTTTCTTGATAAGAATTCCCCACTCAGGCAGGCTTATTGGGCAGCACCTACCTTGCCTGGTCCATTATGGAATTAGTTGCTTGATGTATAACTGGGCTAAGATTCTGGGCCATCCGGATTTGTTATATCTTTTGCCTGGATTGTATATATTTTTATTATTCAGTTTTTATATTTTTGTTGCGTGGGTGATTCTATTGGTATCCAAATAAAAACTCAGGACTCATTTGGAAACAGATTTTTTTAGTAATTTTTTGGTTAAAATATGATATAAAAAAATTAGTATGCTTAGGATGAGTTTTTGGCTTTTTACATAAAGATGTGTAAAAAATAGAAAGAAAATGAAATCTTTAATTTTTTAGTATGAGTTGTTGGCTTTTTGATTTTTTTAGTGACTTTTTAACTTTTTGACTAAAAAAGTCACTTGCCAAACGAGGCCTACGTCTAATAAACATTTCGAACTTTTAATTCCTATTTAAAAAACTAAAAAAAAAATTATGTGCAAAATTTTTTTTTTTGAAAAAATTGAAAAAACTAAGGGTATGTTTGGTTTGGTTTTGAGAGAGTAGTTTTTAAAATTTGTTTTGGGGAAAGAGTTTAGAAATTTTTTTGGTTTGTTTGGTTGTGTATTTTGAAAATAGTTTTGGAGTTTGAGAGTTTGGAATGATTTGATATTTTGTTGCAATTGAGTAAATCTGTATAAGAGAAAAAGTGATTAATTGATGTGTAAGAGAGAGAAAGTGATTTTGAAAAAATTACAAACCAAACAAAATTTTTTTTTTTAAATTTTCCAAAATCACTCTACAAAACCAAACCAAACATACCCTAAATTATTTTTGTGCAAAACTGAAAATTTTATATCTATAAAAGAACATAATGATGAAATATTGATTTGCAAAAATGAAAATAAATAAATAACTTTAAAAATGAAAAAACTGATAATGTTCTCAATTTTATTGAATGGTTGAATCAAACCAATAAGTAGAAGGGCAAAAATATTTAATCTCATACTCTATTTTTTTATCAGTTAATGAAACAATTATCTAGAACATTACTATACAAAATTGATAATATTTATAGTTCTAAAAATTGAAAAAAATTGATAATATTATCAATTTTTTTAAATAGGACTTATTGGTTCAAAAAAATCTTAGATAGGACTTGAGTTTACCATAACATATGTAAATAGGATTATTAGGTAATTAGCTCTTATCTTTTTTCTCATGATATACCCAAATCACTTATATGTATTCTTCATATTCAATGTTCTTCATCTTTTTCCCAAATTTCAATTATTTTCTCTTCATCTTTTTCCTCACTCCAAAGCTCCAATCCATTCGGTCAAAACTCACAATTCTCATTATTTCTTATTGTATTGTTACTTACAAATAGAACAAAACAAGAACAAAATAATATGTGCCATTATAAAAATAAAAATAAAAAATTTGGAAATTGTCAAGAACACAATAATATTTTTATTCAATTAATCAAATTGAAAAATAAGTAATGTCTCATTCAATTAATCAAACATCAACTAGTATTATCCTAGAAAGCTTTAGTTCTTAGGAATTGTTAGATGGTCATTCAGAGATGTAATGGAGGTTCAACAACAAAAGTGTTTTTCAATGTTTATGGAATTATCATAGGGTTTTTCAATAAAGTGTTTCATGAAGTTATGACTAATATAATAGGAACACATATAAATAAATATGATGCCATATAGAATAACTCATACCAATCGTTCTTTGTATGTGAATAAAATGAATAGTTATAATGATAAATTTATTTAAGCGTTTATGAATGAATTTTTCAAAGTGGTGTAATTTGGAATTTTTGATTTGTTTATTATTTGGGTGTATTTTGAAGGGTAATTTGTGAAAAAAACATAAGTTGTATTGAAAATAAATTATAATCCTAAATAATTTAATAGAATGTACTGAAAAATTAGACATACTTAATAATTTTTTAGGTACAAATAAAATCTCCTGCATTGTGTCTGTAGAGGATCAGAAATTAAACCCCAAATTAAGTATGAATCAAAGCACTGAGGTCGCCCCAAAGAGGCGACCAGAGATAAAAAAGGAGCATGGGCCAAAGCCCAAGAGAAGTGGGCCAACAGTAGGCCGAGACAGGTCGACCCACCAAGGCTCTAGATGGACTTCACGAAGAAAAATGCTCAAGTCAAGTTACAGAGACAACACCTACAGCGGTGAAGTTGCGGAGGAAACATGTGCAGCAGCAAAGTTGTCGAGGCACTTTACCTCAGCGCCGCCATTCCTAATATCTTCGGTTTCGCCATCTAAAGCTCTTGAGGAAAGAAAAAGCCGACTCAACTAAGTTGCAGAGACAACACTTGCGACGACCAAGTTGCGAAGGCACTTTGTCTTAGTGTCGCCATTCCAAGTATCTTCGGTGCCGCTGCCATTCCAAGTAATGTCGGTGCTATAACCATCTAGAATTGCTAAGGAAAGGAGAAAACCGAAGCAACTAAGTTGCAGAGGCAATACTTGCAGCGTCCAAGCTGTAGAGGCATTCTGTCAACACCGCCATCTCTAATATCTTCGGTCTTGTCGTCTGAACTTGCTACGGGAAATGACTACCGCAGCAACTAAGTTGCGGAGGGAATATCCTACCAAGGTGATAGCAGCCTTTGAAAGAGGCCTCCCTCTGCAAGTAAAGGCTAATGCTTGGCACTGATAACAGGCCCCAAGGCATCACTAGCCTAGGGCTGATAGCAGGCCGCAAAGTTTATTAACTTGGCACTAATAGCAGGCCCAGAGATACCGGTTTACTGCGGCAATTCCCGCGAAGATGGGAGCAGGGTAGCCCGAACATAAGGGACTCCCTTTCCATTACCCAAGTCATGGACCTGCCTTAGTCGCACAGGCAGGACTAAGGAAGCCGCATTGGGCTTGGTACTAAGGCACACCATGGCTGATAGCAGGCTTGGTTGTGGCCTTCGCCCTGGAAAGTTAGGGAATTTGTGGTTAGGTGGCTAAAGGTGGGGGTTTCATTGACATAAACACGAACATGGCTGATAGGAGGCTATGGTGTCTTGAGAATGTATGTACTGGCCAAATAGAATTGAGAAGGCAAATACAGTAGAAAGGTTCTGTCATGACCCGAACCCGCCCCCGTGGGTTAAGGACATAACCGGCCAGTAATCATGAGATTACCTACGGCCTCAATCCAAACTAAACGTATTTTAACAGAGTTCATGGGGGCCAAACGGAAGCAATTTGAAACTTTGTCCATAGAGCCGTGCTTATATGCACATCATTACATACATATGTTAATAACTCACAACAAAAATGCAATAACATAAAATTCTGTACAACCAGGATCACTCAAATCTAAGTGAGCCAAACAAAACTATATATAGACACATTCAAAGACTTCGCCAACCTGACAAAACATAAATGCATAACGAAAGGGCGAAGACGTGTCTCGTGCGTGAGACACAGGGCTGACTCTCCAAAACTCATGTTGTTCCTGCCAGACTTCACTGGGGCTGGGTTTGGGCTCCTCTTGGCTCACCTACAAACACATGAATGAGCGTGAGCGATAGCCCAGTGAATAATATCAAATAAGAAGATACAACGATATAGGACAACATAATCCAAACGGCCTTAGGCCCAATTCATATTTCTACTTAACATATATCGCTCGTATTTCTATTTAATATATATATAACAACATATTTCGAACGGCCTTGGGCCCATTTCATATTTCTATTTAATATATATATATATATACATACACAATTTAAGTCGAGTGACTGAGGGTTCAAACATACTGGCCTTTGGCCTATTTATCTTTCATTCCTGTCAAAACGGCCTCTGGCCCACTTATTTATGTCAAAACGGCCTTCGGCCCATTCATTCATGTCAAAACGGCCTTCAGCCCATTCATACTTGTCAAAACGGCCTTCAGCCCATTCACATTAGACAAAGCGGCCTTTAGCCCATTCATACTTATTAAACGGCCTTGTCTACCATTCACATTAGTCAAACGGCCTTTCTACCATTCACATTTTCGCCCATTCACACTCTCGCGTCAAACTGGCCTTTGGCCCAATCATACTTGTCAAAACGGCCTCTGGCCCATTCATTATTTCTTCATTCATGTTTGTCAAAATGGCCTCTGGCCCATTGCAACTTTCATATCAGACATTGTCCACCATTCAAATTAATGAATTTACAAGACTTACATAGAGGTAAGCAATAGGACAACAACATATTCAAACGTCTCTTGATAAGATTTTACTCACAGTGATCGACGTGGATTTGCCCTGGAGCTTGACCCTACACATTTCATGAACACAAAAGGGTCATTAACCGTTCAATCCGTTCTTTAATTCACATATTCCTCTTTAGGCTTTATTCTTATCTCATTAGCTCATTTATAATGCTCAATGCATGCCTAAGAGTGCTTAGAAGTGAAAGGGAACGGAAAACAGAACACACAATGCACTTTCCAAGTTTCAGAAAACAGGGTCCCCGCTCGAGCGGACCCTTAAGTCTGCAGAAGTATTGGTTGTCTCAAATCCCCGCTCGAGGGTGAACTCTTCCGCTCGGGCGGGCCTCCTGTCTACATAGCTCCCCGCTCGAGCGTCAACTTCCCCGCTCGAGCGGGCATCATATCTGCAGAAAATATGCTGGGAGCTCGATTTCTCCGCTCGAGCGGCCATTCCCCCGCTCGAGCGGGCACCAGAATTCTGGGTTTCCCAGATTTTGTTCTTGAGTTCAATTTCGATGTTTCACTCCTATTTCTTGCATATTTTGGTTTCAATCTCACATATACATATGCTAACATGCCATAGACCCCAAATTATAACATTAGGAAGCTCAATTCCTTGATTTGTCTACATGCATGTCCCAAAATGTGTCAACCCATCTCCAACATGCTCAAATTCAAACATGCAAAGTTTACTATTTCATGATCTACTCTTGCATGCAAGAAATACATATCGTTCACAACTTAATTGGTGAAGAGGTGGTCATACACATGGATTTCAAACAAGATTCAACATAGATTGCACACATTGAGCTTAAACATGGAGGATCATGGCAATTTCATGCATGCATGCCTTAATTGACCTTAGATTCAACATGTTTGACTCAAACCTCTTACATACATACTAATTCATGCTCTTGACTATTAATCAAACTTGAATCCGAATTCACAAACTAAAATCCATGAATTCACTTACTTGGAGGCTCAATTCTCTCAATCTATAGCAATTTCTTGAGTAATCTTCAAGATTTCAAAGTTGTAGATCAAACCTCAATTGTGAGCTCTCCTTCTCTCTCGTCGCCGACCCTTTCCTTTTTCTTTGAGTTAGATCACCAAGTGATTCAAACAAGGGGCTTGAATGTATATGGCCTTTTATGTAAAGGTCCACTAACAATATAACCAATTATTTAAATAGCTTGAGCACTATGTCAACATTTTAATCTAGTTAATTTGACGAATCAATTTCCAATTAAATTTCACCGTAGGCTCTAAAAATTATGCCAATCACATTGGCGTAGTCAATTTCGAGTTTTATGGCCGATAAGGCCCTCAATTTATTTTCCAATGCAAATAATCAAACAGATATTCCTACGGTGAACAGATAGAAATTCAAAACCACATATTTTCACATAACGGAACGCAAAATCATATCAAAACACATAATCACATCATATTAAGGACCAATTAACATATTACGGAACAGGGGTATTACAGGTTCACTGCTGCAAGTACACTTGCTCAAGCTGAGAAGGCAAGTGTAGAGGTAAGCAGTCCCACTGCAATTGCACTTGCTGAGGCTTAAAAGGGAGTTGCAGTGCCAAACACTCTTGTCACAACTACATTTGCCGAGGTTCAAAAAAAAGATAGTTGCAGAGACAAACAGATAGTACACAGTACATGCAGAGGGACACGTGGCACCTTCAGCCTGGTGACTCAAGGAAGAATATTCTATGTGATCTTCTAGGACACATGTCTTCTCTCTATTTGGCCACTTGGTGTCCTTTTGGCACTAAGGAAAAACCTATAAATATGACCTATTTCCCAAGGTTCAATAAGAAAATTTTTGAAAATTTGGGAGAGATGTTACCCACTTTGGCAGTGCCATTGTCTTCTTCTTGAGCCATTTGCTTCACCCTCACCCAACTACACACTTTCAAACTCCCAAATAGTTGTTGCTACTCATCCTCCAGCCACTTCCGCCATTATCGGACCATTAGTATAGTTTTGCCTCTCTAATCACCTCTCTAACCTTGAACCCCCCTACAGTGTCTAGTTCATTAATGTTCAAAACCATTCAAAACCACTAGTTGTGTCGTTTTGTGTTTTGCAAAGACACATCCAAGACAATCATATACCTTAGTCAAATCATCCAAATAAACATGCAAGTTGTCCCACATCGGACCAACATAATAGATGAGTTTTGCTTACAATGGGTACATTGGGCTGTCGGTATTTGCCGAGCTAGGTAACGCTCATTTGTTACTCGAGTGAGGGCTTTAAGGTGGTTAAGTAAAATTATCGAATTCATTTTGAATCCTAGGGTTTGACTTGGATTGGCTATAGCTTTGGCAGTTCAATTATAACATGGGAAGAGTAGATAGATAGATCTCGGCCGCTCTTTATAGCCTCTAATAAAGGGGAGCCCTAAAGTAAGTGTTGCAGTCTTCACCTAATGAAACCACAATTCATTTTGAATCCTAGGATTTGACTTGGATTGGCTATAGCTTTGGTGGTTCAATTATAACATGGGAAGTGTAGATAGATCTTGACGGCTCTTATAACTTCCAATAAAAGGGAGCCCCAGGGTAGGGGTTGCAGTCTTCACATAATAAACCACAATTTTCGTGAGTGGTTGTTGTGCTGGTTTTACAGAGCAGCACAATCCTCTGATTGGCAGCTCTTGATAGCCTCTAATAAGGGGAGCTCCAGGGTGGGGGTTGTAGTCTTCACATAATAGACCACAATCCTCCTGGATGGTTGTTGGGTTGGACCACAATCCTCCTGGATGGTTATTGTGTTGGCTTTACAGGGCAGCACAATCCTCTGATTCTCTGACATGGCCCGATGGCACGCCACGTTGGGTAAGATGGCTACATTGGACAACCATTTTATTTTATTTTATTTATTTTTTCATTTATTCTAATAATTACAATTTTTCATGTCATCATGATAATCAAAGTTTGAATCTGTCAAGTCCAAGCATCCTTTTATTATTAAGGTCTAAGAGCAACTTCAACCGAAGTGCTAAATTTTAGGTGGCAAAATAATAACTCAATTTTGACATGAAGAATGAAATCTATCCAATATATCAAAATTGACATGCTTCAGGTTGTAGCCAAATTTGAAGTCCACCCAATAAAATAATTTCATTTTTAAAAATAATGAAATAATAAATTTGACATATTGGATAGAGAGTTTCTATGTCAAATTAACATATGCCAATTGGTCATCCAAGTCTTCAAAAAAGTTTAATACACCACATTTTGAAATTTGGGTGGAGATGCTCCAAGTTTTTCTCCAGTTAGAAAGAAGATTGGACTATACTGTTAGGCTTTTTTAGACATATCATGACACTTTGATGATCTAAATCAGTTTAATTATTTTCATGGATGATCCAAACATAAAAACTTAAAACATGAATAAATCCGATCATTAAAATAAGTCTTGTAGTAGGCTCAAAAGGATTGAACAACGCGGTCCAACCTTCTCTCCCAACTAAAAAAAAAATTAGACCCTTATCATTATATTGGAATTTGTCGTTAGTCGACAATGTTTGTCCAAAATTTGGGCTCTTGGCATAGATATCTATGACCAAGCTGAAAAAAAAAAACGATTTTCTTGTCTCTTTTGAACAAACATCAGTTTTCAATTGATTTTTTCCTCTCAAATTTGATACATGTTTTAAAATCCTTTTAGTGATTTAGTGATTTTGTAGCTCCTAGCCTACAAGCACTTGAAAATTTGTCCCAAAATAATAATAATAAAAGCAGATAGGTAGATGAGTGCAAGGAGAGCTTTGATAACAAAAACCCTCTGTGGCTTCCCACCTATTACTAGTGGTGCATAAATTGATTTATAAAAATTGACATTTTATAGTGACTCATTCCTTATTTTGTCCGTGTTTAAAAGCTCACGTTTTTAATTCACATTTGTACAAAAACATATAAGTATGTGAAATGACATAAAATGAAAGTAACATGACATCAAAATATCATATCTCTTTTAAATCATAGACCTTAAAATGACACGATTTTATTTTAATATTATTATTCAATTATCACAACAAATTATCTCAAAGAGATTCATAATAGAGATCTCTTGATCATAAAAAAGAAGTTATTGAAAATTTTCTGGGACATTGTCACACTCAACTCGAATGTAATTGGCTCATTTAGAGGGTTGATCATTTCAAAGTAATTTATATCCTAAAATTAGGACTACACATATTACACATATATGAAGCTACATTTAATCTGATAACATTAAAAGAGGGGTTTCAAGTGGGGATACATAATACGCCGGAACCAAACAAAGTGGCATGTCCAATTGGGTTTGTTTGGTTGACTTTATTACATCATCACATGCTTTAATTTGGTTATGTTATGATGTTGCATTATTTTTATATATATATGCTAGTAGAATGATCCAATATGACAGACAAAGAGGGATCGATGGACCATCCCTTTGATTCTGCAATCTTGTGATGTTACTCTCTGCAATACTTTTCATTAGAATATTGTCTCAATTTTGAGTGAAGAGTTGGAGAGTTTCTGCCATGCTTCTAAAATTGAAAAAATATGTATTTGGAAAATGTTTGGTAACTCAAAATTTTGTGGCTCAAATGGTTCAAATTTGTCAAAATGACGTCGTTTTACACTCAAAATCTGTCAAAACGACGTCGTTTTGAGCCATTTGAGCCATTTGAGCCACAAAATTTTAAGCTACCTAGCATTGTTGTATATATTTATACGTGTTTGTTTTTTGCATACAAATGTGATTAAATGATGTGTTTACGATTATCAAATCAATCTAAATTTTTTAAGCATAATCTGTGCATGAATTCTTGTAAAATAAACGGTTCAAATAATGAAAGTGAAACAAGTGGTGAGTTTCGAAGTAGGATTACATTGACCAAATTATGAACCAGAGAGAAATAATGCTTGAGAAGAGTAGGTCACTTGGATTCTTGTGGCGGAAATTCTTTAGTTTCATTGAGAATTTCTCCACCATTTTCTCATGGAAAACTTTGAGATTTCAAATTTTGTCTTTGAGCTTTTTTTTTTTTTTTTTTTTTTTGGTGTGTGTGTTCTCCAATCGCTCTCATTTGTGGGATTTTGGTTTTCAAAGGTGTAATTGATCAGAATAGTGAGATCATACAAAGGATACCATTTGAAACACAATGGTGACATGATTTGAGATGTAATTTTAATTAAATAGTTTCGGAATATTATTGATTTTATTTATAAATAGACAAAATTCACAGTTGTTAAGTAATTAAGAGATAATAAATGACTTATTTTTTTGTAATTTTCTATTTACCAAAAACATTACATTAAGAAGATTACATAGACAATTTTATTTATTATTCCAGAAATATAATTTTGAAATGGGGATACAAAAATAATAATTGGTCAACCAAATGTATGTATCACTAGTACTCAACATGTCTGCTTGTGCTAATCCTTGGAGATGACTCCTCCACCACCAGCCTATGTCTCATTTTATCATGTTCTCAATGTCGAATCAAGTGTACTTTTTGATTTTTTGGTTAAAAAAATAAAAAAAAAAAGATTTATATTTTTGATAAATTTTTTAATTTTTTATAAAAAGATGTATAATAAAATATTGTAATAAAATCAAATGACTATTCTACCCTTGTCGATTTTTTGACTTCTTTTTTTTTTTTTTTTACTTTTGAATAGTTAAATTCAAAGGACAAAATATAATTTTGCTTTCTAAACTTCCCCCACAAATTTTTTCTAAATAATATGAATTTTTTGACTTTTTAAATAATTTTTTAATTTTTGTAAGTTATGTCAAACCAAAATGTGTTACACCATTCATCATGCCTTGGAGAACCAAAGGATAAAAAAGGACATGCCCTAATGGATAATTCTTAATCAAAGCCTAGTGGACCAATATATGTCATCCAAAAATAAAATTAAAAAAAATATTGAAAAACATAAGAATAGTTGTGGGCCCACATCCCTCGAACCTATTTTGTGATTTTTAATTTTTAATTTTTAATTTTTTTCCTTGTGTCTATAATAAGTATGGACCAAATGAATTCTACTCATAATTATTAGGACTTATAACAATTTTATTGCTACACAAAATTAGCAATAAAATTTGTAATACTTATGTAATACTATATTTTACATTAGATTAATTTTATATTTTTATAAATATAAATTATAAATTACTTGCCTTTTAACAGAATTAGAAAATTTGAATTCTTAACCTTGAATAGGTTGAAGATGTACTCAAACTACAAAAATAATAATCTTTTATTTTAAAATGTAATAAAATATGAGATTTTTTATTATATTTTTGAATGAGTTTGGGAATACAAGTGTAGGTCTGATTTGAGGTCGAGCCAAAATTGAAAGCTACTTCATAAATTATTTGATTTGAACTCATTCTATTGTGTCTCATTTATTTCATGTCTAACTTCGTATTTTATATGAGTTTTATGTCAAAAAAAAAAGAAAAAAAAAAGACTCCTTTCATTAAAATCAAAATATCATTATTATCAATGTAATTTACAAATATATCACTTGTCATATTATTGCTAAAACTTACTCTATATAAAATTTTAATGATATATCATTTCTTTGTATGATAGATATGCATTACAATGGTGTACCTCATTTTCTCTCACATTCATTGGAGAGCTCTCTATATATGATAAACCATTGGGAAAGGTGATACATTTCATAATTGAAGAAGAAAATAATAAAATTTTATACTTTTTGAATCATAATTTTTTTTTCAAAAAAAATCATAATCAAATACTATATAAAGTATAATTAAAAATCATCATAACTAAAATAATGTCATAATTTAAAAAGAAAATTAATTATAATTAAAAAAATTATAAAACTAAAAATACATATAATACATTCTTTTTCAAAAAAGTGTACAATAAAATTTCCTTAAACGATTATGCAAAAATATCCCTCTCATCATGTACATCCCTACTTGTGTAGGCAAAGATGTACTTTAAACAGAAGGGGCACCACACATTTTAATTGAAGTACTTTTGCACAATGCATGTGGCCCTTAAACACTGTTCTCCACAGTCTTGTTAGATATTTATATAGGGAAAGACTAATACACCATTCATTATGCCCTTGAGGAGTAGAGGGTAAAAAAAAGGACATGCCCTGCAGACAAGTTTAGAGGACCAATGTATAATACCTTGATGGGAAAATGATTTGGAATCCTAAAAAGAGGTCCTTTAATCTCCCTAATTTTTTGTTTTGGCAATTGTGTTTTTTTTTTTTTTTTATGAAAATTAGGGAGATTAGGGAGAGAAAAATTAGGGGATGTAGCAAGACCCTACCTTGATGCCATCAAATGCCTTCAGAAGCAATTTTACTTATATCACTATAAAAAATTTGATTTTTTGAAATGGTAAAATATTATCGTAAATATTTAAAATGTTGTTTCAAAAGTTTTTTTTGACGATAGATGACTTTTAGCGATGGCAAGTGAGGAGTCGCAACAAAAAGCGTTGCTAAAAAGTTTTAGCGACGGCACGATGCCGTCGCCATTTTTTTGCGACGGCAAAGTTGTCTTTTTGCGATGGAATTCTGCCGTCACCATTAATATGAAAAAATCTAAGATTTTTTGAGACAGTACTCTGTTGCCGTCGCTAAAGGTGTTATTTGCGACGGCAAAAATGTTGTCGTGAAAATATTTTTATTGCGACGAGATACCTGCCGTTGCTAAAAAATATTTGGGATAGTACGGTATGCCGTCGCTAAAAGATTATTTGTGACGGCAAATAATATCGTCGCAAAAGGTTTTTGTCTCCTCTAACAATATCTTTTTATGACTTAATGCTTGCGCAAAAAAAAAAAAAATTAAAAATTAAAAATTAAAAATATGAAAATTACCTCTATTAAATGAAAAATAATTAAAAAAGAAATCAATAATTACATAATAATATAAAAATTTCAGTATAAAAATAACAATTCATCCATAATAAAAATATTCTTGCATTCATTACAACACATTAGCAAAATTATCCCACTACATAATATTGCATAATACATATATAATGTTTAAATACATAATATTGTTCACAATTCAAAATAACGTAAATTAAAAACAAAAGTTTCCCTCATGATTCTTCCGTGGGTAACAAAAACAAAAATTAATCGCAATCTTCACATGCTTGCATTCCATAAGAAGCAAACTGCTACTCGGGAAATATCCGAAAATAAAAAATAAAAATAATTAATGACAATATAATTATGTGTTAATATTTTAATTACAAAAAAACATAAAAAATTAATTACTATATAATTACAAAGAGAATTAAAGTAAATAATTTTATCTAGACATAAATCCAGCTCTAACTCCCAAACTGGGAATTCGATTGGAGTCTCGTCTTCTCCCACAAGTCTCTCGTGCTTAGGCGGTCGTGTGTGCCAAGTTTCGTGCCAAACCAACACTGTTTGGAGATTTTGAGGCGTCAACACCTCCAATTCAAATTTCTTAATGAACTAGTTTGCCTAGACCGAAATCCGGCTTTAACTCCCAAACCAGGAACCCGATTAGAGTCCCATCTTCTCCCACAAGTCTCTCGTGCTTAGGCGGTCGTGTGTGCCAAGTTTCGTGCTAATCCGACACTGTTTGGAGATTTTGGGGCGTCAACACCTCTAATTCAAATTTCTTAATGAACTAGTTTACCTACAGTGAAATCCGGCTCTAACTTCCAAACCGGGAACCCGATTGGAGTCCCGTCTTTTCTCACAAGTCTCTCGTGCCTAGACGGTCATGTGTGCCAAGTTTCGTGCTAAACCAACGTTGTTTCATGCTAAATTGAAGCCGTTTGAATATCAACTATTTCCCCTTCTGCAGCTTTCCTTACCCAACCAACTTCTTCATCACGAAGCATTATATTTTCTTCCAATTGTTGGCTCATGTATGGCTTGATTTGTGGATCAGTCGAACTCATATCAAATAAACCTTTTTGAGACATCTTCACCACCACTTGCCAGTCTAGTTTTAACAGGTTTGCAACATACCAAACTTGCTTTTCTTGGGACGCCAAGATAAAAGGTTCATTGGTAATTCGATCATCTCGGTACAACAAATGATGGAAGTTGACTAACGTGAAATTGAAGACATCTTCTTTTTTTTCTGTGAATGTTGTTAATCTAATCACACTTAAACAACACATGTTTCTTCTCATTAGAATATCGAATCTCAACAATATCTGTCAATTATCCATAATAGTACATAGACCCCACATGAGGATTCTTATCTTTTCGACTAGCATAATTTATGATATCTGCCTTCAAAGCTACACCACAATTTTGTGTGGCTCGACTGTTATCCATGGCCTTTACTCGATACCAAAACCCATTCATTATATACCCGTTAAACCTCCTTGCCAGGTTATAAGGATCATTTGCCAATAGAATAATCTCTTCAGAAAATGTGACATCAGTAGTCCTTCGTAAAGTTTGGACCTATTTAAAACAAAAATGTAAAATTTAAAATGTAGTTCGACTTAAGTAACTAGAATCTGTAGACTTAAATACATACATGTTCCTTGAACCAAATGTGAAACGTTTCAAAATGTTCACGCTGAAACTGATGATCGTCGACACGAGACATTTTGAGCTTAAGCACTTCAAGGTGTTTACTGTATAGATTGAAAATTTATCAATACAAAAAACTTGGTTCAAAATTTAATAAAACATAATAAAATATTGAGTGAGTGACATAACCTACTTTATGAATGGTTGAACCGCGCTTGTATTGAATAAGATATACCGATGAGCTTTTACCCAAGAAGTATTATCAAGATAAAAGCTTGTGTTTTCACCAACAGCATGATCCAGATTATCATCACCACTATAGTTCCTCATGGGTCGACTAGATTTGGTTTCCACATCATTGAGATATTGTGCAAAAAAATTCATGCATTCTTCCATAAGATATCCTTTAGCAATTGATCATTCAGGATAAGCTTTATTACGCACATATTACTTCAAAGTAAGAAGATACCTCTCAATTGGATACATCCATCGAAACTGAATTGCTCCACCCAATAATGCTTCGTCAGCCAGATATATAGGCAAGTGCTCCATTATATCAAAAAAAGTCGGAGGAAATATTTTCTCTAGATGACAAAGTGTTACGGCGATACGATCTTGAATATATTGCAAATCCGTCGCACGATTCACTTTGGAACACAATTGTCTAAAGAAATTGCTCAATTCAATCAAGGGTTCAATTACATTCTTCGGTAACGATCTTCGAATAGCCAATAGAATAAGTTGTTACATCAGAATACGGCTATCGTGGACTTAAGACCCCCAATACTTTTATCATGTGAGCACACACGACGTGATATATTGGATGAATACCCGTCGGGAACTCTTACTTCCTTCAACACTTTTAAGAACAAATCTTTCTCATCATTGGTCATCGTGAATTGTGCTGGTGGTAAATAAGCTTTATTCGACCCTCTGAACTACAAATGTAGGGGTTTTCTAATATTCATATTTTGTAAATCACGCCGAGCATTAACAACATCCTTCGATTTTCCTGCAATCCCTAATATTGTTTACAACACATTGTCACAAACATTCTTCTCTATATACATCACATCTAGGTTGTGTCTTATTAGATTGTGCTCCCAATAGGGCAGTTCATAAAATATACTCTTTTTCTTCTAGCTATAGGTGCGATGTCCAACTTTCTTTTTCTCTACTTGTCTCCTATGCCTTTCCTTAAGGTCATCCCTTTTATATTAGGTCAAAATACCCTCAGATTCTAATTATAGCAATATTTCAGTTTTAGACAACAATCTTGGTTTGAGTCTGACTTCCCGACTACCATAAAATGATACTTTATCCTTCCGGAATTTATGGCCACTAGGTAAAAATCTGGGATGACCTAAGATTTCCTACTATGCTTCAACCAACACAATGTAGCTTCCTTATTGCAACAAGGACATGCATATTCGTCTTTAGTGCGTCATCTTGACAAGTTTGCATATGCAGGAAAATCACTAATTGTCCATAGTAAAGCTACATGCATTTGAAACATTTGATTTGTTGATGCATCAAATGTGGAGACATCGTCATTCCATAATTCTTTCAACTCCTCAATCAATGATTGCATATACACATCAATCTTGTCACCAGGTTCTTTCGGGCCATCAATAAGCACAGATAAAATTAGAAATGGTTGCTTCATGCACATTCATGGCTGCAAGTTGTAAGGAATGAGCACAGCAGGCCAAATGCTATGAACTATGTTCATTGTCCTGAATGGGTTAAAACCATCAGATGTTAAGCCAAGCCTTATATTTCGGCAATCATTACTAAAGTCAATCTTCCGACGGTCAAAATCTTTCCATGCAAGGGAGTCAGCAGGATGCCTAAAGACACCAGTATCAATTCATTCCTCTACATGCCATCTCATTAACTTGGCCGTCTTGGATGACATAAATAACCTCTGCAACCTTGGTTTTAAAGGAAAATACCTCATCTATTTTGCAGCTATTCGTTTGCCACCTTTGTTAGGACCATTTGAACCACCATCACCATTTGATTTCCATCTAGAACTGTTGCATATGACACATTTATCAAGATTGGCAGCCTCGTTTCGAAACAACATGCAACTGTTAGGACATGCATCCCACGTCTCATACGTGAAGCCCAAATCTGTTATGACCTTTTGAGCTTTATAATATGAGTCTGGGAGTTTCACACCCAACGGGAACGCCTCATTCAATAACTCAAGCAACATGTCAACAGACTTGTCTGTCCACTGATTAAGTACCTTTAAATGTAGAAGTCGAACAATGAATGACAAAGATGTGAATTTCTGACAACCCGGATATAATTCACTTTGTGCATCTTGAAGAAGTTTGAAATACTTTGCAGTCTCTACATTTGGACCGAGCTGGGGTTCAGATGCATGGGGATCAGGCCTTTGTGGTTCATTACTGTCACAACCCAAACCCGCCCCTATAGGTTTAGCACCGTAATCGGCCAGTAATCCTTGCATTACCGAAGGCCTCTGAACAGATTAACAAGATTAAGGGGCTAGCGGAAGCAAATACATAAATATAATTGTCCAATGAGCTGTGCTGACTTATATGAAACAGAATAATTAAAACTTTATATACATATCCGATAGTCAACCATACGTTATACCCACACACATTACAGTATTTTAAGTACAGCCAACAACATCAAATCAAGTCTTATACATATACAAAACCCAAAAAACTGAACATAGGACACTTCGAGAACCTCCACATGAGGCGCAGTGGTTGGCTGACAACAGAAACACAGCACCAGGCAAAAGCCTTCGGGCTTGAACTCCAGAATGTTCATCTATATACATATATATACAAACAGTGAGCTAAAACCCAGTGAATAACATTAAGGTAAAGGGGTTAGTGAACGAAATCTGAACATATCATAAGCGGAAAACAGATCAGAGCATAATCATTCTCATATCAGAACATAATAATGGTACATCCCATAGAACACATCACAAAACGTCTTCTGACTAGAGTAATCGGTTCCGGATACTGATTAAACACATATCACCACAATGAAGTGGCTAACAAGATCTCGTAAACTTGTATGTCATGGACCCGCATTTCATGTCGTCCCCCATGACTTGGGACTATCTATGGATGCCATAATAGATTTCAAACTTGGGATGTTCGTTCACGTAAACAAATATCATTTCAGAAATCATAACTTATCATATTTCATTTGGAACATAATTCATATGAACGTATCTTTACGATAATGTTACTCACAGTGGTTCCAGTAAGCGGTCAATCAATCCTCGAGTCTTGATCTACAACCACAAAATATATAACACAAGCACGTCTTATCATTACACATTTATGTGGCCAATACGGCTTAGCTTTTATTACGTTGATTCATGATCATTCTTAACACATTACTTAACACACACACCCTTGCAGCCTCGGAACTTAATACATTATTTTCTTAGTGTGTTTCTAATCCATAACCTCATTACTATGGCTTAATTAAGGCTTAGGAATGCCTAAGATGCAATAAGGATGCCAAAATATGCCTTGGAACACTTAGGCAAAATTTCTGAAAATAAGGTCTACGCTCAAGCATGGGTTTCCCCGCTCGAGCGGACATGCAGACAATGAAGCTCCGCTCGAGCGTGCCCTGCTCCGCTCGAGCGGATTGTAAACTCTAAAAAGTACTAGATGCAAGATTTTCACGCTCGACGGACGCTCGATCCACACTCGAGCGTGGTGCATGAATTTAGGGTTCACGCTCGAGCGTAAAAGTCCTCGCTCGAGCGTGGGTTAAATTTCTGGAAAATCCAGATTGACCTTCCAAGCTCAAAACTCGAATTTCAATCTTCAAAACACATCTCTTGGGCTCCAAAACTTGAGATAACATAGAAAACTTGTAAAACATGAAGAATTAAGGATTATTTCCCAAAATCATGGCCCAAGGGTTTGCCAAAAGCTCACATTTCATCTTGAATTTCAATAAGCAAAACATACATGCAAAATCTTTCAAGCTCTTTTCTTCAAAACTCATGGAACTAGCAAATTGAGCTCAAAGGCTCCATGCATGAGGGAAATCCTAGACACAACTAAGGACTTGTATTACACTTGAACAAATGCATTTCATCAGCCATTTTCTTCACTCTAGCCGACCAAGAGAGGGAGTAAGAGAGAATTGAGTTCATTTTTATGATATTGCTTGGAAATTAAGAAGATTAGAAGAGTTCTTGCTTGTTTGAGCCTCTACACTTGTAATTGAAGACTTAGGCAAGGTAATTGAATCTCCTATTGTTGCATTTAAGGTTTTCTTGCATGAGTCAAGTTAAATTGTAGAGTTAAGACTTGAATTGGTTCTATAGTGTTGAATTAGAACTCATTTCATGCATGCATGTGTGTATTGATAAATCTTGAGTTGATTTCATGGCCAATTGTACATGCATGTTCATAATTAGGCTTGAGTCCATGAATTCATCATGTCTTGAAGAAATGAGTCCATTTGGACAAGCTTTGAAGGTTGAATTTGGTTTGAATCCATGCATGTTTGCATTTCTCTATGTTCATGAAAATAGGTTTGAAAAATGGTTTTAATTGACTTACCTTTGGGGCTTGAATTCGTAAATTGAGCTTTGAAACTTGTTATACATTGAATTTAGATGTGTTTTCCAGAATTTGGGCCCAAGAGGTCAAGTTTTGAGTGAAAGAATGCTTGGTTTGAGCTTAGGAGACAAATCTGGAAATTCCAGAATTTGGCTTCTTCGCTCGAGCGAAGGATTCTTCGCTCGAACGACCAACCTTTGTTCGAAGCTACGCTCAAGCGTAGGATTGGTGGCTCGAGCGTAAAATTTCAGCATCCAGTACTTTTACTGTTTCGATAGACCGCTTGAGCGAAGGATTTCTCGCTCGAGCGAAGCCTTTGATTTTGGAAGCTCGCTCGAGCGAAGGAAGGCTCGCTCGAGTGAGGCCCCTATTTTCGGCAACTTTGCAAAATGTTTTCTAAGTATATTTTTGCATCCTCATCCCATTCTAGGCATTCTCAGGCCTAGTTTAAGACATCTTAATGAGGATATAGATGTAGAACACACCAAGGCAAATAAGGGATTAAGTTATGATATTTCCCAACTGTGTAGCTTAGTGTGTGTTCAACCTGTGAACTGTATAGGGTTGGCGACTGGGGAGACACGCTCTAGCATATCAGAGCCCAAACTCGTGAGTAACAATTGTGTAAAGATATGTTCAATCGAGAATGTTTTTCATTTGTTTACAGGCTGTTTCTGCAATGATTATTGTTATTTGATTGAATGTATGTCCTATATTCTGAAATGTATTGTGGCATCCTTAGCAACCATCAGATACTATTATCGCTCATCGCTACAAAGATCTCTGTCGGTTCCTCGTGGAACCACTCATCACATCTTGATTGATGGCCATCATTACCGTTCGGTCTTTAAGACCTCTCATTTCGCTATGCTAATGGATGTACCACATATGATGAATAAGCATTACGATCGAAAAGTAAATATCTTGTTTAATGAACTGTTTTCATTCTTGTAGGACATTTCTTTCTTAACCTCTTTACTCATTTTGTTATTCACTGGACTTTAGCTCACTGTTTATATATATATGTAGGTGCTCAGCCACCAGATCGGAGCTAAGAGCGTGGGTTAGACTCCAGTTTTGTCAAGCCAGCCTATGTGCCTCATTGCGAGGTTCCGAGTTGCCATGTTATGGCCGGTGTTTTGTTTTCCCCGTCATCTCCGTCTTGTATGGTATCGGCTATTAAGCATCTTGTTATCAAGGGATTAGGTCCCTTTACTGTGTGACTGTAAATTTTGTATAGACTGTACTGTTTGAATGTGTGAATGCATGAAAAATCTTTTTGGCATACAGACTGTCACAGCTCAATGGACATTATTTATTTACTGTATTGGCTTCCGCCAGGCCCTGAACTCTGTTTTACTGTACTACTGTTAAGCAGGCCTTCGGTAATCTCGGATTACTAGCCGGTTACGGTGCTAAACCCATAGGGCCGGGTTTGGGTCGTGACAATTACAGTTAATCCAGGTCATCCAAAGTATAGCAGAAATACAAGGCAATTTCGTACATTAACCCCATAGCAGTAAACGAGATTCTGAAGTATTCATTCATATACTATTCATCAGCCTCAGTTTCCACAGATTCAATCGTACTATGTGTCACTATAGAAACAGTCGTACTAATTACATATACTTGCAGATAATCAGAGTTTATAATCAAACCAGGCTGTTGTCAACAAATTCCATTAGTTTTGAAGTACGGTAACACCAAAGCAATCATTCTCTTAGTTAAACAAGTTCATGGTAGTAACGGTAATACCGGAGTAATTAACCACGTGTCATGTATACGGTATTCCCATATTTTCCAAGCACAAGTTACCAAATTTCATAATCTCATTCATGTGTTTTTCCAATCGGTTACAGGCATATAGTAAGAAGCTATTCGTAATCACATAGTCTGCTGTTGACGGTTTACATTCTTCCTAAGTGTTCAAGATTGATTCTAGTTCTAATTCGGTTAGTTCCTTTAGCAGCACGGCCTTGTTATTCAATCGTAAGTAATTCACAATCCCCCATAATGTAATCAAATCAAATAGTAGCTCTCAATAAAGGTCTCCTCAGATCAATTCAATAAAAGTTCAACCAGGTCATTTTAGATAAAAGTTTAAAGTGTGAGTCATCAAACAGAAGTTCCATCAGCTAAGCAAATGTCTCATCAAACCACGGTTCTATCAGATTAGATCAGGTGAAAGTTCTATCCTTATTATTTCCAAGTGAAGCACATTTGGTTCTATAGGTCATACTCCATTCGCTTAGTATTCTCTATTGGTGTAGGCAAACACAAGGAATTCATCAATCCCATTCATGTATTCCCTCGACATCCTATTTGGAAAATCAATCCAACTCTTATCCATCATCTGTACTTCCCTCAAATATCACTTCTACACACATCCAGAAAAATATCTCATCAAAGTAACTCTAAATATAACACCTACGTATTCATGCACCATGATACATATCCGTCCAATTTCTCTCAAATAGGTAGGTGGTCTTATCCCAGTTAGTTATTTACCGATTTGATTGGAGAACATAAAAAATGAAATACTTATACAACAACATGTAGGACATAAAAATGCTGCAAAACACCAAGTATTCCATCACTAATTCAACATGTCTAGAACATCAAGAGGTGCACAGAACATCATAGGCTTTAAGAGCCAAGAAAAAAAAAATGCAGACAAAAATAATTACACCATCATCTCTCAAAACAAGTAGTACACTTCCATTCCATAGCAATGAATTTAGCTATCCATTAAATTTTAAGGATCTAAAATGAATTGATTTGAGACGGAATATGAAGATCATATTCGTTCAAACTCCTTAAGTTTAAAAAACGTTTGAGTAAGACACTTAATTCTAAAAAATATTACAAGTTTTGACATGAATAAGACACTTACTTCTAAATGTTTGTGCTTGTTAAACTTCTACCTCCCCATCTAATACATGTGGTCTTGCACTAATGCATTAATGGTATCCATTAGTCAATGACCTTCACAGTTGTCTTTTCTCTAATTTGCCTATTAATGTCAACTTCTTTGTCACATCATCGTTTTTTTTATTTTCTGTTGCTTTAATAAGAGATCTAGCACCAAATCTTAGATCGAGGAACTTGCAACTCGTATCAGATCGAGGCACTTTCCTTTTTTTTACTTAGATTTGGTAAAAAAATAGCTGAATTGTTGGAGATGCTCTTGGAGATAGATTTTTTTGTTCATCAAATTTGATAAAAAGTGAAATTTGGGATAAGAGGGGAAGTTTTAAAAATATTTTCATAAAAAATTGATAAAATGATTAGAGGAGTTCCTATCAAATCAAGCTTTTTACTCAAATTTGAAATTAAAGAACTGTAAGATGCAGATTTCATCAATTTCACATTCAAAGAACAAAGATAAAACATATTAGAATATCATATTGATGAAATTTGACATAATTGCAAAAACCCGCAAATGAACACCAGCATTAAATCACATAAAAGTAATCATACTCGATTTCAATTTGATTCGAACAAGACATTATAGAATAAAGGGTCATTATTTAGACAAACAAAACAAACCAAGCTTTTTACTCAAATTTGAAATTAAGGAACTGCAAAATGCAGATTTCATCAATTTCACATTCAAAGAACAAAGATAAAACATATTAGAATATCAAATTGATGAAATTTGACATAATTGCAAAAACTCACAAATGAACACCAGCATTAAATCACATAAAAGTAATCATACTCGGTTTCAATTTGATTTAAACAAGACATTATAAAATAAAGGGTCATTATTTAGACAAACAAAACAAACCATGATCAAACAGATTTTAAGTCTATACCGAAAACAAAAATTACAAAGAGAAGAGCTAATATATGAACGTATCAACAGCAAAGAAGATAAATTGAAATCGAATCATTGAAGAAAATTTATATATAAACATATATTTCAGCAATAAATGGAACAAACACACAAAAAAACAAAATGGGTTTCATGAATCACCTGCAAAGAGGAGAGCTTTCGAACAAATCAGAATTCGAGGCAAGAGAGAGAGAGAGAGGGAGCACACAGGCGTAAATTGTTGTTGCCACACCACCGCTAGCAGTAAACTTCCGTCGCCACACCACCGCTTGCCGTCGTCATTTGTTTGGGGATTTTGGGGGAAAAAGATGTTGTTTCAAAGATTTAGGGATTTTGGATCAAAATGATCGAGCGCCAAACATTGGGAGAAGCGGGACAAAAAATTTTATTACTTTTTGCAACAGTATATTTTAACGGTCGCAAATGATAAATAAAAATAGATAAAACGACGCCGTTTTTTTTAATGGTTTTTTTGTGACGGACATTTACCGTCGCAAATTGTTCACTATTTGCGACAGCAAATTTCTACCGTCTCAAAAAATTCTTTTTGCGACGATACACAAAGGCGCCGCGAATACTCCCGTATTTTATCAACCTTTTCGTGTATGTTTATTAGCGACAGGATAACTACCGTCGCAAAAGCGACTTATTTGAGACGGTTTAAACTGCCGTCGCAAAAGATTATTTTTTGCGATGGGAAACACACCGTCGTAAAAAGTTTCGTGTTTTATACTATTTTTTCTTGTAGTGAATAAAATAAAAAAGAGGCTACTAAACAATTAAAATAATCTTTTAATGTGATAAATATGCTTTAATTAAACAATATCTGAGAGATATGAATGGTCTTGGATTTTCTAATTTATTTTTGGATGTGTTTTAAAATATAAGTGTAAGTCTAATTTCAAGTCAAGCAGAAAATTAAAGAAACAAGTTCATAAATTATTATGTAGTGTAAATTTGACTTGAACTTGTCCTGTCTCATCTTACGTTCGTATTTTGTATATCGGATTCACTATGATAGTATATATGTATCGTCTTGCTCACATACATATGGGCTTCATCAATGCAAAATCCAAAAATTTGTGGAAAAAGGAGTATGCCATCGTAATGTCTCTATCACACAAAATACCACAACTTCATGTCCAATACCTCGAGTCTGCTGCCATGATTTTCTAACAATGATCTAGCTGACAAAACACTTCAGTAAAATTCATAATTCATCGATTCAAGTTAAAACTACAGTAAAATAACATTACAATCAGAAACATATGGCAGAGGATCTAATACCCCCAAAAATCTAACTGTTAAATTATCACAATAAATCCATCGCAGAGGATCTAATACCCCCAAAAAATAAATAATAATTTGATCCCAACATATAGTACCCCTACTTCTGTAGCAAAGTAGTACTTGAAATTAATAGAAAGGGTACAAACACAGTGCATCTTAATTGATGTACTTTTGATCAATGAAAGTGGCCCATAAATTCTGCCCTCCACATATAGTCTCTTAGTATGAGATAGGGACAATAGTAATAGTGTATGTGCAAGCCTGCAAAGCAAAGGGGTGACCCATATATGCACATGTTGTGGATCTTGTCTTTTGTGCGATGCACTGCAAACTACTACTTATTTTTTGCACGATCGAAAATGACAATGAGACCTTAAAATAGTAACAGTGAATCCCACCCCCCATTGCTATGCACACTTGTGCTTAATGGATCCTAAGAATCTTCCATTTATACAAATACTCTGAAGTTTTTTTTGTTTAGAGAGTCTTGAAAGGCAGACAAATCAATTTCAATTATAGAAAGTGTTGTTGAAATACAAACAAGATAAAGTGGCTAAGTAATTTTTTATTTTCCTTGTTGGGTTAATCGATAAAATATTATTTACAAATATATGAAAAGAATTATTTCAAATTATAGTATACCAATACTTATTTAGAAACCCAACAACTGAAATCGATTTAAGAGCTCCATAATGGGTAAAACTAGATCTTTATCTTTGGTAAAGATTATTGCTATAAATGAGTCGAGTAATAGGTTATTCAAGTTTAAATTAAAATTTGACCAAGTTTTAAATGTGTTCAAATTTAATTTATTTATATAACGAGCTAACACCAAATGAATTTTCAGCAAACCAAAGTACATAACCCAAAAAACTAAGTATACTTTTCCATGGCGTGAGTTGGCACAGTAGAAGGATTGGATTGGATTGGAAATGGATAAGATAGATAGTAATGGAAGCTATAGGAATTAGGTAGGAGGATCTTCATAGGTGCCTCATTGAACACTTTCGATGGTTGTTGATATATGAACTAGAGAATAAGTTAATTTAGCTTGGATTTGTAGTACTAGATTTGGTCATCATCACTGGAGACATGAAGATAAATTTGCATTATTTCATTTACAAATCTGTATGTAGATTTGCCCCCTCAAGCTCACATAAGGACTTCAACAACATTAATAGCTAATTATATGTTTTGTTTGTTAGTTGCTTATATATATGTATTTTTATTTTTAGATTTTGTATCATATTACAGAGTGAAAAAGAAAAACAATTTTTCATCTAATGAATTCCCCTACCCCCCCTATTTTTCACATTTTACGTGCATCTATATATTCAAATATTGTGCATATTCATAATATTTGAATATATAATAAGAATTCATCATATTCATTATATTTTTTTTCTTTATATTTTTTGTGTGAATCATGTAAGAGGAAGAAAATAAACAACGGTGACATTCATCTGATAATATATAACAACCGTCAAAATCAAAATGAACCGAAAATGAACGTTAAAATAAAAAAAAAAAACCCTTCAAAAATCAAAGAAAATCCTGACGAAGATTGAAATACCTAACTCTCCAAACCATCTTTTACAGGCATACATGTTTAGGTTTTGGCTTTATTGCATCAGCCACTATCAAGAGTGGTACGAAATAACCAACAGAGTAAAGCATGACTATGACACTGGCAATTGGTGCGGTTTATGAGTTTGTTTATAGATTTTTAATTTTATTTTTTAAAAATTTATGTTAAAATATTTTATGTAGTTTCTCGTTATAGATTTTGAGACATAAATAGTTTAAATAAATTAAGAAAAAATTAGTTATAAATTTTACGTTTTATTATAAACTTTCAGTTTTTAAGAAACTCCTATATATATTCTAATGTGAAATTTTAATTTTATCAGGTTAAAGAAAAAGACCAATGAAAGTAACATATATTTTCAAAAAATTATCATATAAAAATTCTTTAATAATTTTGTTTTCCTTCTTTAAAACATTACAATTTTAGCTTACTTTTTTGTGCCGACAATGAGGAGCAAGGATCTTCTAGAGTTTTTTTTTTTCTTAAAGTTTCCTAGAGTGGTGTATTGTATGGTTGAGATTTAATAATAAGTCACATCAATTTTTTAGCATTAAATCTCAATCACACAATACACCACTTTAAGAAACTTTAAGAAAAAAAAAATTCTAGAGAATTCTTGGTGGACAATGAGGGCATTTGTGTCTATTAATAAAAAATTCATGTTCCTATGTTTATATGTATTGTCTATATATATGTACTTTGCTTCAAGTCTTGTATTAGACATTGCTCATATATACAATACATCTATAAGAGTGATACAGAAAGAGAGAGAAGAGAGAGAGAGAGAGAGTGTGCGTGTGTGTGCGCGCTCTTCAAAAAGCAATGAAGTTATTTGGTGTTCCGGTGACCAACTGTGACGAAGTCCCCGTCACAGTACCACAAGATGGTGACAACAAAAGATTCGAGTGTCAATATTGTGACCGTGGATTCCCTAATTCTCAGGCATTGGGTGGTCATCAGAATGCACACAAGAAAGAACGGCAGAGAGCGAAGAGGGCCCAGTTTGAAAGCGATCATCATCATCAATATCCACGGTTCAGAATGGCTGTCCCTGTACACAATCACCATGCAGCTCGATCAGGACCGTTGATTCATTCAAGTGGGTCCCTATCCCTAAGTAGTAACACCAATGTTGCCTGCTGCTGCTCTTCGTCGTTCCGGTCACCGTGTGAGTGTTGCGTATATCCACCGCAGGTGATGGTAGAGTGTCCTCCCCCATCACCACCTCATTGGTTCCACGCTGGAGAGCCACGTCAGGTGGCATTGGTGGGCTCAGATGATGACGTGGTTCCCTCAAAGTCCCTGATGGATGATGATAAGGTGGACGTTGATCTTCATCTTTGATCTGCGTCTCATCAATCTTAAGACGAGCCACCGCGTAGAGTAATTATTGTGTAATTTTAAATTTCTTTTTTGTCTTTTTCTTCTTTTAATTTTTTTTAGTGGCTAATCATGATTGATCATGATCAAAAATAACTTCTGAATCGTGACTTTTACATTTTTTTAAAAAAAAATTATTTAATATTGCATGAGATATGTTTCAAATGAATCCTAGCCATTCAATTCCAAGTTCATGCGTGATATTAATATTAAGATAGTGTTTGGTTCAATGTAATAATATAAAATATTTAAAATCACAATAAGTACGATGTTCTTAATTTTATTTATTTATTTGTGATTGCACAAATAAATGGGACTTTTGTTTGAACTAATCTTGATAATCTATAATCGTCTATTTCTTCCTACTTCACTTGGGCAGCTATTATAAACAACTACAAAAACAGCAACAATAACATCATAGGTATTGATATATAAATAAAAATATTATAAAAAATGATGTGATAGATATAGATTTTAATTAAAAAATTTGAAAGGAAAGGATCTGTATTTAACAAATGACAGTATTCTACATAAATTTTTGAAAGAACAATTTTTTTCTATTTTATGTATGTGTAGACACTTGCACGGCCCCGGATCTTCGCTTCAATTATTATGGTAGACTCCTAAAAGAAAATTCAAAAGCAAAATCAGGTGGCTGTTGATTACTGACCAATGCATATCCTCAATATATACTAAAATAAGCAAATTGCACCCTAAAAAATTGCAAGACATGAGACATTTTAGGTTGTCCACACAACCCTAGCTATCCTTAAAGAATAATAGTTCACAAAAATGGTCTATTTTTTCAATTCTATGCAACATTTATTTTTCTTCTTATTCTTTCTTCTTACCTTAAGAAAATCCTAATCCCAACAAGAATCATCTCCCATTTCTCTTTGAATCGCTTTCTAACACTTTCCGTTTCCCTTACTTGTATAAATTATTTTTGAGCTTATTTATCTCTCTTTTTTCCCCCGGCTGCACGGGGAATTAAGACGAAAAAAATGGAGGACAACCAACCAGCCCTCTGGTCATCGCCCGCTAACCAGAGATTTGAGTCGGTTGAACCTACCAAGACACATAATCCTAACCTAGTTCATCGTGTTTCAAAGCCACCACATTCAATTAGGCCTATCACAACATCAGCATCCTCGTCATCATATGCGTTATCATCACATACAAATGATCGAGAGGTTAAAAGAAAGAAGCGAGTTGCTACATACAAAGCTTATGCTATGGAAGGCAAAATAAAGGCTTCTTTACGTAATAGCTTTCGTTGGGTGAAGAACAAGTACTCTGCGATAGTGCATGGTTGTTAATTAGTAGAATATAAAATACAAATATAATACACAAAAGATGAAAACAGTGAGGAGGTTTTCTAGACTAGATTGCATTGATGCTAAAGTTTTCCTTTGATATGTCCTATGATTTTTCACAATATAATACAATCCATTTTTTTCTGTTATTTATTGTTATATTCCTTTCTCTGGATATATTCAAAGTTCATCATCAATGGTTCATTATTTAATTTTTACATTTCTTGTGACATTCTAGATTTTCTTTCTTCCTTGATTTTATCTTTTGTGAAACTAAGGAGATTGATAAGTTGAAATTCATAAACAAATGGGAGGACTTCTATTGCATTTTATTTTTCTATTTTTTGACTGTTTTAATGATTTTTTTTTTAATGATTAAAGTGAGCTATTTTTTTTTTTTTAGTAAATAAGTTTGTCAAATGAGATGACACTTTTTAACAAATCATGTCATGTGTTTAAAAAATTGTTTATTAAATTTTTTTAAAGAATGAGTTTTAGTTTGATGGTTCGAATATGTAGTTGTTGGTATCCGATTAATTTAATTTTTTATAGATATGATATACTCAATAAATCTTAAAATATAAACGGTTTGGATCATCAAAATGGGCCTAAAAGTAGCCACAATAACATAGCAAGTAGGGAGTCAAGGAGAGAGATGAAGGTGAGGATCTTTATTCATGCTTTGAGGAATGAGGCCTCAAAATTTCGAGGCTCAAATGTCTCAAAATTATTATTATTATTATTATTATTATTATTATTATTATTATTATTATTATTTTACAAGGGTGGTTATGTATAGGGGTGTGCTAAAAAATTAGATATCTTGCACTAACTCAGCTTGTATAGTTTGATAAGGTGAGTGAGTTGGGTTGAACTGGTTTGGTTGACTGATCAGTTAGGCTGTTGGTTAAAATTTGTTAATTCCATATAGTTTTGTGTGAGTTTCTACTATATTTTTATTTCAAATAAGGAAGATTTGGAGAAAAGTTTCTGATTTGAAAAAAAAAATATAGTAGAGACTCGTACAAAACTATATGGAATTAACAAATTTTAACCAACAGCCTAATTGATCACTCAATTTTATCACCAAACTAGTCCAACCCAACTCACTCATCTTATCAAACTACACAAGCTAAGTTGGTGTGGGATGTCTAATTTTTTAGCACACCTCTATACATAACCATCCTTCCCAAAAAAAAAAAAAAAACAAACAAACAAACAAACAAATTTCGAGGTCTCTAGCACGACTGTTAACAAAATAAGATTTTTTAGCTAATAAGGCCTCATTTGGAAACATATTATTTTAGTAATTTTTTAATATTTTACGAAAAGATGTGCAAAAAAATTAAAAAGAGTGATGTAACAACTTATAGTAACTTTTTAACTAAAATAAAAAATTGCCAAACAAGACCTAAATTAGCTTTTAAGCTTCTGTTAAATGCCACATAATTTTTTGAGGTGTATAATAATGAGTTTGAATATTACAAAATGTACTCTAATGCTAGGGTTCGTTTGGGAAGTGGCTCATTGGGCTCATTTGGCTCAATGAGTCACAAAAGACAAAATAGCAATTTTGAGTCACAAAAGACAAAAAATCACATCCAACCTATAATCATTACACTCTTTTCTCACAAAAAAAAGTCAAAAAAGCCAAAAAACTAAAAAGTCCTTCCCAAACCAAGCTTTTGAGCCCAGGCTCATATAGCCAAAAGAGTCAAAAAGCCAAAGAGTCAATTCACTTCCCAAACGGAGGCATAACCCATGAAGTTTTGAATCTTCTGTTATGAAATTTTTATATACCCCATCCTAATTTAACTCCCTAATATATGAAGAATTTCTCTAATATAATTGTGTCACGATGAAGAGAGTCTTGGAAGAAAAACATGGAAGATCTTAGGAATTCCTTATTCAACTAAACAAGGGAAAACTTAGGCTGTGTTTGGTTGTATTTTCCAAATATATTTTTACTATATGTTTTGAGTATATTGTTTGTTTAGAATTTTTAAAAATTAATTTCACACTCACTTTTAAAAACTCTGTCCAATGCGGGAAAATTTGAGCTAATCGGTCGCTCCCCGGATGTCCGGCTGATCGTCCTTCCAGACATCCGGCCGGTTGACCGAAACAGTGCATTTTTTTAAATTTTTTTTTTTACAATTGGCACTTGTTATTTTTTATATTTGAAATAAAAAAAATTTAAAATTTTGTATGAGTTTTGAATAGAATTTTGAGTTGTGTATTTGGTTATGAGTTATAAGTTTTTGTATTAAATATCATATGTCACATCAAAAAAATTTCATTTAATTTAAAACTCTTTTCAATAGAGTTTTCAAAATTCATTCACCAAACAAATTTTTCTTACTCAAATCATAATTTTAAAACTCACAAACTCAAAATACAACTCTATTCTCAAATCATATTTAGAAAACTCTACCAAACGCAACCTTAGGCTTCGTTTGGCATAAAAAGTTTGAGCTAAAATAGTCATAAAAAGACAAAATAGATTAAAAAGATTAATAAGACAGAATATCACATCCAAACTATAATCACTTCATTTTTTCTCACAAAAGTCAAAAAAGTCAAAAAACCTATTCCAAACGAGTCTTTTTAGCTCCTGGCTAAAATAGCTAAAAAACTAAAAAGTTAAAAAATAAAAAGTCACAAAACTAACACACATCCCAAACGAAGGCTCAGAATTTCTCATACAACCAAACAAGGTACAATGGGGGTGTTTGTTTGGACTTTTTTGAGCTAACTTATAACTTTTAACTTTGGAAAAGTTATTTTGGACTGCTTAGTTAAACTATTTCAAACAGTTTCTGATTCTAACAGCTTATTTTAACTCAAAAAAACTGATTCTGAGAAACTGCTCATTCCTTATTTCTGATTATCAGTTTCTACCACTACAAAAAAAAGCACAAATGGCGACTAAAATAATGAATTTCGTCGCTAAAAGTAGGCCAAATAGCGACTAAATCCAGTTTAGTCGCCGAAAATGAAGACTTTTGCCGACTAAAATGAGTTAGTCGCCGAATCACAGGGTTTTAGCGACTAAACTGTTTATTGGTCGCCAAATGTAGCAGTTTTACCGACTAAATGTTGTTTGGTAGCCAAAAGCGACGGTTTTTGGCGACTAAAATAGTTTAGTAGCCAAAAGTTATGGTTTTGGCGACTAAAAACCATTTTAGTCGCTGATTATAGGACTTTTGCCGACTAAAAAAACTTTAGTCGCTGAAAATGAAGATTTTTGGCTACAAAAAAAAAATTAGTAGCTCAAATCTGTGAATAGGCGACCAAAGTTCAATTTACTAGCCAAAAGCGGTTTTTTAGCGACTAAAATGATTTAGTCGCCAAAAGTGCGATTTTTAATTTAAACATTTTTTTTTAGCGACAACAAATTAATTAGTAGCCCAAAAATCATAGAATTGGCGACTAAATAATTTATTTAGTCGCCAAAAGTGGCCTACATTTTTTTTAATAAATAATTTATTTTTTACATTAATTATATTCAATAAAAATAATTATGTTTACATTTATGGTTTTCTATGAATACCGGTGAAAATAGTATATAAATAATATATATTGCATATATATTCATGTGATATTCAAGTGGTATAGTGGAAGGAGTGTGTGGGTAAAGGTGTTGGCATGTTGGCAGTTGGAATGGTCCACGGTTCGAGTCTCAGAAAAACCAAAGAAAGTGTGGTTTTTTTTGAAAGGACCTTTGGCGACTAAACTTTTAGTCGCCAAAGGTGTTATTTTGGCGACAAAATCGTAGTCGGCGATTCATGAGGTATTGGCGACTAAAACTTTAGTCGCCAAATGTGCGATTTTAAAAAGTGTAAACCACCAATGGCGACTAAACATTTGGTCGCTAAAGAGCTCCTTTTTGCCGACTAAAAAAACTTTAGTCGCCGATACCTCTCGCGTAAATCTTGCGACAAAAGGGGCGACTAAAAAAATTAGTCGCTGAAAGTAAAAACTGGACATTCGGCGACTAAAAACGGACTTTTGGCGACTAATATTTTAGTCGCCAAAAATGATTTTTCTTGTAGTGTACTGTGGACATGTTAATTTATAGTTATACTCTTAGATTTTTTTTATTTTTTTTTTTTAAAAAATAAAAAAATATCCAAATGGACTATAAATTATTATTATTTTTTTATGAGAAATATAGACAAGTAATGAATAACAAAAAACAAAAATTAATTGAAAAAGTTACTTCACAGCTTATTAACAAACATCACTCAGTAATTTAAATCTATAATCCAACAGTTACACCAAACAGATTAACAGTTTCTGATTAAAAGTTATAATCTATAATCTATAATTTATAATTTGTTTTAACAGTTATACCAAACGGGACTAATCACGTGGAAGCCCATGATTTGTACAGGATCACCCCTCGACCCCTTTGACTTTTTAATGTTCAAATTTAGGAATTGTTTGAGATGTTCTAAGTGCATTTTTTGACTTTTTATAAATATGAGTTGGGTTTGAAGTGATATGGTAGAGAGGTGATATGACTTAAATAAGATGATGTGACTTAAATAGGATAATAATTTTTTGACTTTTTAATTTTTTTTTAAGAAATGTCAAACCTAACCTAAATCTTTCCCACTACTTTTTAGAGAGTCATAGGCATGGAATTGGGGTACTATTAAAGTGGATCCATTTTGAGATTTGAATTATTTATTTTATGAGTTAGGTTAATTAAATTATTTATATAAAAATAAATTAATCGAATATAAACAATAATATAATTATAGTACATTTGTTTTACAAAATTTGGAAAATAAATGAAAATTTGAAAATGAATGTTTTACTTCTTTTTTTTTTTAATAAAAAAAAAAACGTGATCGGTCATACCATCATCAATATCTGATCATTTTAATTATTTTTATGAATAATTTATATAGATCCATAAAAAAATATCAAAATATTATCTAGAATTTTAAATTGATTGCCGAAATTTATTTATGAAATGACTCATAATAGGAAGATAAAATCTACATCATAAATTTAAAATTTGAGTCAAATTGTGATTATTCATTTGGGCCATGTTAGGTAATCAACTAAAATAGTTAAAATAATAATAATGCAAAAATTATACTTTTTTTATTTACATACTTTGTCATAAAAAATTAAAAATATATATTTTTAAAAAAAATCAACTCAAACTAACCCTCAATTTCATAGAATTTTTCATAACTTTATGTTGACGAATCTTTAGGTTATTTCCCAAGTGACTATTTTAGTTATTTTCTTGAGTTTTGACAAAAATATATATATAAAAGTTAAAAAAATTTGAATTTTTTATAATGACTTTTTAATTTTTTTTGATTATTAAAATATTGAACCACACCTTAAAATTCAGCCATTCATAACTTACCCAATTTCGAAGGAGGAAATAAAAATTAATTAAAAAAATATGATAAATATTATAAATATTAATAATTATAAGTATAATTATAATTTTTTCATTAATGTATAATAATTTTTAAAAATTACCACCGATAGTAAGGAAAATGATTGAGCCTCTCAAAAAGTACACACAATAATGAGGCATGATATATATTAACTTTTGATTTCTTACACATTTAATGATGGTAGACTCAACCCTCATATTATATTATTGTGAGTAAATTTATGAATATAAATACATAGGTCTCTAACATTATTTATTTTCTCATTTCAAAAAGTATACACCCTTATTGATAGGGGTGTAATTTTGGCCCATAACCCGCAGGCGCCCCGAAGCTCGCTCGCAGCCCAGTTCGAGGCCTTGGACCTGGGCCATCGTTTCGAAACCCAGCTTGGTCCATGGGGGGACCGGCCCATAGGCCCGCCAAAAAGCCCAGCCCACTCGATGCCCAGTGTTATTTTTAATAGAAAATAATAAAATTTTGGTAAAAAAAATTAAAAAAATTTTGTTTAGGCTCGTCCAAGCCCGCCCAAAGCCCTAGGCCCAACCCACTAGCCCGTCCAAAGCCCGAATACCCCTGGGCCTAGGCTTGGGCTTGGGCCTAGGCCTAGTTTTCTGGTTCGTGGGCCGACCCGACCCGATTTTTTGGCAGGAGCTCGCAAGGCCCGACATGGGATTGGCCCGAATGGGCCGAGCTGGGCCAAAATTACATCCATACTCATTGATCAATTAACATGTATTGCCTTACAAGTTTTTGACCAGTTGCAGGGGCTTCTCGTTTAGTTCAGCATAAGAATTGACTATTTTAATTAATTTTTTAAATTTTTTCAAAAAGTATACACCCTCATTGATCAACTAAGGTTTCATTTGGAAAGCAAGATTGGGGCTATTTTAGTCATAAAATGATAAAATAGGTTTTTTTAGTCTAATAAGATAAAATATCACACTTAACTATAATCATTACATTCTTTCTCTCACAAAAATTCAAAAAAGGTAAAAAATCATTCTCAAACGAGGCTTTTAACCCTAGGCTAAAATTACCAAAAAGTCAAAAAGTCAAAAAGCCAACTCACTTTCCAAATGAACCCTAACATGTATTGCCTTAGAAGTTTCTAACCAGTTGCAGGAGCTTCTCGTTCATTAGGTCCAGTGAGAATCAATTATTTTCATTAATTTTTTAAATTTTTATAAAAAAATATGTATAAAAATAGACAGAATGATATAACGGCCCTGTTTGGTAGAGCTGTGGGAAAGTGCTTATAACTTATACTTAAACAGCTTATAGCTTATAACTTTTAGCTTAAGTTGATTTCCAACTTATTCTTAAATCATCTCCTGCCCCACTCAAAGAATAAGTTGATTTCTGACTTCCACAAAGCTATAAGCTATAAGCTAAACCAAACACATCAAAATAGCTTAAATTAAGCTGAAAGCTGAAATAAGCTGAAAAAAAGTTCTGCCAAACAGGCACAACAACTTGGAATGATGTTTTGAATCAAAGTCCTCAAACGGGGCCTTTGGCGCCTGATCTCTTACACGTGTCTTTACCATGATAAGTACAATAGTTTTGACCACACTGCGATTCATAGTATCAATACCATATTGAGACCCACATCCCCCCATTTGGAATTTGAAATCACTCCCCTCTCTAAAGAGACGTTATAGACTTTTAACTTTTATGTACAAATAAAATAATTACTACTTTTTTTTCGCAACATCTTTGAAAAACACTATTTATTGTCTTTCTTTTTTTAAAAAAAAAAATTAATTTAATTTGCATTTTACGTTCTGTTCTGTTTCCATTTAATGCTTGAACTACGCGATATATTCAAGAAAAATTGGAGCTTTCTCTTCTCTCTCTCTCTCTCTCTGCAATTCATCACTCTTTCTCTCTATAACCCAAGACTTGCGAGGAGAGAGTAGATCAGAGACGAATCTTTGGAAGGTGTTCGTGTAAGTTTCTTTCTGTAAATGGGTTTTGTTTCATTATATTCATATTTGATTTGATGATTGAATTGGGGGTTTTTTTTTTTTATTTGGGTTTCTGTGATCTGTGATTAGATGGAGTGAATTGATTATGGGTTTTGATGTTTTGTTGTTTTTGGAGTTAGTCAAACGAGAATAGTATTTAACTTTTTGTACTCGATTTCTGTGAATGGAGAGATTTGGAATAGTTTGGTTTCTATTGTTCTGTTTGTTTCCTGAGAAAATGTAGGAAAACACTTACAAGAAAAGAGAATATTATGTTAAAGTTTGAAACTTTCCATGTAATGTAGTATATTTCATTTCATCTACAAGACGATAGTAATTTGAGTTTCTTCAAATGTACAGTTTGGCATAATTCCAATTTTCAGATGATGATCATTAGCCAAATAAAATGGACACAGAGAAACACCCTTTGGTGTGGATTCAAGTTTGTAGAAAGATAAAATATAAATGGAATACTCTGAACTATATAGATAGACTCTGATCTTGATTCCTATTGAGTTCAAAATAAATTTTGACAAAGTTTGTAAAGTGTATCCTAGAGAGGTGTAGTCGGACAATGTAGCACTCAAAATCTTGGTAACTACTATAGAAATCAGAGGACAATATAGGACTGTAAAGGACATGAAAAAAAAGGTTAATTTAAGGAATTTACAATGCCTTTTTTTTTTTTTGGGGGGGGGGGGGGGGGGGGGGGGGGGAGTGGGGTTTGCTTAAGGAAGTTCAGCCCTGCATTTTGGTTCTTAATCTTTAAGCACCAACAGAGTAGAAAGTTTGATAGTTCTAGAAAATTTCAATTTTGTTTAAGAAAAATTTATTAATAATTCCCAATTATTTCTGTAAGATAGCAAATGTGTAAACCTTAATAAATTATAGTTCCTCTTTTTTTTCTTTTTCTATTTTTAATAAGCTGATCTCTGCTGGACATTGACTTTCTCTATTCTTAGTAACAAACAAGGTGTATCAAGTTTCTCCAACTTATCATAGGAGAACTTTGGGACTACTGTACAAATCATAGAACTTGGTGGGTCCTTGTGAGAGAAAATGCAGCCAGTAGAAATTCAAAAGATTCCTCATTTGGGAAATGACCAATGGTTGAGTGTTTAAGAACCCATTATATGCAAATGTTTGGGAGTAGGACAAGTTCTATTTTTGTTTAAATATTTCTTGCTAGTAGTTCTTGATGTTTTACGTAAGACAGCAATGTGTAATTCTTAACGAATTATGATTCATAATTGTTTGAGTTTTAGTTCCAGAAGTTTGTATTTGAGAATATCAATAGTCTAAGAATTAAATAACTTGTGGCATTTGATTAAGTTGCAGATGGATTTTGGTAATCCGAATTGTGTTTCTCTTCTCTCTGGATTCTTTCATTCATAAAAACAATAGTGCGCTTGATTTTTGGATGTGAAGATGGGGATTGAGAAACAAGGTTCCAAGCATGGAGGAGGTTATGTTGGTGGTTTCCTACAGCTGTTTGACTGGAATGCAAAATCACGGAAGAAGTTGTTCTCAAGCAAATCTGATTTATCAGGTATATAATTGAACTTCATGTGTATAATCATTTCATATGATACTGATACATAAAGCATATGTTTTTATGTGTCTGTGCTCAATCTCTTTTTATAATTATTTAAGCACCTTCTTTCGTCTTTTCTTGTAGAGCAATCAAAACAGAAAAAGAGAAGTGATGGGAATCTGCCGATGACACGGTTTAATCTGGTGAGCATATGGTTATTCAGCACCATTGTTTATACATTTCTTGATTTGATGTGTTCATTCAATGTCAAGGCTGCTTATTATTGTTATTATTATTTCTTATTTTTTGCGAATATTGTTTTACCTCCAGATGGATGAGGATGAATTTGTAGCAGTTTCAAGTATCAAAGGAAGTAGTGACTATAGTTGTGCTTCGTCAGTGACTGATGAGGATGGATATGGAACTAGGGCACCCGGGGTAGTTGCCAGGCTAATGGGATTGGATTCCATGCCAACATCGAATACCACAGAGCCCTTCTCTACCCCATTTTTCGATTCTCAGTCCCTTCGAGATGCTCATTGTCACCGAAGAAAAATTGAATTTCATCACGACCATCAAAGCATGCATTCTGGAAATTTGCAGAATAAGGCGGAGGTCCCTATTCAAAAGGCAATGGAGCCAAAGGAGCCAAAGCCTCTGAAAATGGTAAATAGGCCAATTGAGAAATTCCAAACTGAGATTTTACCTCCTACATCAGCTAAATCAATTCCAATTACCCACCATAAGCTTTTGTCTCCAATCAAAAGCCCAGGTTTCATTCCATCTAAGAATGCAGCTCACATAATGGAGGCAGCTGCTAAGATTATTGAACCCACACCTCCGGTTACTACTACCAAGGTCAAAATGCCTCTGCTTGGTACTCCCTCAGTTCCTTTGAAAGTTAGAGACTTGAAAGAGAAAGCAGAAGCTTCCCAACAATCACCATCGAGGCCAGTTGAAGCTTCTAGTTCTAGGAGGCCAGTTGAATCAAATGCTGCTAAGTTTCTCAAGGGGCAATCTATGAATAAGAGCTTGAACGGATCAGTAGATACAACGTCGTTCAGGGTTTTTTCTGATTCAGAAGATTGTTCAAGTATGAAGAATAAGGGAAAATCTATTTCACTCGCACTCCAAGCAAAGGTCAATGTTCAGAGAAGAGAAGGCTTGAGCGCAAGCAGTAGCAGAAGTTCTTTTGGCCAGAAAGAACAGGGGGAGGCCATCTCAAGCCAGACATTTAAAAGTCAAACGAATGGCCAAAAGAGTTCACAGAAGAAACCTTCTGCACATAATGCTTCAAGTGTGCTCAGACAGAATAATCAGAAACAGAACTGCCTAAATGATAAAGAAAAGTTACCCTCAAAGTCCTCGCTTTCTAACTCACAAGGTAGAAAAGTGTTATCTGGAGATTCTTCTGTAGGGAGACATAAGAACTCGAGTAAATTTGGAGGGAACTCCAAGGTTGGTTCGAGGAAGCTGGGGCCCGAGGTAACGGATAATAAAAAAGAAGTGTCATATTCCAGCACAAAAAATGTTCCCCGCAAGAAACGATCTATAGATGGGAATTTCCTTGTGGATAAAAATCCAGTCATTGATAGCATGTTGGTTTGTAAAACTGAGAAGCCAATTCAATCTAAATCAGTTGTAGATAGGCACTTAATCTGGGCTGAGGATAGCAAAAGGAAAGGCACTGATGTTGTTTCTTTTACATTCACATCTCCGTTGACACGATCAGCGTCTGCCTGTGAGATCTCAAGACAGGTGCCGGAGAAAAATAATGGTTTTTGTTCAGACTACAGAGGTAAAAAGTTGTCACTCAACTCAGATAGTGCAAATAGTACAAAGCTATCTTCCCCGGGACATAATGTGTCGGGAGCTGATGCCTTAAGCATTCTGTTGGAGCAAAAGCTAAGGGAATTAACTCATGGAGTCGAGTCTTCCTGCTACAAAGCCAGGACAGCTAGTTATTCTGCTTCGATTTTTCAAGATTTAGTATCCATTCCTAATGCAGTATCCACCATTCCAAAGTCACATGACAAAATGAGCCAAGGGATGGATATGGACAAACTGGGCGGGCATTATAGCTCCAATTTTTCTTCAACTGATTCATCATTGGGATTCATGACGAAACTGAAGCTTCAGGTATATCTTATTTATGGGTTTTGTTAAGAAAGCTTAAAATAACTGTATATTCTTATGGTAAAATCCCTTATTTATTTATGTTTTCCCCCTCCCTAATTTGTTGGCGAGCAGGGGAGGGGGGATTTAGCTGTGCTGCTCATCATTATTTATTGCTTTTATCTTGCTCAGTAATTTGCCAATCTATCAGCCAATTTGGCTTGTTTTCGATGACACTTCCTTAATTCATAAGAATCAAGTTTTTCTGCTCCTTAAGAATCAGCCAATTTTGATCTTTTTTAGTGAACATGGTGTACACTTCAATTTTAAATGTGGCTTATTGCTATTTGAAACTGACTCTTTACTTTCATAATGTACTAGTTAGCATGCTGGATTGTTTCAAATGGTAATTGACTTAATTGCTGCAACATTTCCAGGTAACAGAAGAAATGGATGACTGCAGCAGCTATGATACGGAAGCCAGAAAGTTGCTCCACTGTCGACATCCAAGTCCAATCTCCGTTCTTGAACATTCTTTTTTCACAGAAAGTTGCAACTCTTCAGACAGTGCAGACAGTAACAGTATAGAAGGTAAGTGTTGTGGATCTGTTAGCCTTAGTTTTAAGTTAAGACGCACGAACACTTTAAGTTGTCATATCCATGTCAACATGTAGGACTCACGTCCAAACATGTGATATTATTTTTTAAAATTTCTTAGACCCGGATACACTTCGGACACTTAGGGGTGTACATGTCCATTGCTTAAACTAATGAAGTACATTAAGCTTGAACAAAATTACTAATATACAATAATAAAAGAAAAATAATGTAAATTTAATCTATTAATCCAATATCCTTTAAAATTTAGGAATTAGTGGTTTGTTGCATTTTTTAATTATCTTTGAATGAAATATTTATATATGACATATAATTAATATGTAAAAGTGTATATTTTGCAAGTGCCCCCCACTTGCCGTTTCTTGCATTGTTTGAAAATTATCGTGTTGACATGTCTGTGTAGTACTCGTCTCTGTCTATGCTCCTTAGATTTTAGGTATTTTGCCTCCACAAAGAGATCACTTTGATCATAGAAAATACTGAATATCTAGAATGTAATTGCAGGTATCAAGCAGTCCTCATCAGTTCAAGCTCAGGAAGTGCTCGGTATGAGTAATTCGAAGAAGTTCCATTTACTGGAAGCCGATGCAGAATTATCAGACTCAGCTTCTTCTACATCTACTAGAACTGTTGCTAGAAGGAACCAAGCTACCTTAACCATGACTAATTTTGAGGGATCAACCATTTGGGAATTGGAATATGTGAAAGAAATACTGTTTAATGTGGAGTTGATGTATAAGGACTTTACGTTAGGCCGTGCACGTGAGATCGTAAACCCTCATCTGTTTGATCAGTTGGAAAATCGGAAAGAGGTCCTAGAAAGTGAAGGAAAAGAGCCTAAGTTGAGGCGAAAGGTTTTATTCGATTGTGTTAGTGAATGTATGGACTTGAGATGCAGGCGTTACGCGAATGGGGGATGCAAAACATGGGCAAAAGGGTTGTCAACGTTGAGAAGAAAAGACCAGTTAGCTCAAGAAGTGTACAAGGAGATTTCAAGTTGGAGAGACTTGGGGGACTGTATGGTTGATGATCTTGTGGACAAGGATATGAGTAGCAATTATGGAAAATGGCTCGATTTTGAAGTCGAAGCATTTGAAATCGGAGTAGAGATCGAAGGTCAAATTCTTAATTCTTTGGTTAATGAACTGGTTGCTGATATTTTTCTGCTTTAATCTTGCTGATAAACTCCATTGTAAGTTAGTCCCCCACATTCATTTTCTTGGAGGGTTTTGCATCGTTTTTTGGATTGTTATTTTGTTCTTACAATCAATATTTATACAGTTTATTTGTTGTGATTTATTTGAACATAGTCCTTGAAATCATAATCAGCACAATCAAGTAAAGGGGGGCTGTCTTTTCATGTGAAGTTGTTATCTGTTATGAATGTATTCTTTGTTATTGTTTGTGCTATGATTTTGCAGTGTGATATACGTCAACAAATATATAATTTGTCGGCTCAAATTTAAATTTCAAAGAAAATACACACACTAAAACAATATCATTGTATTTCGACTTTTAACTTTGACAGTAGAATGTAAAGTCATTGCCGAGATAAAATTATCCTAATAAGATTGGCCAAAAGGTAACACCAATAATGTTGATATTGGACTCTTGCTATAATTCTTCATGACTTGTGACTTGCATAAAGGTCAAACTCCAATGATTTTCATACAAGAAAATCTTCAGTGAAAGAAATTTTGGTTTCAAAATTAACTCAATAATGTTCAAGAAAATTTTAAGATATAGCAGAGAAAAAGCCACAAGAATCACATTATAGAAAGACAAAGGCATGTCATATCTTATAGTTTAAAATTTCTCAAATTCAACAGAGTTGTGTTTTTAAAATACTTCTTTCATAAAACAACCTTCATTTATGAAATAAGAAGATGTCAAACCACTTTGGGTTTAGTACAAAATAAGTTAAATTATATTTGGTTCTTGTAATGTCTCCTTTGTCAATTGTTTCTATGTAATTTTAATTGTATCAATTTTTATCTTTTTATTTTTCGCATTGTGTTAATTTAGCCCAATTAACAATGAAATTTTAGAAATTGGACAAAAAAAATCAAAGAGCAAAACCCAATTTCTACAAGAAAGTTATCAATTGAAAGAAATTATGAAAATTCAAAAGTAAATTTGATGCCGTTATAACAATAAAGACTAAATTGAGAAAACAAATAAACTACAGATACAATTTGCATAGCTCATCGATCAAGGTTACCGGGCCGGCCACTGTATGATCAGACCAAAATGGGAACTTTTATTGCCATTTATCATTGTTACTCTGGAGCTTAGAAACACATAAATTGATTACATAGATAGACATAGATTGTATATGAATTAATAAGATTTTCCAGAAGGATCCTATCAATAAATTCTATAAAATCTTATCCATTCATATGAATTTCATGTTTGATTTTTGTATTCATAACAGAACTGAAAAATAAAACACTCTCCTACTTGGCAGATGCTATCATGCTACTGTCCCATAACCAAAAACTATCTTCCTCTTCATCCCCTAACTTGAGACCTTCATCACAACTATCCCAGTTACAACCAACCCACTGATCAGAATCAAAGCATGAATTCATGGCCGGCGACGGATACGAATACCACTCTCCAAATTCTGAGTTTGAGCATAAAAACCCACATTTAATCTCCTCAAATCCATTCACATTTTCACCCAAAACCCTGTTTTCTCTTTCCTCGTCAACTCTAGCTTCCATGACAATGTTGTTCTGCACCATGTCATTTTCTAGCTCTTTATATGGTCCCAACACCACCACCTTTTCTCTCTCCTCAGAAGAATAGGTTACTTGATCACCAAGGCACATAACTTCACTGTCCATGCAAGAACCATGCAGTGGTACACCACCAACCTGTCCTCCTCTCTCTACAGTCTGTTCATCCAAATTCATTCTTTCTCTCTCCTCTGCTAGTCCTACATTGGCAGCAGATGGTACTTTCTTCTTGTACTTTTTGGCATCGGATCGGCTGACTCGGCCCCTTTGGCTTGGCTTGAATGTGGCAGCCATTTTGGCAGTGGGAATGGAGGAGGTGGGTACAGATTCACCATTGGGGATTTTGTAGTAAATTTTTCTGCTCAGATGAGAGTTCCAATAGTTCTTTATCTCATTATCTGTCCTTCCTGGTAGATGGCTAGCTATCAAAGACCACCTACAACAAAAAAAATTCATGATATTATTTAGCCCTCTAAACTGAGAGAGTAGTTGGAAATTTATAAATTCAAGGAAAAATTGTAATGGTAGTTCCTGTACTTTGATCTTGTGTTATTTTGGTTCCTGTAATTTCAATTAGCTTGATTTCGACTCTGAATTTATGATTTTGTTTCAATTTAATCACATTGATTACAACCTTCAGCATTTTTTTATGAAAAATATGCACATAAGTGACATGTGTCATATTTTTTTAGAGTAAAATTATAAATTTACTAAGTTCGGTGAGTTAATCTCATTCAATTCAGTGATTATTTTCAGTCAAAAACACTAACAATATTATCAATTGAATCAAATTGATACAAATTTAAAATTAATGGTCAAAATTATGTCGATTGAAAGTGTAAGAACCAAAAATGACACAATGAACAAAATATAAGGATCACCGATTTAATTTGCCCTAAATTCAAATAATAAAGTTTTTCCTTTATCTAACGGTTTAAGCTTGTTTTTGTAAGTTGATAGTTAACAATTCAATAAGAATAAAAATTGATTCATAAATACTACACAAAAATGTGAAAAGATCTTTGAAATGAATTAAAAATATTTTAAAATTAGTGAGTTTTTTTTTTTTTCATTTCTTTTTCTTATTTCTTTTTCTTTTTCTTTTTCTTACTTCCTAGCAAGAGTCTTTAAATTTTTACCAAGCCTAACTTGCAAAATGGTGATTTTTCATGATTTTAGTGAACAAAACTATTTAATATAGCAGAGTGTTACTTCTAGTGCCAAATTAGAGTTGAATTTAATAATATTTTTGTTATATTATACTCTGACATCTAAATATTACTCTATTGCTAGAGATGCTCTAACTTAGGATGAAGAATTATATAATGAGAAAAGTTAGGGATCATGAAAAAATTTTCATGAAAATGATCATGAAAGATTTATGACTCTTAGATTACTTTGATTAGTGTGTAGTGCTTTATTTTAAATGTAATCCAAGGGTCATAAATATTTCATGATCATTTTCATGAAAGTTTTTTCATGACACCTAGCATTGCTCTTATATAATATCTCATGATTTTTAGCTAAAAACCAAGTGGGGTTCAAGTGAGTTCATTCATGCTAATGCAGAGAAAGAGAACATATACTCAAAAGCAGACCTATTTCCCAAGGAAGCATGCAACTTCACAATAGTGGTTTCCTCTTCAGCAGTGATGTTCCCTCTCTTCAAGTTCCCTCTTAGGTAATTCACCCATCTCAATCTGCAACTCTTTCCACACCTCAACAGCCCTATTTTTTAAAACATAATAATGTCATGTTGCTTTTCAAATAACTAAATCAACACACTTACATTCTTACCACAAAAATGCATGCTTTACAAATTAGAAGTGCTATTAACTCAAAAAAATATGCAAAATTTGAATCTACCGCATAGATTTAAATTTGGTGTGATGTAGGTCATATTAAAAATGAATCTAGTTTGCACAATTTAAATTTTGAATAATTTTCTAAGTACCTAGCGTTGTTAATGATACCTGCATTTTTGGGCAATGCCCTCCACGAGGCTTCTCCATTGCTTTGGATGTACTTTATCAAGGTTTGATCTTCTTCTGCTGTCCATCTTCCTTTCCTTAATCCCACTTTTTCACAACAAGGTGCTCTACCCATCTCTCCACAAGATGAGAGAGAGAGAGAGAGAGAGAAGTATTGTACTTGTAGTGTCTATGGATTGATGATTGATTTATATATCGTCTGTGCAAGCATGGAATTTAGTGTGAGTGAGACACAAAAAGGTGGCAAGACTACTTTGTGTAGATGAGAAACATATATAGGAATAAAAATTGCATTTTCTGTTTTTGTTTTTCTTTTTTGAGTAATGATAGCTAGAAAGAGAATATAGGGGGAAAAAATTACAACTCATTGGTGTAAAACTCGAACTCAAATTTTACACAAGCTTTTCTTTGTCTTTTTACCAATTAAAGATATAAGAGAGAATTATCTTAAATATTGTTATTAATTATCATATTATTGAATTTTTCTTTGCTGATCAAAAAAAAAAAAATTTATCATATTATTGAATTTGAAAATTAAATTTGACATCTAAACTAGAATAGCAATGTGGTTTTCTATTTGAATTTAACCACTGATCTGAGCACAAAATCAACCCAACATGAAAACCCTCTTAGCCATGACAAGTTATTCAATCATCATTACTATTATCTCGGTCAGACTTTTTTAAGTTTAAAATTAAATTGAACAGTACAATGAATGTCATTTTTATGATCTAAATCGTTTATATTGGAAGATATTCCGTATGCATTATTTATAATAAAAAATTAGATCAATTCGATAATTATAAACATTTTCATTTTGTGACAATTTTTTCAACAAAATAGACTAGTTTGTTTATTAAAATAAAATAAAACATCTTTTTTTTATTATAGATAAACGTGATAAAATGAAAATATTACTATTATCAGACTGATTTAATATTTTTATTTTATTTTATAAATTATATGAACGATTCAGATTATTATAGGTTTTACAAATCTAAACAACACACTGAAATTCAAATTTAAATTTGAAAAACGTCCAACCCTTATCGTTTTGTTATAAGCATTTCAATTTTATTTATTTATAAACTCGTCAGATTTCATGGGAACGATCTTAAATGAACTTATCCTGTAGACCACTTTGTTTAGTGGTAAATATTATCAAATGTCTCTCTTCTATTGTTTAATAATGTGTTTCAAAAATTAAAAAATAAAATAAATTCAATGAATTTTTTTTTATCTCTTTAATAACAATACTAAAAATACACATAAATAGATAAAATTTTATTAGATTTATTTGTGGGGTCAACTCCTTAAAAATTCTATCAATCTATTTATTTTCCTTGTCTGGTTCTGTGTTTATACACTTATTATTTTTTAAACCCTTTTAACATTAAGTAAATTTTTAAAATTGTGCATTCTTTCTTAACATATATTCTAAAGGCATGTGTTAACAAATATATATATATATATATATATTTATTTATTTTTTATACGAAAAGACAATTGTTTGGAAGATGCTCCTATATCAAAGATTTGGATAAATTACATTTTTCCTTTCTATATTTGGTTACTTTTCTATTTTGGTTTTTAAAATTTATTTTTTTTATTTTGATCATTCATATTTTAAATTTTTTTCAATTTACTCTTAAAATTTATTTTTGTTGAAAATCAGACAAAAAATAATACATTAATCGCCACGTGATATAAAAATATTTTATTATATATAACTCACATTTATAATGTAGTCTTAAATTTTAAACAAAAATTAATTTTAAAAATAAATTAAATAATAAATTTTAAAAATTAAAGGGAAAAAATAACTAAATATAAAAAAAAAATAAAGTGTAATTTACCTAACGATCTCCGAAAGTATGGGCCGACAAATTCAATGGAAGGGCGATACTTACCAACTGTTCTTTCATGCATTTATGGCATGCAACTACTTCGTAGCTCTATCGTTGTAAGATTTTTAGGCCGTTTGTTGTGTGTTATGTTAGATGTGATTGGTGGTGTTTGGGAAGTTGGTTTTCAAATTTTTTTTTTATTTTTTTCATTAAAAGATAAAAGTTTTGTAAAATCAAAAAAAATACATCTAAACAAAATATCATATCCAATTCCATAATCATTTCACTTTTTCTCTCACAAACATCACATCCAACTACAAAAAAAACTCAACTATCTTCCTAAACACTAAAAATTTTTTATCTAATAATATCCTACAACTAAAAAAATCTACATAAAAACTCACTTCCCAAACACCCACATTGTTTGTCAGAGGATAGTTACTGAAAAAATTGTTAATGTAAAGATTGTTAGTAAAGGTATCAAATAAAAAAGACAAATTATATTAGCAGTTTTTATAGTTTAGGACTCGTGTCACTTTGGTTCTTAATTTTTTAATTGTAATATATTTGACCATGAATTTTGAATCTTGTTTCAAATAAGGATAATTGAAAATACCATTGTTTAATTTCAAGGGTAAAATCATCAATTTAATAAAATATAAACTAATTTGATAAAAATAAATGTCAAAAAAATATTTTTAATTTCTTAAAAATTATTTTTATCTACCAATGATAAAATTATGTAAAATTGATAAAACTTAATAAAAACTATATGATTAATTTTTAAAAATTAATTTTACATGATTATCATTTAAATACATAATAAAAATTAATTTGGTAAAATAAATAAATAAATGTCTAAAAGATTTATCAAATTTACATAATTTTATTTTTAGTGGGTAGAAATAATTTTTAAAAATTCAAAAATATTTGTTTGATATTGATTTTTGTTAAATTAGTTTATATTTTATCAAATTGACAATTTTACCTTTGAAAAATCTAATGATGTTTTCAATTGTCCTTATTTGGAACAAGACTCAAAGTTTAGGGTCAAATGTGTCACAATTGAAAAGTTAGGGACTAAAATGACACAAGTCCCAAACTATAAGGACTATTAGTGTAATTCACCCTAAATAAAAATGTGTTTATTTTTATGATAATATAGAATATTATTAGTAATGAGATTATTAAATTGTTTTTATATAAAATAAATAAATAAATTATTTCTATGTTAAAAAAAACTAAAACAGATATTAAAACAAACAAGTGTACTTGGTAAAAAAAATAAAATTAAAAAAATAATTTTTTATATAGGGATTTTTTTTTTAAGGTCCCTTGTATTATGATTTTATAGCATAAAGGATACTCAATATTTTTATAATGTCTAAGGTCCCTCAACATTAATCCAAAGAAAATTCGATCCAGAGAAAATTCAATCCAGAGAAATTCTTTGGTCCAAACCCAGAGAAAATTCAATTTAATCCAGAAAAATTCTCTGGTCCAAACCAAAGAAAATTCAATTCAGTGTTATTCTTGGGTAAAATTAGACTGATTAAGATAGAGTCCATTGATTCACTGAATTCAATTCAGTGAAATTCTTGAATTTTCAATTAAATCAGTGAAATTCAATGTAGTGAATCAGAATGAGAATGCTCTGATTCTATATAATATTGTGGATGTCTAATCCAATTTTACTCAATTAAAGGCAGAGAAAATTAAACAAACTAAGTTTAAACTAGAGAAATCCAAAGAATTTTTCTGGACTCACTTCAACCTAGAGAATTTTTTTCAAAACCAGAGAAATTTATTCAAATCAGAGAAATTCCCCCATCTCCAAATCACTCAACCCAGAGAAATTTACAACTCATAAATCATCATAAATCAATCACAATTAGTTTTTGCAATTTGTATCGAATTTTTACTCGTATGTCATTTGAAAATTGCAGCTTTTGAAACTCTCAATCAAAGAGTGTGATTAGATTAAATTTCTCTGATTTGAATAAATTTATTCAATCCAGAGAAATTTTACATGTTAAAGTATACAGTAGATGAACTTAGTAGAGGAACAAATACAATCCTCATATGCACTTCTGGAGATGAGTCAGGAGCACTATGATCATGATTTACCATTTCTCCTTCCACGCTGGGGAGTAACATTCTCTGAGCACCCCTTTGCTCTTGCTTAACCTGTTCGTCCAAGTCGGAAAAGAATAACTCAATTTAAAACCCGATTCTAGGGTTTCAGTTTTTCAATCACCAACAAATACATCGAACAAATACCGAAACAATTCATCGCAAAATGTCACAAATTACAAAACATTGTGTTACGAATTTGCCTTGTAAATTAGGGCTTGAGCGATGTTGCGAACGTGCCAAGCAAATCGATCGGTGACGAAGACCATGAAATCAGTCTAATCGCAGTGGTTTCGAACGGGAACGACCTTGACGTTGTTTGCCTTGACATCGGTGAGAACTTTCTGGACTTCCTCCAAGTTCAATAAGCCCTTTTTGGTGTAGCTTTCGGCGACGAGGGAGGAGCACAAAGTGCGATTGAAGTTGTTAAACCCTAACTTTCATTGATGAGTAACAGAATAGATAGAATACGATGAAGAGGAAAGAAGAAGAGCACGAGATCGTAGAGCCGCCTACATCAAATCACACCCACAATATATATATAGATTTGCAGCGAGAACGGCGGCAATCGTTGACGGTGTCGGGATTGTTTAAGAGTTCGAAGAGGCGAGCTCCGCAGAGGCCGCCGAGTTTGGACGCGGATGAGTTCTTGAATTTGCTGCACGGGTCGGATCCGGTGAAGGTGGAGCTCAATTGGCTAGAGAATGAAGTCAGGGGTGAAGAACAAGAATTGATCTAGACAGGTCTGAGAATGGAGAAGTTTAGAGAGAGAGAGAGAGAGATGAGTCTTGATTTGGTAAGGTCAAATTTCTCTGTGATATGTTTAAGGACCTTAGACATCAAAAAATAATTTTGTGGATCTCTTCCATTACGAAAAGTGGGAGAGGGGGGACCTTAGACTAATTTTTCCTTTTATATAAAATAGATTAAATCCGCTCATTATTTTCCTAATACCATCCAAAATTCAGTCAAGCTAATCTCCTTACTAAAGAAGATTACTAAGCCCTTCACACTAACAATCCTCCCTCCCAAAAATCAACACCAAACAAAGCCAAAATAATATAAAATTTTTAAAATTTTACGAACAACTTAAAAAGTATTTCCTTAAAAACCATGTTTCAATTTTCATAATTAATTTGTCAAATAAATTTTCGTGATTAATTTTTTTTAAAATTTTTAAAACAAATAAATGAAAATGCTACTAAACACGTGCTACGCATGTGTTGGAGGTGGTGTTATGCGCCATGTTCTATGCAAATTCATGACATACAGCATATGAATACCAACCAGAGCTTAAAGAAGCAACTAGGTGGCATCTTCTTGCACAGAATTTCAACACCACTAGATGTAGCCAGAATTTCTAGGCTCCTCTCAAATTTAATAATAGAAATATATCATCTTTATAAATAAATAAAAAATATATTATTTGGTTTAATTTTAAAATCATAATTTACGTGAGGAGTTGTATTTTAAAAGATAAGTTTTAAAAAGAAAAAATTTGTTTGGTTATGAATTTTAAAAAGAATTTTGAGTTGTATTTTGAAATTGTTTTGGATTTATTTTTTAAAATATTTAAAAAAATTCTTTATTTTATTTTTTTAGGGTAAATATTTGCTATTGTAAATATTTATTTATTTATTTTAATGTGCGATGTATTTATTACATTTGTGCACTGTATTTTTTAAAATATAATATTTAAAGATTTTTAAAAACTTATTTTAAATATTTTAAAAAATTTTGAATCGCCTATATATATATATATATATATAAATCATAACAAATTATTTGGCCAATACTTAAAAAAATAAATAATATATTTTTTTCAAAAAAATAAAAATAAATAAAAAAGTTTTCTTTAAAAATAAAATAAAAAACTTTTTTCTGAATTTTTTTTTTTGGTTTTAAAAATAGAATTTTGAAAAGAATTTGATTATGAATTTTGAAAAGAATTTTGAATTGAATGTTTAATTATGAATTTTTAAAAAAATTTAAAATTTTTTTGATTGGAATTATGATTTTAAAATAAAACCAAACACTAGCTATATCTTTCGGTTCCTACAGAACTCCCCACAGCACAAGGTGCAATCAATCACAACCTCTAGACTTCATTACAACTTGTACAACAAATTTACATAATTGATAAGAAAGATTAAAATAAAAAAGAAAAAGCGATATTGTAACACAACCCGAAGAAGAAAGGTAGGTCATCTTGTTCCTCTAGAGAATTTATACACCACAAGATCAAAGTCACAGTATAAAACATGTGGTCCAATGCCACTTTCAAAGCTCACTGACGGATTCATATTCAGTTGCTAGACGAGATGTAGAGTTAAGTCGTACTGTTTAAAAAGGGACCACAGTGAGAACTCACTAGAGTCTCAAACATTTTCCTTGGTACATGTTTTTGTACCCAAACAAAGCATTTAAAAATCCATATAAAATTCAAACATATTCCCCACCATTTACCCTCCTTCAATTAATACTACCATACATGTTTGTGTACCCAAACAAAGCATATGATGGTCGATATAAAATTGAAACATATTCCCCACCATTTACCCTCCTTGAATTAATGCTACCATGAAAAACTTAGGTCTCTTGTATTGTTTGTACAAATTGAATTAGATTGAATTAATATTTTTTAAATTATTAGAATTTTATATTGTGTATTCTATTCTTAATTTAATTTCTCCAATTTTGAAACATCAAACCATATTATTTATTTATTAAATTAACTCCAAAATAGTAATGAAAATATCAAATTATTTCAAATTGAAAACAAAAAGACTACATTATCCCAAAATTTTATTATATATATTTATTTATTTATTCAACTAAAATAGAGTTACCCGATATTTAAACATGTTATAACAATTTTTTAGTAAAAATAATATTAAAATGTATAAACTCATATATTTATCGTCTTATTGCGTTGTCCTAATCTGTTAACTTTGAGTATGATTCATATTGATTAATATATCGTGTTGTAAATTTCACGCAAGGGATCACAATCAAAATAAATATAATTCACAGATTTTAATTTTAAAATAGATTTTTAACAGTATGGAAAAGAAAAAATTGTTACGTGACAGACGCAGGTGAACTCGCAATGAATGAGAGATGGTATAATTATGAACCTTTAAGCCTTCCACACCAAACCTCTCATATGAGAGTGTGATCTCGTTTAGAAAGTTCGACACTGTAGGTTATTTTAATTTTTAATTATTTTAAACATTATTTGATATAAATTAAATAAATGTTTATTTACGTCACATTGCCTTTCAATTTTTCTACATATTTTTTTTTATAAAAAGTCTAAAAATAAACTTATTTAGATCATTCCAAACAACCTCTTAATAGGCTAAAATAGTTGTGTTTGAAAAGAGAGTTGAATTATTTTGTAAGAGAAATAATTATGAAGTTAATATGATATTGTCTTATTGACTATTTTAACCCAAAAAGCCAAAAATTCCTTCTTCCCAAAAACCCCCTAGGAGTTACACTGTGTAGAGTACCCAGGTACCCATAGAGAAAAATACATTTTTCACATCACTCGGTGTGAAAGAAATGTACTTTGCTCTCTTTCCATCAAATTCTATTCACAAATCCGGGTGAATTTACAATATCGTCATCGGCTGAAAGGTGCTTACAAATTATTCTGTTTTCAGAAAACACTTTACTTTTTTTTTTTTTCTTCCTTTTGTTATAACAATTAAGGAATGCAAACTCACCGCAGATCTACCACATCAAACTTCAATTTGGGGTTCATATAAACATGAGAACAGTGCTCATAGATTGGAGTCCCATCCTCAGGCTCCTCATGGGGATGAAAGCCACGCTGTTGACAATTTCGAATTACAGAAACACCACCTGGGTCGGACAGGTGAAAGATTCCATGCGGACTGTAGTAATATAAAAGACAACGAAAATCAAAATTAGAAGGAAGAAAGTAAAAACAAAATCATATCTACACAATTATAAATAGCCAGTAATAGTACACATAATACATACAACCCTACATATGCATTATCAACACATGACCAGCCAAGAAGTCGAACCTGTCGGTCAAACTGGTAAGCAACCGACACCTTATAGTTCACCCACCCCTTTGGAATTCCAACAGTCATTCAAATTCTAAACACAAGGACAAAACCTTGGCCCATATGTTTTGAATGTGCAATATTGTCCAACATGGTTCCCATTATTGCCCATCTTTCAATCAGTTTTTCAAGGTAGTGAGCTTTTGTCATCTCACAAATTCCAAACACCAGGAAAAACCCTTGGCTTGATGTACACAGGATGTCTAGAAAAAACACCAACGGCTTGTAACCCAATGGCATCACCCCAACACTCGTATGAGGGGTAGGGGGTTCAAACCTCGCCAAAGTCAAGATTAGGGTGTGTAAGCTTCATGAGTTCTTATCCATATCACCTGCCATTTGTAGCAGGTTCACCCCCATACCCTTAAGAGTAAATATATATACAGTATTTCGGTCTTCGAAAAAAAGGATGTCTAGAAAAGCAGGTAACTCAATAAAATGCACAAGTTTGGAAAAAGGCAACTCCATCCCTTTGAACGACAAACTTATTCCTCTCTTTCCCATGGTAAAATCTGAACTATACTAAGACCAGTAAATTAACTAGATTAAGAAATAGGCACATGAAAGGAACACGGATTTTAGCTTTTCAACATTTTTTCTCTTGGCTTTTGAAGGCTTTGTTTGGAACTTGGGTTTGAGTGAGGATTTATCTAGGGAAAGTAAAAAAGGGAGGGGAAAATCACAAAAATAAAAGATAGGTTTTTTACACTTTTCCCTTTTCTTTTTCTTTTTTTCCTTTCCCTCCCCTTACATCCCTCCTCAAATCCATGATCCAAACACAAAATAAAAGAATCCAACCAATACCTGGTTCCTAGGCACATGCAATCCCCTCATTCCACACATACCAGGAAATTCACAACTTAAAATCACTAGTAAATTCAAAACCTTCATTATGAACAATTTTTTAAAACATATAAATGAAAAAGGCTATATGTCACTTATTTTTTTCACCTGTTTATATCAACAAATCACATGGCAAGATGTTATTTGCTTTCATTAATTGCTTAGTAACTATCTCAAAACAAATGAATAAATCATGAGTATTCATGTAAGAGGTAATATAAAATGGTGACAAAAAATGGGTAACATATAACATTCCTCTATGTAAATCGCATGAAATGCAAGGGAACTGGGAGAATAGAACTCTACCTGGTTGTGTCTGTGGGAGCCATAACAATTGCGACAGCTTCTGGTAGCATGATCTAAGAAAAAGTAACAGAACAAAATACTTAAAATGGATTATAAATGCAGTTAAGTAGGATGGTGACGGAAACAGAAGTGGAGAACCACTAGTAGACAAGGATGGTTTAGCCATGGCTGAAAAAGAGCAAGTCCCTAGAGCCCCGACCAATGTGCCATTGTCTATTGGACTTCTTAAACAATAATACATTCTCAAGTTACTCTTTTATGTTTAGTTGTTTGTTTATTCGATCATCTTCTGCAAAAACAGTAAGGAATGCACTTCTAAGAAGCACATAAAGTTTTCTTTTTCATATTGATAATTGGCTGTTGACATAGCACTTTAGCACAAACCAATACATGAATTGAGGTAACTTAAAACTACATAAATGAACTCAAGAAATAAATAATATGTGTGAATAAGGTTAATTACCTGATATGAGTAATGAGTGTGCAGATCAACTGACGACATAAAACAAGTCTGTGATGGGTGTGTCTGAAAAATCAAAGTAAGAATTTGTGAATAATTGAGTAGATAGATTTTTTTTTTTCATTTTTTTTTTTATATTAAAAAACTACCAACCCTAATAAAGACCAATTTGCTGCTTCTAGACCAGGCAAAATAAGAGTTCTTATGGACCAAAAGCTCTTCAATTGACTGGAGAACTTTTTATCCACAAACCAAAAGCCAGAAAAGGGATAAAGAGTTTCGGGCCAATCTTACATCATTTCCGTTGTTCTCATTTGGAAACGTAAATTGTTTTCAAATCCTTATCATTTTCTTATGGGTTTGACTCTTTTTTTTTAAAGATAAATTTATGGGTTTGACTTTTTGACAACTGGAAAAACAGTTTTAAACTGCTACTTGAAAATGGTTTGTTGTCGGGAATTTTTTTTGAAAATAGTTTTACAAATATGTTTTCTGTATCTTTTCATTTCTTATATTCTCATAAACAAAAAATATTTTTAGAAAGCAATGCCAAATGGGCCCATCGTTTCTTGTTTCTTATTTTTAGTATCCTAAGTAAGGTTCAATGGTACAAGTGTGACACCACAAAGCAATTCAACTTGCTAAGCAAAAAAATATATGCTACGTAAAAATGCCCCCAATGTTGAAAGATAGAAACAACAAACTTTATTTTCAGGGTAAACCAACCAAAAGCAAAAGGAATACGTTGAAAGTAAACAAGATGGTGCATAAATAAATCTGCATGAATTGGAAGGCATACATAAGCAAACCATAGCAACTGACAATTAAACAATTTATTCACCCAAAAAAAAGACAATTAAACAATGATAGTTAAAACAGATTGATATCTACTCACAAAAATCATATTTACCATAAAACAATTTTGCCAAAATGAAACCAAATCAGCACTCAGAGGTTATCTACTTAAAGAGACCACATATACTCATATTATACTACAAGCCTGATATATATGCAGCACCATAGCATTTAAAACAACTTTAACAGTGACATAAACAAATTCTCCCAACTAAGCATAACTATCTATATGGTCACCACCACCTTGTCACACATTAAGGCCTTGTTTGGGAACTTGACTATTTTAGTTGGCTTTTTGGCTATTTTATGAGATGAAAAAAAGTTGTGTTTGGAATGATTTATATATTTTTTTAGTAGTTAAAAAGATGGTTGTGAGAGAAAAAGTGATTAATTGATGTAGAGGATGTGAGATTTTGTCTGATTGGCTATTTTAGTTGCCAATCAAGGCCTAAATTAGATATAAGTTCGGGTAAATTACAAATACACCCCCTGAGATTTGCTTAAAGTATAAATTGCCCCTTGTGGTTTGGAAAATTACAAATACCTCATTGTTAGTATTTTTTATTTAACATAATTAATTAAAAAAATGAAATTCATAATTGCTCTCCTATACAATAATAAAATTACATAAATTATTAATTGAAACATATTTCTAACATCATTGAGAACTGTTAATTGACTTGATGATTTATTAATAAAATGGGCGATTTGTTATGAAATTAGAAATCTCAGGGGGTAGAATGTAATTTCCAAAACCAAGGGGGGTAATTCGTATTTTAATCAAACCTCAGGGGGCGTATTTGTATTTTACCCAATAAGTTCTATTAAGTGCGCAGACAAAAGGCTCTTCCATGGATTTGAGCAACTATAACTTCAGTCAAGCCACAAATTATTAAAAAAAAAAAAGACAAAAAGAAAAAAGTTTTTATTGCAAAGCAAAATAATAAGTAGAACACAACTAATTCAGTAGAACAAATAACACTAAGTTGTCAACAAGGTACTGAAACACTTACATGGATCCACCCAAGAGGAAAAAGTGAATATTTGTCTTGGACGTCAAAAATTTCTTCTTCATTCAAGGTCTGACACTGAACATTAAAAAATGTATTGATAACTATCATTAAAATTATCAGTAGCTACAAATAAAAAAACTGCCATCGTGAAACCAATGAGCTCCGTTAGACTGTTTACACAGACTTGCTAGATTGCCAAAATGGCCCACCAGACCCACATGGACACTACATGACATGGCTACAGGTATGGCGCACGACTCGACATCGATGACACACACAGACGCTTTCTATAAGATTTGATGCCACTACTGTGGAACGGCTATGACTGAGTTCCCTCAGACTTTTAAGTATTTTCACAACAACAATGACAACAAAATTTATTCTACTGTTATTTTTTATTTTTATTTTTTTTCAAATATCAAGAGACTAACTATGATACTTTGCCCATGTTTTAAAATTGCAACTTATGAAAAAATATTTTCATCCAAACCCTTAACTTAAATTGCTTTCTTTCATAACCACCCCATCTCCATTTTAGGATACATTAACTAGTGAGGAATGTTGCTTCATTTGTATCGGTGGCAAAAGCATAATAATATATCAAAATGGAAAATGGGACGATTCTGGCATTTTTAGATATCATATCACTTAATCTTAGAACCTTAGTTCTACCAAACAAATACCAAAGTTGTACTGGATTTGCAATTAGCTATTCATTAGTTTCAAGTTGACAACATCAAAAACTGACAAAGCTGAAATATCAAGACAGAAATATACAAAACTTGAAAATAAAACATAAAAAAAAGAAGGGGAGAAATCAGGAGAGTACTAACAGCACCACACTAATTAACACACTACAGAAAAATTATCTTACCGAATCTGAAGTTGACTCTTGCTTTGGGACTATCAGTGTAGTGATATGGAACACCCTGTTTTTCTACAAAATGTGATCAAGTATATAAGTAACCACAAGTATAAAATATCTAAACATAGTTATCATTTTCTTTTTGTATTCACAAATCTTGTGCCAATTACCAATGAACCAGCAAGAACACCACATGTTTCTAAATTTTTTGCAGTATTTTCTCGTGCCAATCTCAAAAAATCATCCATCATTTTTACTGGCTGCAATGAAAGTTAAATAAAACTAGCATCATGTCAGCAAGAATAAAAAATCAACATAAAATGTCATGTAGGCATAAAATTGTAATAAAAACAGAAATTGCCAAAAACTGTGGGAATTGTGATATCAGAGTTATGATCAAAATTCAGTACACAAAACCTACAATGTGTAAATGCTGATAGGAATTAGAGCCAATCATCCCATCCTGAAAAGGTTTTGCTGGTCCAGGTCTCGGATCTGCAACTCTTGATGGAGAAATTGGCAGAAAATCTGGATGTACTTGAGCAAGAACGGGAGGTGGAGAAGGTTGCCTAATATTTCCCAACACAAGAGGAGCATTGCTTGCTTCATTATTTAAGGGCAGACAAGAGTCATCAGCAGGAAGTGACCATCTTCCATCATCCAAAGACAGCAATGATTCCATGGTAGATTTATCCACTCCTGACTCACCATCTTTTACTTCCTGAAGGTCATATTGTGCAACCTCCTGATTCAGGCTATAACCCAGGATAACACCAGGAAGAAAATGTTACAAAAGGGCTAAGTTTGGGGAGAAACGTAACATAAAGCAACGAGGGGATAATTAGATAGTTTTGGTACATAAGAATGCCTCAAGAAAAACTAATTAAAAGTATAAAACCAGGTAGTAACAGAAGTACAAGGTTGCTATAGCCCTGACCTTGAATTTTCATTTGGAGTCAAGTCAGTATTGCTTGGATAGTGAACCTGCATTGTACAATGGGATTAAACTTAAAAGAGTTCAAAAATCAACACAAAATGAAATGCAACCTGACAAATTTTACCTTTATCTCTGGGCTAGGTCCCAACCACTGACCCCGAAGACCATTTGGGCCCAAAAAAGAGTGTCTAGACAAAGTTTCCTTATTTGGCAGAGGTAGATTAAGAGGTCTGCATGTTTTTAAGGAATAAAAATTGGCATACCAAAAATAAACAGGTTTATGATTTAATAGCCACAAACAATAATCAGTTCTAGCAATAAATACACTAATCTCCATAAACCACGAAAAATAAATAAATAAATAAATTTTGAGACATGCTATTTATACAAAAGCAATGACTGTCTAAGCGAAAAATGGTTTGCAAGGAAATGAATCAAAGGACATGAAGGCATCTAAAAAAGCAAGACAGCACCAAAGGCACCATCCACATAAATTAGAACTGCCTATGCCTCAACTTCCATATGATGAATAACCACCAAAATCTTTGGCCACCCACTACAAGTAACTAATATCTACCCTATAAATGATGATGATGATGTTGTTTAAAGAACTCTCAGGAATGATGATGAAGATAATATAATATTGAGGCAATTATATGAATCACAAAGCCCAGCTAGACTAGCACATGAAGGACTTTCAGTCCAATGTTGTCATCCTTCCACCATATCTACCCTATAAACAAACCAACTTCTAGACACTTCCAGATTAATCCCAGTAGCAATGTCAACAAATTTGGGAGGCTATAGAAGAAGCAGGATTTTCAAAAATCCATAATAGAAAACTCTAGTCAAGATTAGAAACTTTTGGCCAATATAGTGTTGAAATTGCTGATCCTTCACTGGTCCTAAAAGAAAAGGTTAACCAAGCTATTCTCTTGAGGCCTCCACATTCAGATTTAGAGAACTGCTAACAAAGGTCTCTATCAAATTAAGGGTTCCCCAAATGCCATTCAATGGATGAAAGGAAATGAATAGGTTAAAAGAGCCTTTAAGGAGAAAATTTTCTTTCTGGTTCATGAATAAAATCCCATGTTTTGTGGAAAAAATTAGTTAACCTGAAAGTGGCAGGCAAAAGTGCCTCCCAACTACTCCATATTCCGAAATATCATAAACTGTCAGCATCCATTGCACATTGTACCAGTACCACAAATATTAAGCTATATTGCTCCCAAAATTTAAAAAGCCGCTTTGATTCTACATTGGGAGAAAAGTCCAATTTAGGCACTTTACATATGTTGGAAACATTGTATTAGTGTGGTAGGTAAATGTGAGTGTGTTAGGTGAGTAGATAGTGGAAATATATAGTGGTAGATAGTGGAAATATATAATATGTAAGTGGTATATAATGGGTTTAATGGGTTATGATGATGTTTGTAATATCTCCTATATAAGGAGTGTCATTTGGTCTTGTAAATATAGAGATATTGATATCAATCAATAATATCAATACATTAATTTCCTACATGGTATCAGAGCTGGTTTAACACCTAATATTTTCGCTTCACCGGCGGGCGGCAATCTCGCCTTTGGCCGCCCGCCGGACCTCAACCTATTCCACTTGTGTTTCTACACACACCTTCTTCCATCGCTGAGCTCTATCAGAATCTAGATTTATGCCAGTTTAGAAGTTGGCTATATCCTTCTTAGCTCAAAATCATATAATGCTGGCTCGGCAATTCAACATATACTGGATCCCCTCAACCCACAATTGTTTGTCAGCTTTATTTCTGCACTCAAATTCAATTATCCTGTCACCAGTTTTTATCCCAAAAATAAGCCCTCTACTCATTGCTGTCCTCCCACTCTCTTCCGATCCATGCTGGGAAGTCACAAAAGACTCCAGAGACTATACACTTTTTTTTTTTTTTTTTTCTTTTGTGAATGTCCCCGCCATGTGCTTGCTTTTCATTTTAGCTACCACCTGCCAATTTGAATTTATGTTGATAGAAACTTGCTTCCAGTGGAGAGCTCCTTTCCTGGTGCGTTTAAGAAGCTCGCCTCCTTTAGAAACAAAGTTCAATGCTATTGAGACATTTGCTTCCTCAACCTGTTCGTCAGTCAGGGATATACTTGCAGCTCCATACCCCTTTTCCAGCGTTGCCTTCAGTGTGACAGCCCCTCTCAAGGCTGTAGCTGCTCCAGCAGTTAGGGCCATGATATCGCTGTTATTCCTTGCATTAATCGCAGAACCGACAACTGCCAAGATCTGGTCATGCTCAGCTCCCATTTCCTCTGCAATCTCAATACAATGCGATGCTACCAGAGCAGCTGCAGATGCCATTGCAGTAGATGTTTTGGGAGGTGCCTTATGTCGGGCAGTTGGCTTTTCAGGGGACGTCACTGACGAGGCAGCAGCAACACCAGCCACAGACACAGCTGCGTGAAGTTGGGCATTGTGGGTTCTAAGCTCCTGCTTCTTCCTCTCCTTCTGATCTTTCAGCCATCTTCCCCCTTTTCTTCCCCTCATGATGTTCCTGTACAGCCCATTTTTGAGCAGCTGCTGACTAGTGAGGAAATCTGGGTTGAGGGCTTGATGGAGTAAGAACAATTCCTTAGTGTCATCACTTCCTCTTGGAGATGTTGGAGGGCTATCTGCACTTGGTAAAGGTTGAAGTTGAGGTTCCTTTGGAGCTGTGGAGATTAGGAGGTGTGGTTGATCATCAACAGCACCAACAGAACTCACAGGTGGTGGTGGTGACTTCTCTGCTGGATGATGATCATTAGAGACCAATGGCATACAAGTATGAGAAAGCGCTTTAGAGAGTTCCATGGCTGACAGACTCCGTATGAATTAGCCTCTGCCCGTTTTTTGGGCATGTGTGGTGCCCTGAATTTATCCACTGGGCGATAGAATTTCGATCATAAGTTTGCCCTGATGCTACTATTAGGGCGTCCCTCATCAAGTCAAGTGAAATGGGGCAGCGAAATTCATCGGGTATGTTAAATAACATTGATTGTGAAGATGAAGAATGCTGATCTTGATGCCTAAATGATGTTGTCCGCTGCCTCAAGTCTTCATTGTTTTTCTCTTTTTGATGGAAGTCTGGCACACCTTTTGATAAGATTGGGCACGCCTTTTGAGGGTGCAACTTTTATGGGTCCGACAAGACTCTGTAAACTGTCCAGACTTTGAGTCCGGTTAGCTTCTTTATGGGTCCGACAAGACTCTGTAAACTGTCCCGATATTGATTCCGATTAGCTCCTATATGGGTCCGACAAGACTCAGTAAACTGTTTTCTACAACGGTCCGACATGACCCAGTAAACTGTTTTCTACAACGGTCCGACATGACCCCATAAACTGTTTTCTACATCGGTCCGATATGACCCCATAAACTATCTTCTACAACGGTCTGACACGACCATACAGTGTCTCCTATCTACTTTTATTTGTCAGATTATTTTCCTATTTTGTTACTTTCTCTCCAAACTCAAGTTGGTTAGTACCTACCCTCCTTGAGTTTGAGGGGGGCTATTAGTGTGGTAGGTAAATGTGAGTGTGTTAGGTGAGTAGATAGTGGAAATATATAGTGGTAGATAGTGAAAATATATAATATGTAAGTGGTATATAATGGGTTTAATGGGTTATGATGATGTTTGTAATATCTCCTATATAAGGAGTGTCATTTGGTCTTGTAAATATAGAGATATTGATATCAATCAATAATATCAATACATTAATTTCCTACACATTGAGATGAAAGGAAGTTGAGCATCATCAGCCAAAAACACATGTATCATCTTAGTTATTACCCACCTTGGACACCACCATTAGCAGAAAGAATTTGCAAATCAAATTTGTTAGTCCCACACTCGGTTTAACAATGCCTTCTCAAGGGCATTTGGTTGAGAACTTTTGACACATTATTTCATGATCAGCATATTATGTTAATACCTCCTAAAGCATATCTTTCCCATTTGAATGTGGACAAAAGAGACACTCTTCAAAACATTGGCCAGTTTGCCACTATCAACTTGCTCAAAGAACAATCTTCAAAACTATAACAATCCCTCCAGAAACTAATCTAAGCAATACAAAAATAAAAGACAGCCATTTACAGGCTTTATTTTTAAAAAATATGATTGTACTAATGAGCTACTCACAGCTTCCCGAATTGTGAGTCGATTGAATTTGTCGGTAAAATTTGAGAATAATTATTGTTCTGCTTCCATGAAGACAAAGGTGCTTTTCTGACTGGCTGCAACCACATGTAAAGAAGGGTAAGAAGAAGAGGAACCCACAAATGCCAAATTATGGAAATAAACTCTGGAAAACAAGATAACAAGTAACAACTGAACTTAACTGAGGCTTTATACAAACATTGTGCAGATAAAAAAGATATGCATAACTAGAAAATAACGTTATGGGTGGGATGCCTTGAGGACTAGCAACGGACATATGAGATAAATAAACAAAACTCTCATCAAGTCATATGAGATGAATGAACAAAGCTCTCCTCAAGAGAGAGGCAAAAATGAAATATATGTCTAGACCTGGAAGTGCACTTCCTTTAAACTTCATTGAACAAAACAAACTTGAACAATCGAACTAATACCAACTAACTGCTATAAATTAAAAAATCAAATATTTTAAGAACCATCCGCTCTAACAGAAATAAATACAAACAGACCGGAAGAAAACAACACATCATTCACTCAATAAAAATAAATGTACTGGCTTAATACCGGCGTATTATTGAGGCTCAAAGAAGCTTTCCTATTGACAGGTGGCCATTCCAAAAGTGATGCCTCTGAACCATATGAAGTTCTTTCTTGGGCATCAAATTGATGTTCTTGAGTCCCTGCATGAGCTTTGTTCAGTTCATTCAGTAGATGTCGGAATTTCGGCTGCAAAGATTCAAGCTCGTCCAGCACAGCTAATGATTTCTGGAGAAAACAACAGAGACAAGCCAAAAATGATTTTTTGTAACCAAAACTTCTGAACATGGTTTATATTAATTAGATTAAAGTATAAAACCAGTAAATTCTACTCACCTTCTTGTAAAATGCTCTTTCTTTTGGAAGCAAAACCTGGTAATCTCGATGGAATGGTATAGTTTCAGACACCAAACTGGCAAAATAAATAATTAAGCATACACATACATACTTTTCTGCAAAGTCAGCAATTTGAAAGAAAACAAGCAGCATTCTCCTTAACATACCTTGAATATCTAAGAAGTATGATATACAAGTCTATAACGTTGTTCTCCTCCCGATAAATACTTGCCTGGACGTTAGAAATTTCCCAACAGATAAAGTACAGTACATCAGAAAGATAAGAGGGGAGGAAAATCAACAATATGATTACAACTTTATTTTGCTTAGGAAATTATATAATAACACCACCAAATTCAAGAATGTTTATGCTACAGAAGCAATCTTCAGTGAAACAATAGATGGAATTTTTTAATGTACTTGAACAAGTAGAAATATATTATTCACTTCAGAATCAATATCACTTTGCTAATGCATCCTTTTATGAACAGAAGTTTCATTTGATGCTGCTACCCTCCAGTGAACATACTTTCATTTTTTATATTACCCATGCTTTACGTTTGAATATTCCCCAATTGTCCAGGTCCACAGCAAACAGAACATAACCATCCAAAGAAAAAAAGTGACTGCATGAATATCTGCATCACTAGAAAAAAATAATTTTAAAAAAAAATACAGAAACACATCAACAATCACAAAATAGATCCCCAGATGCTGGATGAGACTTCTTTTTCTTTCATTAGTTCGCTACCAAAATGCAGCTTTACTTATTACAATAAGTACTATATCCAAAATTCCAGAAGTAGCGTCTTGTCTCTATTACAGTTTTTTTCTCAAAAAAAAAAAAGAAGCAAAATTAATACAGAAAATGCATCAACTATCTCAAAATAGATCCCCAAATGCTAGATGCAACTTCCTTTTTTACCACTAATTTGCTACCGAATGTAGCTTTACTTATTATAGTAAATACTAGGGTTGTGCATAATACCACCCAACTAGCCAAATCCACCCCATTCTGCTCCGCTCTGTGCGGTTTAGGAAAATTGGCGGTATGGGTTGGGTGGGCGAGTGGAAGGTTTTTTTAAGGCGGGTTGGTTTGTGTGTGCTTTAAACTATATAACCCCAAATCTCATTTTCTTTATTTCCCCAAAATTAATGAGTGTGGATTTAAGAAATTCAAGCAACCAATCCAGGCTGATATACATTATTCCGAACCCTTTTGTAACTTGCCTTTGTTATAAATCCAATTTTAATGTTTCATTTTTTTTCATACATTCAGAAATATATTTCTACACTTCATTTGATCTTTGTGAAAGCAAGTTTAAAGGAATGAATCTCAAGTTGACAACCAAGAAGATTCAGACAAGATTGTAGAGCTGAATCTTATTTTATTAGATTTTACTTTTCTTTCACAAAAAGAGGTCCATTTACAAATGGCCATCACAAGGTAGAAAGTCAACCACCGCCCGCCTGAACCGCTAAGTTGATACCGTCCATATTTTTCAACTGACCTGCAGATTTTTTTATGCCGGCAAGTCAGTTGCAAATGGCAAATTAGCCAAGTTGATACCGTCCATATTCTTCTTCTTTTTTTATCCTTAAACCGCCCCGCGCACACCCCTAGTAACTACTATATCCATGTAGCATCTTTTCTCTCTTACACAGTTCCCCCTAAAACACGAATGAGAAGTCTGTCAAGATCGAGGATAAAAACCTCTTCAATTTCACACTCAAGTCTAAAACACCAATGAGAACTCTGTCAAGGTCAAGGATACATTACTCCCAACAACCCCTGGGTTCAACTTTTTCCGGTACAGATTGCAATTCAGAAGCCATTAAGGCCCTAAAATCGCGAATTCGCTACAATAAATTAAACTAACAAAATTGAAAATTAAAACCCTAATTCAACATTGAATTCGAAAACATCAAGTCATTGCCGAATCAATACCAAAACAAATCTAGAATTATGAAATCGTACCTGTTTGAGGAGGTTATCGGCGATCCGATAGTAATTGCGGAGGGGAAGTCGATTGTCGACGGCGATCTTCCGAGCCATCGAGTTGACGTTGATTGGCTTCTCCGAAGGCGGTGGCCTCATCTTTCCGACTCCGGCGGCTTCACCGGATACCTGCAGTGAGAGAGAGAGAGATAGTTGTCTGGAACTTGGCCGTTAAGTTAAGAACTCGTCGGTGATAAACGAAAGCTCGCCTCTATTGGAATTTCTTTTCCATGTTTAGATATGTCGACATGTAGTCTGGGACAGATAGGGTGTGATTCTCTATGGTCGCGTCCTCTTCGTTAATGGCCTCGTTTGGTACAACTATGGAAAAGTGATTATAGATTATAGGAAAATTTACCAGAAAATCCCATATAGCGAAATTGTATTCCATTTGGTCCCACGAATATTTTGTTTGATTGGACAGTCCATGATAGTAGAGATATCTTACTAATAACTCCTTTTTTGAATTATATTGTTATGTGGGGGACAGATATACCCTCACATCAATTATGGTATGGACTGTTATGTTTTTCATTTTTTTATATGTAATCCCACGTTTGGTGGGGGTGGGTGTAGGTGTGATAGTGTATTACATTGGTCGAAGCCTCAGCTACATTCACTGTGATCGAGTCGGAGACCATGCGGCGTATGTTCTCTGGCGAACTCGGCCCAGATCGCGACTTCTTCATCTGACCACCACTTCAATCAAGCGGTTCTCAACCTTGCGCCCGGATAAGCGGCTCTGAGGGCACGAAGCCGCCTCTTGCACCTCCGATGCATGTCCGGCCAGTATCGTCGGTCTTGTTGCAACTGCGTGGCCATGACACGTGTAATACCGCGCCTTTGTCTGATGGGACGCGCACTTCTCACCCATTTCTTCCCACGCGCTTGCAACATAACGACGACGTATGTGGATCTGAGGTACTTGGAAATGGTTAAGGAAGCCATCGTTCAAGGAAAGACCAAGGTGTTGTATGCCAACAGTGCTCAAAAAGAAAAACAGAGGGATCCATTTTTCACTTGGTGATTGTGAGGAGGAGAAGGCAATTTCTGAATCGATTCGAGTTCGATCGAGAAACCCCAGATCGAAGTGAACAATGGGCATAAGATCGACGTGAAACAAGATCTGGATTTTGCTCGATTTGATTACGATTTTGGGTTTTGAAAAATCCGAGTAGAAATGGGCACAAGATCAACGTGAACAATGGGCATTGTCGTGAACAATGGACACAAGATCAACATGAACAATGGGCATAAGATCCACGTGAACAGTACTGAATTCGTTTCTGATTTTGGTTCTGGTTTCGGGCAGATCGAAATCAGAGTACAAGACGACGATGAAGGAATCTGGCAGATCGTTTCGATTATTGGTGAAAACCAGTGTGGAACCAGAATTGTGGAACTAGAACTTGAGAGAGAGATAGAGAGAATGTGTGACGTTTCAACGTTTCGATGTGAACCTCACCAAGTGAACTCCACAGTGTGGAACCGGTGACGTTTCGATGTGAACCTCACCGAGTGAACCCCATAGTCCTAATATTGCAAGAAGTTCTACCGATATCACAGATACAAAACATTTTGAGATTACCTTAACCTTATTTGCTCGGTGACGTTTGTGACGTTTCGATGTGAACCTCACCAACGTCACAAACGAACTTACACTACAACAACAATTGCCAATTGAGGAAGATCCTCCCCATTTTTGAACATTGCATACATGTTGTTGAGCCAAATAGATATTGTTGTGCATGCACCACCTGCCCACATCCTGCAGAATCATCAACACCAATACAACAATAAAATTAATTGCACAAAACATGGTGACATATATATATATATTTTTTTTTCCCTTCTTTATGGTAAGAGCAATGGATGATTGAAAAATGCTCATCATACCTGTGTACATCTACAGCCCACACAAGTTTGTTCTTACGAAACAACTCTGGAAAAAGGCCTCTCTCATCAATATAGGTGAGATTGAGAACGATAATCGGTGAAATCGGTGAGGTTCACGTCGAAACGTCACAAATGGTAATTGGAAAACAAAGGCTCAAACTAATGTAAAGCTGAAACGTGACACAATCCACGTCATGGAAAAAATAAAAAATAAAAAGTGTCAAATTGACGTCACAACCCACGTCACAAAAAAAGAGTACTATTACCTTTTTTTTGAATGTGAACTTCACACACCCCTTCCCATAAATACATGCGGGTCTACAAACTCAAATTAACACTTTAATGGCAAAATAGTAAACAAACAACCCAAAGGACTAAACGGTTTAAAAGAAAACAATTAGGACTACATGATCTACAAGATGATAAAATGGGATTTATTGGTCAATTCCCCTAGATTATAACTTAACAGATTATGACTTATAACTGTGAACATAAGCTATTAACATGTTTGGTGCAAATGTGGAATTATAGACTTAAGCAGCTAAGTAGTGTTTCGTTAATAAATTATAAAATAACTTTTTATTGTATAATTGTTTTTTGGCCCTTATATGATATAAAAATGATTATTTTGTCATTTTTTTCAGTTTTAATTTAAAAAAATTATCTCATTAATAAAGTTAATATAATTAGTATTATAAAAATTATCATTTCATTAATAGTATCAATTAGTATAAAATTAATGGCTTAATTAATATCAATTAATACTAAAATTATTAATAATATCAATTAGTATAAAATTATTTTATTTTTTCATTATAAATTAATTAGTGTCAATTAATGGCTTAATTAGTATCATTACTTTTTATTGAATTTATTAATTTATTACAATTAATATCAATTAGTATCTATGTATTTATAATAATGTTGTGATGTCATTACATATTATTTTATTTCAATTAATTATGTATTAATTCTGTGTAATGTTGAAATATCAATTTAAATTAATTCTGTTTTTATTAATTTTTTTTCATTACAATTATTTTATTTTATTTTAAATAAATTGTTTTTCATTTTATTTTGAAAAGTAAATATTAATTCTGAAAAGTAATTTTTAAAAAATTTTCATATTAAAAATTAATTCTGTTTTTAAATTTTTTTTCAAATTTTTTTTTCTACTGTTTCAACGCCACCGGCAAACAGTCGCCGGTGGCTAGGGTTTCAACGCAAATCAACACAGATTGCGATTGTGACGGTGACGGAGACAAACAACGCAGATCGAGAGAAAGAGAGAAAGAAAGAGAGAGGGATGGCGGTTGTTAGGGTTTTATATCGCAATCGTGATCGCAAAGAAAGAGAGAGAGAGCATAGAGCAGATCGTGATCGCGATAGTAGTGGTTAGGTTTCAGGTCGCAATGGCAGTGGTGACAAGAGGTTCGTGAAAGAGAGAGAGAAGAGATTGTGGTTCGTGAAAGAGAGCTCTGGTTTGTTCGCGAGCAGTCCCCATCGTTAGATTGAGAGAGAGAGCTCACCGGAAATCGCCTCTCAAGTTTTTGTCTCTCAAATAAATTAACAATGATTGAGATTAGGGGTTTATATATTGGTGTTTTGGTAATACTTGAAGTTGATGAGAGGCATTTAAGTAATTTTATCCTTTCCTTCCCAACTTGCCGTTTAAACTGATTTAGAAAAGGACCCTCATAGCCACTTCAAGAAAAAATTGATTTTTGACTTACAAAAAACTATAATCTGTATTCTTAAGCTACACCAAACCCAATAAAATAACTTAAATTAAACTAAAAGCTGAAATAAGCAGCTTATAAGCCTTACCAAACAGGCCTTATCTATCTACCCGCTAATTGCTTAATTTTTATTTTTTTTTGATAAATCATAAATACACCCTCTAAGGTTTGATTAAATTACAAATTGTTCCTTATAGTTTTGAAAATTATATTTCACTCCCTGAATTTTCAATTTCATAATAAATCGCCCCTTATATTAATAAATCATCAAGTCAATTAACTATTTTTAATGATGTTAGAAATATGTTTCAATTAATAATTTAAGTAATTTTATTATTGTATAGAAGAGTAATTATGAATTTCATTTTTTTTAGTTAATTATGTTGAATTAAAAATTTCTGACAATAGGGTATTTGTAATTTTTCAAATCATAGAGAGCAATCTATATTTTAAGCAAACTTCAAGGGCTATATTTGTAATTTACTCATTTTATTTGGTCACTAATTGCTTAGTTATGAAGCCAAATTGCCTATATGAGAGCATTTCAATGGTATATGTCAATGTAACATAACACCCCTAAAATATAACAATCAATCTGATCCTTATAACAGAATGTTAATAGAAATGATATGCTTTCATTCATCAGAGTTCGTATTACAAAAGGTCAACACATGCAGTATACATTCATTAATGTTCATCTTGAATCTATAACATGTAGTACTGTAACAACCCTTATTCGTAATTAGCCACTAATCCGTATTTAATGATGTTAATGAGTGGATTAAAATAAATTATGTGTTTATTCTGCACTCTATATGATTTTGGCTTTCTATCTGTTACTTATAGAAATATCTGTTTGGAATTTCACTTTAATATGTAAATCGAAAGCCTTATCGGCACCCGAAACTGAAATTTACTACACCGATGTGTTATTTGGAATTTTTAGAATCATATGGCAAATTTTATTAAAAATTGATTCCGTCTAATTCGTTAAGTTGCGTTTGGCAAGCCTTATGTTCTAATTAATGTATTTTAGCACCATAGCTATATATGTAACCCTTAAGCCCGTTTTTTAGCTCCATTCTCTTACCTCTTAGTGCCAAAATCTGAGAATTCATCTTAGAGAGAGAGAGAGCACAATTCTAGTGAGAGAAAGGAAGAGATTGTAGAAGAATTGAAGACTATAGCTTGAATTGATCAAAAATTGTGCTAGAACAAGAGTAATTCAAGACTCTAGGTAAGATTATAACCTCTAGATTGCGTAACTAAGTCATTTAACATGAAATTTCTTCAAGATTATGAGTTTGATGTGCATATTGAGCTTAGAATAAAGATTTGAGTTGCAATTCATGCATGCATGTACATTTTCTCATAATTTAAGCATTAACTCCAAGAATTCTCTCATGCATGTTTGAAATTCATCTTAATTAGGAAAGATCATCGAGTTTCAAGTTGTTTTGTGGTGTTTGATCATGTTTTGAGAAGTTTAATGCAAGAAAAATTCATGCATGTTGTGTTCATAAACATTCTTGAAATTTAAGTTGAAATTGGGAACTTTTGGCAAACCCTTGGGCCATGATTTTATGAAACGATACTAAATTCTTCATGTTTTACAAGTTTACTATGTTGTCTCCAGTTTTGGTGCCCAAGAGATTTGTTTTGGATGGTTGGATTCGAGCTTTGAGCTTGGGAGGTCAATCTGGATTTTTCCAGAAATTTGACCCACGCTCGAGCGGGGACTTTCACGCTCGAGCGTGAACCCTGAATTCATGCACCACGCTCGAGCGTGGGTCAAGCACCCATCGAGCGTGAAAATCTTGCATCCAGTACTTTTAGAGTTTACAGTTCGCTCGAGCGGGGAAAGGCACACTTGAGTGGAGCTTCATTGTCTGCATGTCCGCTCGAGCGGGGAAACCCACGCTCGAGCATAGACCTCATTTTTAGAAAATTTGACTAAGTGTTCCAATTCATGTTTTGGCATCCTCATTACATCTTAGGCATTCCTAAGCCTTAATTAAGCCATAGTAATGAGGTTATGGATTAGAAACACACTAAGGAATGAATGTACTAAGTTCCGAGACTGCAAGTGTGTGTGTTTAAGCATTGTGATAAGAAAGAACAAGAACCAACGTAATGAAAACTAAGCCGTGTTAGCCACATGAATGTGTAATGATAAGATGTGCTTGTGTTATGTATTTTGTGGTTGTAGGTCAAGACTCGAGGATTGATTGACCACCTACTGGAACCACTGTGAGTAACGTTATTGTAAAGATATGTTTATATGAATTATGTTCTAAATGAAATATGATAAGTTCTGATTTCTAAAATGATATCTGTTTTCGTGAATGAATATTCCATGTCTGAAATCTATTATGGCATCCATAGATGGTCCCAAGTCATGGGGGATGGCATGAAAATGCGGGTCCATGACATACAAGTAATTACGAGATCTCGTTAGCCACTTCATTGTGGTGATATGTGTTTAATCGGTATCCAGAACCGATTACTCTAGTTGGAAGACGTTCTGTGATGTGTTCTATAGGATGTACCATTATTATGTTCTGATATGAGAATGATTATGCTCTGGTTTGTTTTCTGCTTATGATATGTTCACTAACCCCTTTACCTTAATGTTATTCACTGGGCTTTAGCTCATTGTTTGTATATATATATATGTATAGGTGAGCATTCTGAAGTTCGAGTCTGAAGGCTTTTGCTTGGACCTGTGTTCTGTTGTCAGCCAACCATTGTGCCTCACATGGAGGTTCCTGAAGTGTCTTGTGTTTAAGTTCTGTGGTTTCTGTTTATATAAGAATTGATTTGATATCGTTGGCTGTACTTAAATTACTGTAATGTGTGTGGGTATAATGTATGGTTGACTACCGGCTATGTATATAAAGTTTTAAATATTCTATTTCATGTAAGTCAGCACAACTCATTGGACAATTATATTTATGCATTAGCTTCCGCTAGCCCCTTCATTTTGGTAATCTGTTCAAAGACCTTCAGTAATCCAAGGATTACTGGCCGGTTACGATGCTAAACCTACAGGGACAGGTTTGGGTTGTGACAACTACCAGTTAATAACTTACAAAAAATAAATGTCCTACAGGCTTATACTTTTCCAAGACATTACTTGGTTACAGCAAACAGAAGAGTCTAACTCAATACAATTTAGCCCTTGGCTACATAAAATAAATAAAACAAAAAGAATCTCTTCCTCCAAGTCTCCCCAAACTACTATCTCGGTGGAGGCATGTCTCCAATACTTGAAAATGGTTCCCAAGAAGAGTAAGCCAAAGCCCAGTAGAAACATGCTAACATAATATATGAGAATTAACAAGATATAAATATGATGCACATGTTCATTGTTCTATGACAAAATCTATGTAACTTTTCACAAAACCATGTTATGCCAAACTTGCATCTCAGTTAATTCATTTTAGTTCGATAGATACATCCACTGCATTTAACCCATCAACAGAGGTTGCACCTCACAAGTTTCCAATAGATAAAATCATCATACAAATACATTCACTTCTATTTGCCATTTTACGAAAATTTCGTCCGCGAGAATCGGCACTCATGTATACAAATGGTTTTCTGGATTTTCACCCTAGACACACAGGCCAACTTAGTTTAATGGAGTCCATCACATTTCTTCTTCTCAAAACATGGAGTACATCCTCTTTTTCCTCTCGAATACCATACATATGCAATGTATATTATTCATAATCATATTCAATGATAATGGTTAAGGGATTAGTTTCAATTCACCTAATCCACATGCAATGTCTACAACAATCATGACAATCTCCATGACTATCATGATTTCATATCCAAACCCCATAATCATTTATGTAACACCTACATAAAAACCCCTATTTTCATACTTGAACCCAAACCCTAGGTTTGCTCAAAACATCCCAAAATCTCACCATTTTTATACAATAGCCTATAACCAAGTTAAAACTCATATTAAGGTGTAGAGAGTCACTACCTCAAGTTTAGAAGATCAATTGAGTAAGGGCAAAACTTCAACGATGCCGAAACCAAACTCCAATTGGATCAAAACGGAGCTCTCAAGATGCTCAACTCTTTTCCCAAAGACACTAGGGCGGAGAAATCAACAGATCTATGATAAAGTATAGAGAGAGAGAGAGAGAGTATTTTAGAGAGAGAGTGTCTCACTTTAGAGTTTTTAGAAGAAAAGATCTGAAAAAGTGATGTAAAAAGTCATTTTTGCGATCTGATATAAGCACTATCCACTCGAGTAAAAGAGTTAATGCTCGAGTGTCAGATACAAAAATTGTTCTGCTCGAGCGCAGAATACACCCATTCAGTACTTTTCCAGACAACAGATAAACCGCTCGAGCTCAAGAAAAGACGCTTGAACACCCACTCGCTCGAACGTAGGAAACACCGCTCGAGCGTAGAAAACATTCCTCCAGTACTTTTGCAGATGTGCAAAGTACTGAGAGTTCGCAAATCCCGTTCGAGCGCATGAAGTGTCGCTCAAGTGCAGAAAGTGCCACTCGAGTGGAGGAACAAAAATTGCAAAACCCGCTCGAGCACAAGAATGACCACTCGAGCGGAGAAGCAAAAATCTAGGCAACAAAGGTTTGGAAAAACAAGCAACCAACCTGTTTCAAACGCACAACTACAACCCAATAACCAAATTTAAGGGGAATTAAGGCAAAAACAATAATGACCAATATTCAGAAACCATAAACCCGAGTCCAGACTACCACCAGTGTCGAGTCAAAATCGAGATCACTATAACCTTCCCCCTTTAAAGAATTTCATCCTCGAAATTTCAAATCAAGTTTTAAAATACACTTAAAACTATTTGTGACAACGATAACCATTCAATTCCATCACTATAACTATGACAACCCTCACAATTGATTAGTGCTAATCTATGATTCAGCATGTTAATGGACTAATTGACTGAAATTCTGAACTGATTGATTGAGTGTATTAGTTGAATGCATGTCTATCTGTTTAACTGTTAAATGATCTGTCCATATGTTATGTTTTAAGCTGGAAATTGAAGGTCTTATCGGCGACCGAAACTGAAATTGATTGGTGTTTCATGCTAATTAGAATTTATGTGATTTTATGATATATTTAATTGAAATGTGATTTGGTATGTTTAAATTGGATTAAATAATGCAAATTTACAAGAGTTGGACTTATTCACCAAATTGCCGTGATTAGTGGGCCACTTTCTCTAATACCTTGAGGCTTGAGTACACTTAGACATACCTCTTGCTCAGCCATTTTGAGAGACAAACCGACTAGAGAGAGAGAGAGTAGGAGAAAGCTTGATTCCATCTCAAATTGGCCTAGAAAACTTGGATGAATTGAAAAGAGAATTGGCAAATTGAACTTCTACATTGAAATTGGAAACCTAAGGCAGGACATTTACCTTCTTGTTTGTGAATTCAAGTTGTATCTTGCATAATCCATGAGGAATTAGTGAGTTGAGTCTAGAATTGGTTTAGATTGTTGAATTGAAGCTTGAACCATGCATGCATGCTCTTATATTGAGGTTTTGAAGTTGTTTCATGAGAATCTCTACTTCCATGTTCATATTTGGGTCTTGATTCATGAACTCATCATGTTTTGAAGTTAAATCTTGCATTTGATCATATTTTAGAACATTGGAGTTTCAAAGAACCCATGCATGTGTTGAATTTGCATTGTTCTTCATGTTCTTAAGGTTTGTTTGAAAATTGTGTTTAATTAAACTACCTTTGGGTTTTGATTTCTCAAATTGATCTTTTAAACATGTCATATTATGAGTTTACAAGTGTTTTTCAGAAAATTAGCCCAAAGGGATCGAATTTGATGCATTTGAAGTTGAGTTTTGAGCTTGAGGTTCAAATCTGGAATTTCCAGAATTTGGACTCACGCTCGAGCGGGTAACTTCACGCTTGAGCGTACAACCTGTGTTCATGTAGTCCGCTCGAGCGGAGCAAGTGACGCTCGAGCGGGAAATGAGTGTATCTAGTACTTTGCATGTGTTTACAGTCCGCTCGAGCGGGAGAATGCAAGCTCGAGCGAGGACTTATGTCTCACGCTCGAGCATGTATCGAGCGCCCATCGAGTATGTATCGAGCGCCCATCGAGCATGAATTTCATGCATCCAGTACTTTTACTGTAGTTTATAGTCCGCTCGAACGGAGGAATACACGCTCAAGCGGAGCTCTTTTGTCTGCATGTCCGCTCGAGCGGAGAAAGCCACGCTCGAGCAGGACCCCTGTTTCAGCAAAATTTTGAAAAGTATTTTAAAATGCATCTTTGCATCCTCATTTCATCCTAAGCATTCCTAGGCCTAGTTTAAGGCATCTTAATGAGGATATTGATGTAGAACCAGACTGAGTCAAGTTAGGGACTAAGTCATTGTTTCCCAAGTGTGTAACTTAGTGTGTATTCATCTTGTAACTGTGTAGGGTTGACATCCGAGGACGCTCACTAGCCTATTTGTAGCCCAGAATTCTGTGAGTAACAATGTTGTAAAGATATGTTCAATTGAGATTATTTTCTGAGCAAATGACTGTACTGCTTTATGAAATGACACCGTTTACTGAATGAATGTTTGTCCTATTTGTGAACTGTATTCGTGGCATCCATAGCAATTTCTTCTTTATCGATTCTATCGCCATTACAGAGATCTCTGTCCGTTCCCATGTTGGAACCACTACTATTTTGTCACGACCCAAACCCGCCCCCCTATGGGTTTAACACCGTAACCGGCCAGTAATCCGAGATTACCGAAGGCTTATATGATGTCTGATAAAAGCAGTCTGAGGGCATGGCGGAAGCCAAAATAATAAATAAACAATGCCCAATGAGCTGTGACAGTCTGTATGCAAAAAGACTTTTCATACATATATGCAGTCGGTGACAAAACAGTATGTACATATATACAATCATTCAAAACAGGGACTTAATCCCTACTAAACAGTACAGTATGGTCTATACAGTTATTGCAAGCAGTTTCAGAGATAGACGGGGGAAAAATAAAACACCTCTAAGCCATAGCTTGGCAGGCTCAGAACCTCGCAGTGAAGCACAGTGGTTGGCTTGACAAAACTGGAGTTTACCCCGACGCTTCTAGCATTGGTCCGGTGCCTGTACACCTACATATATATATGAGCAGTGAACTAAAGCCCAGTGAATAACATAATGGGTAAAGGGGTTTAGAATGAATGCCCTTACAGTAATGAAAACAGTTCATTTCAATCAGTATATCAGTTGTTCAAGATAAGAAATCATATGTGGTACATCCATTAGCATATAAAGATAAGAAGAAATGAGGTCTAAAAGACCGAACAGTAAATGATGACCATCAATCAGTAAACAGTAGTGATTCCAATGAGGGAACCGACAGAGATCTCTGTAATAGTTGATCGATGTGATGGTTGCTAAGGGTGCCACAATCTGATTCGAGAATATAGGACATACATTCATTCAATTAACGGTAGCAGTTCAGAAACAGTACAGTTCAATTGTTCAGAAGATAATCATTTTTGAACATATCTTTACAGCTTGTTACTCACGAGTTACGGGCTCTGATGAGTAGGCGTCTCCTCGGAAAGCCAACCCTACCTTTGTTCTGAGAATGAACACACACTAAGCTACACGGTTGGGAAAGATAATAACTTAATTCCTAATTGCCTCGGTGTGTGCTACATCTATATCCTCAATAAGATGCCTTAAATATGCCATCGGAATGCCTAGGATGGAAAGGGGATGTAAAGATGCACTCAGAAAACATTTTCAAAATTTTAGAAAAACAGAGGTCCCGCTCGAGCGGACATACAGGAAAAGGTTTCCGCTCGAGCGTCACTTTCCACGCTCGAGCTTAATGCAAAACATGGCAAAAGTACTGGATGCTCGAAAATCACGCTCGATAGCCGCTCGAGCGTAAGACACAAGGTCCCGCTCGAGCGTAAATCCTTCCGCTCGAGCGGTCTTCAACACAATGCAAAGTACTGGGAGCTCAAATTTCCCGCTTGAGCGCCACTTTCCCCGCTCGAGCGGGAGTCCAAAATCTGGAATTTTCATATTTGAACTTCTAAGCTCAAATCAAGTTCAAATGCATCAAATTCGATCCTTTTGGGCTAATTTTTTGGAAAACATTTGTAAACTCATAGAACAACATGTTTCAAAGATCAATTTGAGAAATCGAAGCCCAAAGGTAGTTCAATTAAATATAATTTTGAACCAAATTTCAAGAACATGAAGAACATGCAAACATGTATGGATTTAACCAATTCAAAGCTTCAAACTCTTGCTCTAATGAGTCAATCTTTTCAAAACAAGATGAAATCATGGACTATCACACTATTACGAACATGCATGTGGCAAGTTATAAAGAACAAGCTAAAAAATGCAAGAGTATGCCATGCATGCAAAGATTAAGCCTCAATTCAACAATATCGAACCAATTCTTGACTTAACCCCTAACCCCTTAAACTACCAGGATCCATGCTAGAAGGAACTTAAATATACTATTAAGATGATGAAATTCATACCTAGGTCTTCAAATGCAAGTCTAGAAATACAATTATGCAAGAGTCCTTCCAATCTTCTAAAGACAAGCAAGGTACAAGATGAAAACCAATTTTCTAAGTCTCTCCCTCTCTATGGTCGGCAAGAGCAAGGAAAATGGGCTGAGCAAATGTTTTGTCTCCATATATTCAAGCCTCGAAATGTGTCAAGTAGTGGGCCACTAAGTGGCAAATATGCAATTAAGTTCAACTCTTGCCAATTAGCTTAATTTAACCCAATTTAATCATACCAAATCACTTTTCAAATAATTACACCATAAAATCACATAAATTATGACGATCATAAAACACTAATCAATTTCCGGTTCGGCCGTCGATAAGACCTTTAATTAGCAATTTAACATAAAAATATGAACAGATAATCAAACAGTCAAATAGATAGAAATGCATTTAAATAGATACAGTCAACCAATCAGTTCCGAATTTCAGTCGGTTAATTCAGTATTTCAATCAATTCAGTTATCAGTCATAATCAGTCTCAGTTTAGCAATGATTGGTAGTTAATCGGTAATCAGTGGTGAGGGTTATTACATGTTTACTGATATGATGGCCATCAACTGACTGTTTGGTCTAATAAGACTTACTGTGCTGTTTGCTATTGGATGTACAACTTATGACCGCTATGATCAAATAACTGATATACTTCTATAACTGACTATTTTAAATACTAAAAGGACATTCATTCTTAACCTCTTTACGCATATGTTAATCACTAGGCTTTAGCTCATTGCTCATATATATATATATATGTAGGTGTTCAGGCACTGGACCGTTGCTAGAAGCGTCAGGCTAAGCTCTCGTTTTGTCAAAGCCAACCACTATGCCTCACTGAGAGGTTCCAAGTCCTTTAAGCTAGGGCTTTTTGGGGCGTTTAGATTTTCCCATTTTTGTACCTATTTCTGTAATACTGTATAGACTGTACCTGTACTGTACTGTTATGTTAGGGATGTGGTCCCTAACCTGAATATCTGTATATGATGTATGTACATACTGTTTTGTTTATGTGAATATGTTATAAAAGGCCTTTTTGCATACAGACTATCACAACTCATTGGACATCTTTTAGTTATTATTTTGGCTTCCGCCAGCCCCTGTACTCTGTATTACTGTTTTACTGTTAAGTAGGCCTTCGGTAATCTCGGATTACTGGCCGATTACAGTGCTAAACCCATAGAGGCGGGTTTGGGTCGTGACAATAACCCATTCACCAGTCATCCATTCCCAACAACAAGGTAAATAATGTCTCAACACTGAATATACAATTCATATTTTCCCAAATCATATGCAATGTTTACTCAAAATCCAAGTTCTTTTTGTGAAATTTACACGACATATACAATGCTCCAAAAATTATATAACATACTAAATATTTCATATCCTCAAAACATATACAATGCTTATATTGAATCCATGACTTCAAAACACCCATAACATATACAATGTTCTCATAATTTAAAACATATATAGTGTTTATACTTTTCATTAACATAATCAAAATCTCAATACATGTTCAGGCACCAACAAACAAGTTCGAATATTTCTCTCGGACTTCCAATTCATGCTCCCAAGTTGCTTCCTCGACCCCGTGATGTTTCCACAATATCTTTACTAAGGGAATTGTCTTACCTCGCAAGACTTGGTCTCGTCTATCCAAGACTCTCACCAGTCTCTCATCATATGAGGCATCATCGTCCACCTCTAAGTCGGTCCAATCTAACACGTGCGATGGATCCAGCTCACACTTCCAGAACATACTAATGTGAAACACGCCATGAATCCCAAAAAGCTGTTACGACAACGCCAAATGACAAGCAACCTTTCTAACCCGCTCAAGGATCTTAAAGGACCCGATTAATCGATGAGACAACTTCTCACTCTTTCCAAACCTCATCAAACCCCTCATGGGAGATATTTTCAAGAACACATGATCCCCCACCTCAAAATATAAGGGTCTCCTCCTACGGCCGGCGTAATTTTTTTAGCGACTTTGGGTCGTAACCAACCTCTTACGGATAAGTGTAACTTTCTCCGTCGTTTCCTGAACCAACTTTGGGCCCAACAAAGGTACATCACCTACCTCGGTCCAACACACCGGGGATCTACATGGTCGGCCATACAAGGCCTCAAACAGTGCCATACCAATACTCGATTGGAAGCTATTATTATAGGCAAACTCCACTAAGGGCAAGTGCCTCTCCTGTGATCCCTTAAAATCAAGGACACAACATCGAAGCATATCCTCAAGGATCTGAATAGTACACTTGAACTGCCCGTCAGTCTGGGGTTGATACGCTGTGCTAAATGTCAATCTAGTGCCCAAAGCACACTGCAAGCTCTGCCACAACCGAGTTGTGAAACGTAGATCTCTATCCGAAACAATTGTCACAGGGACTTCGTGCAATTTTACCATGTCCCTAATATACAGGTTGGCAAGATAATCTACCAAATCACTCACACGCATAGGTATAAAATACACAGACTTGGTCAACCTGTCAACTACTACCCAAATGGCATCACTATCCCGTTGAGTCCTCGGAAGGCCCACAACAAAATCCATCGTAACATGCTCCCACTTCCACTCAGTTATAGGCAAAGGTTGCAACAAACCCGCCGATATAACAACCCCGACCCATAATCAACGTTAATCCATGCTTAATTATGCCTAATAAATAATTAAAGTGAAATGTTGCATCATATGTTGCCTTATATGTGTTTATGTCTATTTAACGTAGAAAGATCTGTTCATGTTTCCGTTTTGGTTTGCGAATTGAAGGCCTTATCGGCATCCGATTCAGAAACTGACTTGATTTATGTGTTAATTGAAATTTTTAGAATTTTATGGTAGGTTTAATTGAAATTCGATTCAAAACGATTAAATTAGAATAATTAATGTCTATTAATTAACTAACTCTTAACTAAGCCTATATAAGGCTAATATGACCCCACTACTTCATTTTTGCACCTTCATTTCCTCACATTCAAGCTCCAAAACGTGTGAGAGAGAGAAGATGAGAGAAATTTGGACAAAAAGCTAGAAGAAAAAAAAAAGGGATTGCTAGGAATTGTTAGAGAATTGAAGAGCAATTTGAAGTTTAAGCCTCTACACTTGTAAATTCAAGGTTTAAGGTAAGAAATGAAGCCTTTAGTCTTGCTTTTAAGTTGATGAGTTTATGAATATAAGAGGTTTAAGTGTTTAACTTGAGAATTGAGCTTAAAAGCTAAAAAAGAAGGAAATTTGCATTAAATCATGCATGCATGCCTATGTCATAGCATTTTGAGTTGAATTTCAAACAAATTCCCCATACATGTGTCTATCTTGGCTTTGTTTTGAGAATTCATCACATTCCTTACCATTTAACCTTAATTGATAATGTTTTGGAAGCTATGAACTCAAATAAACACATGCATGACATGTTCACATCATGTTCTTACATTTTAAGTTGTAATTTTACACAATTGACATGCTTTTGGGCCTTGATTTCATGAAATGATCTTCAATTCTTTATGTTTTCCAAGGTTGGACATGTTTTCTCAAGTTTTGGGGGCCAAAGGTTGAGTTTAATGGCTTTGAATTTGAGTTTTGAGCTTGCGAGCAAATCTAGAAATTCCAGAATTCTGCTCCTACGCTTGAGTGAAGGAATCCACGCTCGAGCGACCACTTTGAGTGCGTGCACTTCCACTCGAGCAACCAAAAGTCTGCTCGAGCATGAAATGCATACTCCTAGAAGTTCTTATGTTTTGCAGAATGCTCGAGCGACAAAAGTTGCGCTTGAGCGAGGGCATGTCTCTTAAGCTCGAGCGAGCATCGAGCGGAAAAAGCAAATAACCAGCACTTTTACAAATGTTAGTAGACCGCTCGAGCGACAGATCTTGTGCTCAAGCAACCACTCACATTTTGCATGTCTGCTCGAGCGTAGGAAGTTACGCTCGAGCGAGGACCCTGTTTTCAGCAATTTTTGTTAAGTGTTTTCAAGTACATTTTTCTATCTTCATTCCATCCTACGTATACCTAGGCCAAGTTTAAAACATCATAATGAAGATAAAGAAGTAGAAACACACCTAAACAAGAAAGAACCAAGTTAATGATTCCGGGTGTATAATCCAGTACGTATTTGTTCTGTATTTGTGTAGGTCACGTGCCACAAGATATCTGAATTGCCTACTCTGTCCATTTACTTGGAGCTATCTATTATCTGTGAGTAATAATTTATTAAAGCTATGTTCAAGTTAAATTATTTTCTGTATATGGAATAAGATTTGTACTATGAAATGTCATGTTTTATACTATGAATGATTGTTCAACTCTAACAAATGTTTGTGGTATTTATGCTATGATTCAAGTATGCTATCTGTACTCGGACCGGAGGTTTCTTATGGAACTGACAAGCTATCTGTACCCGGTTGGAGGTTCCTTTATGCAACTGACAAGTTATTCATTCCCAGTCCGAAGGTTCCTTTATGGAATTGACAAGTTATCCGTATTCGGCCGGAGGTTCCTCCATGGAACTGACAAGTATGACCTATAATGCTCTGTAAATGATCTGTTAGCGCTAACGGATAAACTATGTATGATCAAGCATGAATTTTGATTTCTGCATATGAATTGAATAAGAATACGAATATGAATCTATTCTATGTACAAGTTTAGTCATGAGACATCAGTCATTTAACCCTGTACTCTGTTATTATTCACTAGGTTCCCGCTCACTATTTATATTATGTATGTAGGTGATCAGGCACTTGACCAGGCTCAGAGTTGAGGACCTGGCGTCTCAGTTTTTGTTAGCCAACCTTTGTGCCTCCCGAGGAAGTTCCAGATTAGATCAAGTCTAGTGGTTGTGTTATTATGAATGTATAAGACTTGTTCTTTTTGCTCCATGAACAAGTTTTTCTAATTTTATGTACATGAAGTGACGTGTAAATATTGTATCTTTTGACGTCACTCTTATGTTTATAAAAGTTTATGATTATCTGTTTTATGTATGTCTTCACAGCTCGATGGACTATGTATATTTTATGTATTTACTTCTGCAGCCCCTAATTATACATCATAATGTTAAGAGGCCTTTGATAATCCAAGGATTACTGGTCGGTTACGACGCTAAATCTATAGAGGTGGGTTTGGGCCGTGACAGCTGGCTTCTGATGCTCGGTTTTCACTTACTGACAAGTAAGGCACTTCGATACAAACAAAGCTACATCCTTCTTCATACCCCTCTACCAAAATTGGCGACTAAGGTTGTGATACATATTTGTGTTTCCCGGATGCATCGCAAGGCGTGAATGGTGAAACTCTCGAAGTACTTCTTCTCGACAAGACTCCGGTGCGAACAAACGGTCGCCATACCTCACACTCTAGTCGGGATATACAGTCAAGCCTCTTTCTACCTTTTCATTGGAGATCTTCTCCCTGTCACGACCCAAACCCGGCCCTATGGGTTTAGCATCAGAATCGCCGATGTCCGAGATTAGAAGGCCTACTTGATGAAACGGTAAAAGCGAGTTTAGGGCTGGCGGAAGCCAATGTCTGATAAATAAACAATGTCCAATGAGTCGATGCGTATGCAAAAGATTTTTCATACCTTTATACTTTCAAGAGAATAGTATGCACAAAATATACAATCACCAAAAGCGGGACTTAATCCTATTAAACAAGACAAGACGGGTGCTATCGGTCTATCTGATGGCAAAGCGATTCTGAGACAAGCGGGAAATAAAACACCCCTAAGCCCTTAAGCCATAGCTTGATAGGCTCGGAACCTTGCAGTGAGGCATAGTGGTTGGCTTGACAAAATTAAAGCTTGCCTGATGCTCCTAGCTGCGGTCTGGTGCCTGTACACCTACATATATATATGAGCAGTGAGCTAAAGCCCAGTGAATAACATAATGCGTAAAGGGGTTAAGAATAAATGTCCTTTCAGTATTGAAAACAGTCATTTCAGTCAGTTTATCAGTCATTCGGTTTGTGGCTCATATTTCAAGTCATAACAGTCATTCAGTTAAAGCAATGATATGTGGTACATCCATTGGCATAACAAGATAAAGAAACAAGAGGTCTTAAAGACCAAGCGGTAAATGATGGCCATCCGATGCGATAAAGACAGCGAATAAAGAATTGATAGAATAAAGAATACTTGATAGATCTTATTTCAGAGAACAGTACAGTACTTGTGGATTCAAGAGGTGTCTCACACAGACTCTAGAGGTGGCTCACACTGTAGCACTTAGTTCTGTAGATTCTAGAGGTGGCTCACAGTGTAGCACTTAGTTCCGTCTGACACTTTGTTCCATATCGAAATCTGAATGGCCATCACAACAGTAAACAGTAGTGGTCCCAAACTTGGGAACCGACAGAGATCTCTACACAAAGAATAACGAAATGTGAGGTGCCAAGGATGCCACAAGATGCTTCGGAATATAAGACATAATACCGCTCATTCAATACTTGATGTCGATTCGATACTTGATATCAATTGATGCAAGATTGATTCGATGTGACTCAATTCGATGGCAGTTTAAATATGATTCAATTTAGTAAACATTTGATTCGATGAGCAGTTAAAACAGTTCAATAAAGTAAACAAATTTCAATAAGGTAAACAATTCAATAAAGTAAACAGTTCAAAAGATAATCATTTTTGAACATATCTTTACACAGTTGTTACTCACAGAGTTCTAGGCTACAGTAAGCTAGAGCGTCCCCTCGGTAAGCCAACCCTACACAGTATACAGGATGAACACACACTAAGCTATAAAGTTGGGGAAGATCAATAACTTAATCTCTAATTTGCCTCGGTGTGTTCTACATCTATATCCTCATTAAGATGTCTTAAACTAGGCCGAAGAGTGCCTAGAATGGGATGAGGATACAAAGATGCACTCAGAAAACATTTTACAAAGTTTGCTGAAAATAAGAGCCTCGCTCGAGCGAGCCTTCCTTCGCTCGAGCGAGCTTCCAAAATCAAAGGCTTCGCTCGAGCGAGAAATCCTTCGCTCGAGCGGTCTGTCAACCAAGAAAAAATCGATCTTTGAAATTTTACGCTCGAGCCACCAATCCTACACTCGAGCGTAGCTTCGAACAAAGGTTGGTCGCTCGAGCGAAGAAGCCAAATTCTGGAATTTCCAGATTTGTTTCCTAAGCTCAAACCAAGCATTCTTTCACTCAAAACTCGACCTCTTGGGCCCAAATTCTAGAAAACACATCTAAATTCAATGTATAACACGTTTCAAAGCTCAATTTATGAATTCAAGCCCCAAAGGTGAGTCAATTTAAACCATTTTCAAACCCATTTTTCATGAACATGGAGAATATGCAACATGCATGGATTCAAACCAAATTCTACCTTCAAAGCTTGTCCAAATGGACTCATTTCTTCAAGAACATGATGAATTCATGGACTCAAGTCTATTTATGAACATGCATGTACATTTGGCCATAAATCAACTCAAGATTTATCAATACACACATGCATGCATGAAATGAGTTCTAATTCAACACTATAGAACCAATTCAAGTCTTAACTCTACAATTTAACTTGATTCATGCAAGAAGAACCTTAAATGCAACAATGGGAGATTCAATTACCTTGCCTAAGTCTTGTAATCAAGGTGTGGGAGCTAATTTGCCAATTTCCTACAATTCTTCAAGTCTACAAGCCAAATCTCTAGATGGAAACTCAAATTCTCTTCTTCTCCCTCTCTTGGTCGGCTAGAGTGTAGAAAAGGGGCCTTGGAATGTTTTGATCAAGTGTGTATAAGGTTCAAAGAATAAAAATAAACAAAGCCCACTCAATGTCAATTTCGTAATTACGGCAACTTAGGTGTTTAACTTATTTTAATCTAATTTAACCATACCAAATCAATTTTCGGATAAATGTGCCATAAAACCACATTAATTATGATGAACACAGAACATTAATCAATTTTGGCTTCGGCCGCCGATAAGGCCTTCAATTTGCAGTTTAATGCATAAGACGAGAACAGATAATTTGGCAGTTAAAGAGGTAGGTTATGCATTTAAGCGATTCTGATCAATCGATTGATTTGAGATCTCGATCGGTCGATTCGGTACTTTAATCAATTCATGTTCGATCTCGATGTAAAGATGTCATTAGGTAATCAATAAACAGTGATGAGGGTTGTTACACTCCCAGAGGGATTCTGCCTCAAGGTCACCCCTCTGCGCTTTTAATACTTGGTTCACAAGTGTAGGTTGTGCAACCACTAAAAATAAGGCTGTAGACTTATCACGACCCAAACCCGCCCCTATAGGTTTAGCAACGTAACCGGCCAGTAATCCGTGGATTACCTACGGCCTCCAAAACAGATTAACAATTAATAAGGGGCTGCGGAAGCAATAATGTAAAATAAACAAGGCCCTATGAGCTGTGATGACATACATAGGTGTAACAAGCGCCCGCGAGGGACCTCGCTACAGTTCGGACTCGATTTTGTTGTGGTTCTAAATCTGAACCAAAGAGTCCAAATCCGGCAAATCGTTTTGAAGAAAAACAGATTTTTTGAAAGAAGTGCCAAACATGGACTGCTTTGCTAGATAACAGAGTCGCCACCAACGGGGTGACAGACTAGGTTGGTTCAGTATCCAGAATTGAGGTGCATACATGCTATCTCAACCTATGGGGCTTCCATACAGATTTCAAGCCGAGGGCGCGCCTCTGGGTATTTAAACCAGACTTTAGTCTCGGAAATCCCGAACCTTTGCGTTCTAGGCCACGGCCATTCGAACTCTAATTTCCACCGTCGCAGTTGGTCTCCTAGGAACTCATCGCAAACACGGCCAAGATGCATCTGGCGGTAGGTATTCGAGAGCATTTCGATCGCCATTACGGCAGAAGTAGACTTGATCTCGAACTTGAGGTAGAGGCACACTCATACTTGAACATTGGCAAGACACGAAGAGGTACACACGGAATATAGTCTCGGAACTTCTTCAAGTTGGAACAAACTCAGATGCGATATTTTCCTCTTTTGCTTTTGCTTTGCGACCAAACTCATAACCAGATAGGTCTGGTTTCACTGTTCTCACACCTGGGTTAAACCCTGCGGTTTTCTGAAAGAACAAATTCTGTTTTGCACAAATGTGGAGAACGGCACAGCATTCATAGCACAAAACGATTTTTATTTTTTGAAAATGAGAAAAGGATTCTCAACTGGGTATTGAGCCTACGACTGAATACAGCACACTACGACTCAACAAGGAAAATAACGGCACACAACCTAGACACATCGAGTAACACTCGAAACGACTCAAAATAAGAATCGAGATAAAACAAAAGATACGACACTCAAACTGTGCACAGGGAGCCTGTTTCACCGGGTATATTTCCCATCCTTTCTTATTTGTGATTCTCACATCACTCGGCCCTCAAGCTCTGTTTTTCTGAAAAAGCCCTTTTCTCACTTTTTCTCTCATCGCACATCTCTCTATTCTTCAATCTCTCATTTTTATCCTCCCTGGGTGGTTGATGGATAAACAAACAAGTTGAAGGCTTTTGCCCGGTATTCTACCAGATTCTTCTTCTACGCTCAATGATGAGTTTCTCGTACAGAGGGGTTGTGCTACAACGGGATGTGTAGCAAATCTGTAGCTGACATCGATTGATGATGCTTTGCTGGGGAGTTTGGACGTGATCAGATCTGTCCAGATGATGGAGTGGAATGTCTTGGCCCATTCCAGTTCGTGCTTCGCACTTGGCTTGATACCTCGTTGCGTGGAGGATGTGAGAGAGCTTTCAGCCTTTTGTTGTTAACTTCAGTGGTGCCCTTTTCTGGCAGGTAGAGTGCCCTTCTTGGCGAGTATGGTGCTTTTTCTGGCAAGTATGTTGATAATAGGGGAAAGATAGAACACCTGACTCAACTGTGCCCCTAGTTCATCATTTTGACCATTTTTGTTTTTGGCTTTCTAAAAAAAAATTTGACCAAAAATGAGAGTTAGATTAACATGCTTGTTCAACTTTTGATTTGAAATCATGCAAGTCAGGCCATGAGCACTGAAAATTTTCCTTTTTTGGGTCCAAGAAATGGTCCAGTTTTTGGAAAAGATGGAACAATTTTCGAGAAAATAGTCAACCTCAGTAAAAATTCTCAAAACCTATTTTTGCAAACGGCCACTTGCTCAACGAGCATGAAACCTACTCCTGAGATGCACAACCTTGGATCCAAAGGAAAACTGCCCCGTGCTTGAAGAGAGCTGTGTGGCAACGGAAAGTTGCCTCTTGTTTGAATGGCGCTGCAACACATTGAATGGCAACAGAAAGTTGCCCCTTGTTTGAATGGCACCGCGGCGCATTGAATGGCAACGGAAAGTTGCCCCTTGTTTGAATGGCACCGCTGCGCATTGTAGTCAGTCCTCAGAGCGATGATTGCAATCGAACTCTCGGATACAGAGAAGGCAAGGATGGTCAAAACCATTACATGGACACAATTGAATTTGAATTGTTTTACAACTGGACTTCAGGATGAAGTTGCCTACGTATCCCAAAGATGAGAATCAAGCCTTACGTAGTTCGGGGTCAGGGTACACTCGGGTATTTAACCTCTCATTTTTATGCTCTAACTTTTGCCAAGGCGCCTGTTGCAGGTTTTCGACCTTGCGAGCTTTGTTTTTCTTTCTTTTCTTTTTTCTATTCTTTTCATTCATTTTCCTTCTTTTCTTTTCTCTTTTTTTGCATTTTTCTTTTTTTTTCTTTTCTTCTTTTTTTTTCTGTTCTTTTTTCTTTGCTCTAACTTTTGCCTGGGTCGCCCTTCCGGGTTTTCGGCCCAGCGAGCCTCTCAAAGGGTAAAAGTGTAACTTTGTCCATGTTGAATGGTTTGAGATTCTGAGGTCATCTGGATCCAGGAAAATGACTGCTGTATTGACTCATAGAAGGATCCATCTTCCGGCTCTTCGAGCACATCGGACGTTTTTGCCCCTAGTTCGAGGGGTGCTTCTGATTTAGCTTCGCAAGCTTTTTCTAATGAGGTCTGATCTTCTTAATCTGACTTTGGTGCCTCTTGTTCGAGGGCTGCTTCAAATCTGGCCACACAGGCCTCACATCGTAGTTGACCGTTGAACCCTCTGAATTCAAGTTCGAGGTTTGAAGCGAAGGGTTGAGTCTCGAGGTGAGCGATCCTAGGTGCACAATTTCAAGAGCGATTCCCCACAAGTCTTCGCAGAATTGCATAAAACATTTTTGAAAGTTTTTAAGAAAGCGACAAATCGTCATTTCAAACGATGTAGGATCAACTGGATCAAAGCTAGGGTCCTTCTCAAGACTCACACTAACAAGCATGATTTCATTCATTAAGGGCTTAGTATGCCTCTTTTCTCTCATTTGATCAAAGTTTTGCAAATCAGGAATTCCTCCTCTTTGTTTTCACCGCAGTGTTCAAAAGGTTTTGAAAAACTTAGGTCAATACAATGACTTCAAGGCACAAGAGAAAGGTGGAGTGCAATGCCATTTCATTCAAATCCAAGACAACTAGCACACGGTAGAAGCAAATACGAGGCGTGGAAATCATCTTTGTTTCATTCAAAATCATGTTGGCATAACGGCTCTGGCGTAAACAGACTCAAGATAAAACAAAAGGACAAACGCAAAAACAAAATGGTGACGCCGAGGTAACACCGGAATCACCTGACTCCTATACAACAGGACTGACTCGATACAACAAGACAGACCCACAACAAAAGAGACTGACTTAAAACAAAAAGACAGACTCAAGACAAAACAACAAGACTGACCCAATACCCAAGTCAGAATGCAAAATTAACAGCACTTGTACATTGCTCAAAAGCGATTGCATGCCATCCACCATAGCCGGAGTAAATCAACGCCCGCAGTGGTTCATCCCCATTCACATAACATTATCCCCAAGTTCACGACCCAAAGGCCGATAGACTTTCCGAGCTTCGGCGGGAGGATGACCTCGTTGTCAAATAGATCACTGACTTCATGGCGAAGACGAAGCGATTGTTGGTAGCATGGCGGTTGTTGATGGTATGTGCGATCTTGGGTAGCATCAAGCGTAGCCGGAAGAGGGTACGGGAGAGTCCGAGGCGCTAGGGGTATGAGATGGCCTAGTTCAACAAGGATTTGGAAAGCTTTGGATAAAGGCATGTGGAGGGCATGGAAGACCCTCGACCTCGGGTTGGTACTTACGGTTTGTGGATTTTCTTTGGCGACAAAGGGATTGGCAGTCTTGGCCTAGTTCTTGATCTCTTCCAAGCGGGATTAGAGTTGAAAGGAATATTCTTGGTACAACGGCCCTTCTCGCTTGCCCTTGAGTCAAACCGCCTCAACTTGAGTAGCGAAAGTGTCATTCCACCTTTTTATGCGACAATCGCGAGCACTTGTTCTTTGTTCAGTCCCTCGGATTTCAAAGCCTTAACAGCCAACAGAAGATGCTCATGGGGATCCATGTCTACCCTTACCTTGTTCTTTCCACTCGCTTCCACTTTGTCACGGGATTGGCCTTCCTCAGATGTAGCCCGTCCCAAGCTTGGGGAGCCTTTTGACATGAACTCCCTGGTAGGCAATGTGGTTGATGATGGAGCCAAAACTCCAAAGGCTAAATCCGCCACTGTTCTCTGAAGATCTTCAATCATCCTCATCAGCTCGGAAGTAGTGGGTTCATGGGTTTGAGATGATTGTGGTTCAGGTGCACCCATCATGCATAGGTCCATGCTTTCTGGAATAAACACCTCAGGCTTGGGTAAATGGGCCGGGGTGATGTATATGCTGGGGTCATAAGCGGATGGCAGTGTATGGATGAGATTGAGGTAGGTGGGAAATGTTTGGTCATTGGGGCCTGAAGGTGGAGCTATCGTCCGGTTGTCGATGAGATTTTGGACCTCATGACGAAGGCGGTAGCAATGGTCGGTGCCATGACCGCGCTGTTGATGGTACATACAGTACTTGGCAGGATTATGTCTGGCTGGGAGTGGGTCGGGAAGAGGTTGAGGATCGAGGGGTTTGAGATGCCCTCTTTCCATCAAGAGTTTTAGTGCGCTAGTCAGGCTCATATGGAGAGGGGTGAAAGTTCTGCCCTGAGCTTGAGCTGGGTCGGCCATTTGCTGGCTTGGATTGGCAAAAGGGTTGGCTGTGGTGACTATATTGATTTTAGTGGGTTCGGGAATAGTGCTACTTTCGGCATTGGTACTTCTTGAAATTACCCTCCTTGTCGATTCACTTGTTCTGGGAATGACCCCACTGTTGAACGCATTCTCGACCTGGACCCCCAGTTCATGCAAACTCTTGAAAGTGAATAGTGGAGTGACTATCAATTTCTGCAACATATCATGCTCAAGGTTCCGCACCATCATCTGCACCTGATCCCTCTCAGAAGGGCGGCGATCTGTCATCTGTGCTGCCTTTGCTCTCCACCTCGTAACAAATCCCACAAAAGGCTCTGTTGGGTTCTGGCGTGTTGCTTCAAGCTCTTGGATGGTCATTTCAACTTGGGTATTGTAGGAATACTGCTCGACAAAGGCCTCAGCCAATTCTTCCCAGTTTTGCTTCACTTTATTCTCCAACCTAGTATACCAAGTGGCTGCTACACCTGACAGGGTTCTTCCATACAGAGAGAGTTTCTGTGGCTTGGTCAGACCCATCGGCTTTAGGACATCCAAGAAAAGTCGAATGTGTACCATTGGATCCCAGCACCGTAAACGGTCAATATGTGGCATTTTGAATTTGTCCGGGGCCGGACGGGAACTCATGTGCCCATCCTCAATATCGGGAATGGAGTTAAGGCCTGTGCCTTTTGAATTGCTTCTCAAGGTTCGCAATTTTCACCGCGTCGATCAAGGTCATTAGCATCAAGGATAACGCCTCTCATTAAGTTGCCGCACTGGTCAAAACTTGGGCTTGAGCCAGCCCTTCTCGAGGATTCGGACACTGCAAATCTTCAACTGGCGGAAGTGGGTCAAAGTTCGGCTGGGGTCCCAAAGCTGGATGTAAGGTAGATGCCCCAGATGGGCTCTGCGTGTCAATACTGGTCTTAGCTTGCATGGCAGTTCCCTGATTCAATGCTGCTATCACGGCCACAAATTCTTCCGAACCCTGTGCCATCACGGTCTGTTGGGTCCGAACAAAGGTGATGCGACTGGTGATTGACGGATCAGATGAACCGGTGAGCCCTGACTGGCCTTACTTTGCCTTGCCTCAGCGAAAGAACACTGGTTTCCCTTGAATTGAATCTCTGACCTGACAAAGTCTATCAGCACAAGTCTAATGATCCTCGGGGGACATTGGAGCCTTCCGAAGCTATGGTTCCCAAGACTACCCTAGCAAAAGAGAAAACAGACAACATCTCAGCCTGATTTCACCTGAACAGATACGAGCATATTTGAATGAGTGTGCCCTCTACTGAATTCTGCCCAAAATTCCGCAGAAGCCGATACCTCGTGTAAAATCGAATCCCAAAATCTTGAATCGGTGCCCGCAGTTCGATGCCCAAACTCAACCGATACATGCATTCCTGAGACGCACTCTAACAAGCACATAGCAGATAAGTGAGAGCCAAAACACCCCTATGTTGGGGTAGGGTTTCGCCCTATTTCGTCAGAACTAGGGGTTCACTACGCACGCAATGCTTCAAACAACCTATAAACGGTAAGCAACCCGCCCTAGTTTGGAATGGTCACTATGGATCCGAATATGCACTAGGTCGAATGGTCAAAGGGTGCCGGTGAAACCGGGTTTGTGTTCCCATCTTTGTCGAGCTGAGCCGATCGGCCTTACGGACATGACTTGACAAGACAAGCCTCCCAAGAATCGTTCGGGAATGGCATATGGCAAACACGGTGTCCTAGGCGCACCAATGCAAATGCAATGCAAAGAAACACACAAGTGTAGTCAAAACCAAATATCATGAGTTCGAGTCAAGTTCTCTAAATCCCAATGAGTTGCGAACTGTAACAAGCGCGAGGACCTCGCCATTCTCGACTTCGATTTTGTTGTGGTTCTAAATCTGAACCAAAGAGTCCAAATCCGCAAATCGCTTTTGAAGAAAACAGATTTTTTGAAAGAAGTGCCAAACATGGATGCTTTGCGGATAATGAGTCGCCACCTAAATATTTTTAAAATGGGAAATTTAGGAAACCCCGACTCGGTGCCAAAAGGCCACGTGTCCGTCATCACCAAAGTTGGCTCGAACTTGGGTACGATTAGGAAGGTCACATCGTGAGCACCCTCTCGCCGGTCAAAGACCGCCTCTACTAACCATGATATCGATTTTGAAAACATTGTATGCTCTTATTAGATTATTAGCCTAGGATTACTATGTGATGCTCGCGAGAAACAAGTATAAATGGGCCGTTCGAATGGAACTAAACATTTCATGTTTGTTTGTTTGAAAATGGTGTGATGGTGCTACCCGCAGGTAGGCTAAAATGCGGATTTGCCACCCTCAGGTGGGCTTAGAAAAACATGATTTTGCCACTATCTAGTGGGCTTAAAACAAGCATTTGATGAATTGTCCCAATTCAGATAACTCAACCTCCACCCACAGGCATTCAAGGCAGTTATATCAGATAAGCAAATAGCCTTATGGCAAGCATGCTATCATGGCAACACTCACACGCATGCAAGTATGCTAAAGCATAACAACTCACCGAGTACTCCAAGCCAAAACAGGAAAACGATTAGAAATCATGCATGATCCTAAAAATGCAGAATGCCTAATGCAACACATGCAAAATGCAATTATAGCAGGCTCGGCTATTCTAAAGATGGCATATGAAATGCAACGGCTAACATGTATTCAATTTGGAATTGAAATACAAATGCAGTTTGTATGATGCGCCGAGCCCGGTGCATGCAAAACAGATGAATGATGCAAACATGCTGTCGTGCTGTATGCTAATTGAAACATGCTCTATATCTAACCATCAAAGCAGGTAAATAAAAGGGAGAAAGACGTGGGGTTGGAAGACATACATCACACTCACACACCCTTATTACAGTTGTGCCCTCGCGCAGAGGGTCCGAATAAATAATAATACAGTCCGAAAATGAAAGAATAATACAGTCCGGAATAATACAAATTCCTAATTAATTTACAAATTAACTAAGAAAACTGTAAACTGGCGCGCAGGCCAGGGGGCTGCCTCGATTATGATGAATAATGCATGTTGAACGCCTCGGTGAAATCCTTTGGATGCCCCAATTAGCCTCGCTTGCAGATTTCTCGAAATGCGCCACGGACTCAAAAGTTGTTGATCCTCGATTTTCTCAGAACAGAGAGCAGGAAAAGGGCATAGCAATGTATTTCACAAATATATGCATGCCTCGATCCTCGTGCCACCAATCACGCATACCGATGCATGATGGCCGAGGAATCGGATTGCACAACTCAATATAGGATGAATGCAGATGAATGATACAACAAAACCTAACTCCATCATGGGTGTCCGGTGTTGGTGACAGGAATTGGGACTGTTCAAATTACTCGAGTCTGACGGAACGTGCCTCGTTTCCCGTGCCCGGGCTAACGCCTATCCCGAACACGATGCGATATGCATGGTATGCATGAAATGTAGCCAATATGCAATCCTAACATACACAATGTTATGGGAATGAGATGCCCGAAATGCTTGCACACGAGTACGCAAATCGAGGAAATGCATGAATGCAATCTAAGATACGACCTAGGATGCACAATGCTGTGAAAATGAGATGAAAATGAGATGAAAAAGAGACGCCTCGAAAAGCGTGCATGCGGGTACGCAAACCGAGGCGATGGCATGAAATGGAAATCGGATAGAACTAAAGTGCCTCGAAATGCGTGCACACAGGCACGCAAACCGAGGCGATGATAAAATAAAAATCGGATAGAACCGAAGTGCCTCGAAATGCGCGCCCACAGGCATGCAAACCGAGGCGATGATAAAATAGAAATCGGATAGAACCGAAGTGCCTCGAAATGCGTGCACACAGGCACGCAAACCGAGGCGATGATGTGAAATGCAAATCGGATAAAACCGAAGTGCCTGGAAATGCGCGCCCACAGGCACGCAAACCGAGGCGATGATGAAATGCAAATTGGATAAAATTGAAGTGCCTCGAAATGCGCACCCACAGGCACGCAAACCGAGGCGATGATAAAATGAGAAATCGGATAAAATCGAAGTGCCTCGACATGCGCGCCCATAGTCACGCAAACCGAGGCGATGATGAAATGCAAATCGGATAAAACCGAAGTGCCTCGAAATGCGCGTCCACAGGCACGCAAACCGAGGCGATGACAAAATGAGAAATCGGATAAAACCGAAGTGCCTCGAAATGCGCACCCACAGGCACGCAAACCGAGGCGATGATGAAATGCAAATCGGATAAAACTAAAGTGCCTCAAAATGCGCGCCCACAGGTACGCAAATCGAGGCGATGACAAAATGAGAAATCGAATAAAACTGAAGTGCCTAGAAATGCGCGCCCACAGGCACGCAAACCGAGGCGATGATAAAATGAGATGGAAATCCGAATTGGGCTTATACTAACATGAGTGGACCTCAGCCACACTCACATCAGATGCCGAAATGATAGAAAGAGGTGCCTCGAAATGCGTGCCCGCTGGTACGCAAACCGAGGCAATGCACTAACGCATGAAATGACATGGGAAATGATATGCAAGCATGCAAACCAAATTTCAGCAGCTAAATAAAGGGGAAAACAGCCCCGAAATGATACGAAATGACAATCAATGCATGAAATCATCCCGAAATGTGATTCTAAGTGCCCGAAATGGCCTACGGCTATGCTAAACATGCAAAATTGGCACATGACAGCAAAAACAGTAGCAAGGCAGCCCTAAAAATAGCATTTTTACAATACAAAACATGGCCAAATAGTAAGCATAGATAGGGCAACAATGGCATGCAAAAATACGGGAAAAGAAGGGAATTACAAAGCAGGTGGTATTTACAATGCTCAAACCCAAAAAATCAGTTATACAAAACTAAAGAGGGACCAAAAATATGTACATTTACAAGAGATGACAGCCTCCAATTCAGTGTGTAGATATACCAAATATAGCATGCAAAATTTGGGCCAAAAGAGGGCTATAAAGAGAGGTATCATAGGCAATGACCAAACAACTTAAGACCCTTAATAAAACTTGGATAATGGACCAAAACAAGACATTTTCTAAGCCTGATGAAGGCTGAAATCCGAAGCTAAGCAAGCCTAACAAAGCATGCAATTTTACGGAAAATGTGGAGGATTACAAAACAAGTACCAAAAGAACTCACCAAATGGCTTAAGGCCCTTAACAAAACATGACAAGAAGGCCAAAACAAGTCTCTTTTCAGGCCTGATGAAGACCAGAAACAGAAGCCAAATAAGCCTAACAAAGCATGCAAAATAGTGAACCAAAGAGAGGTCTTGAGACAAGTAGTATATAGAAAATTCAAACAGCAAAATTTCCTTCTACAACATTGAAGAGGAGCCCAAAATATGCATATTTACAGTAGATGTTAGCCTCAAAATCAGATTACTCATGAGTCAAAGAAAGCTTGCAAAAACAATGGCATATGATGAGATATTGAAACAAGCATTAGATAGGGACCCCAAATGATGTTGAGACCTTAAACAAACATGAAGAACACCTCAAAATAGTGACATTTCCAGTTAATCTCGGAACTCAAAACCACAAGCAAATAGGTCTAAGAAATGAGCCAAAATAGGGCTAGAAAAGAGGGAAAGAGGACTTACCCTTGTAGACAACTTCTTGGCTGCCTTTTGCTTGAAGAATGGATGTTTCCTAGCTGCTGGAATTCTTCCCTTGCTGCTGGAAATGGTATGGTGATGATAGAGCTTGGAGTTGATGAAGAAATGGCCTAGAACCTTGAAGCTTTTTAGGGTTTTTTGGCTATGGAAATGGAGGTTTTGAATATGCAAGGCTCAAAAGATTTTTTTTTCACCCCCCTCAACCAGGTTCGGCAGCTGCTATTATAGACAAGAGAGAGTGAGAAAAAGGAGGGCAAAAGGGTTGGAAAATACATCCAAGTATTTCCCTCAAAATATCTTTCAAAAAAACTAGATATTTTGCTCTAAATATCTAGATATTTTGAGGGCAACCAATGCAGCTGGAATACACTCAATGAGGGGAATAGGGCCGGCCAACTCACAGGGGCAAAATCGTCATTTCACAAAAGGGGTGGTTGGCCAACTAGATAAAAAAAACAAAAGAAACTGCCGAGAAGATCACTGGCTGGTGGGTTCTAGGGAAGTCCAAAAATGTACATTCAAGTGTTCAAATTGAAGCCCCGGAAGTTAGCTTTCCAATGGCGCAAACCTTGCATCAAAATTCCTTCTGTAGAAAAAGTTATGCCAGTTTCCGTAAAGCCGCGCAGATTCAGTCCAACCGGACTTCAACCAACCATATCTCCTCCCCCCGGATTTGGACTTAGGAGATTCTTGAGTGAAAAATGAATCCCCGGAAGTAATCTTTCCAATGGTGGTGGCCTCATATTTTAATTCCTCTTGTGCAAAGAGTTCCGCTTGTTTCGGTGAAGCCGCGCAGACTTTTCTCCTTCCCGGATTCGTGCTGAACCACTTTTGACCAAGCAGATAAGCGGTTCTTGAGACAATTGCTAGCCTCCCATCCTCAAAGGATCTTCACGGTGCTAAAAGCAGGTACCTGCCAAAATTGAACAAAACTAATGCAAAAGCGAATGCTCGGGGCCAAAACGCGCGGGTCCGAATATGGGCCTTGAGCACCGAAAGTGGCGTTCGGCCACGAAGTGGGTATTAGAGGGCCCAGTGTCCCTCGGAATGATAAAACAGAGGCACTTGCCAAAAACCGGAGAAATCGGGGATGGTTGGGAGGTCCGGCGAGATACTACTGGCGGTCCGGCAGGAGGCAAGAGCTCGAAAATGGGCAAAATGGCCTGCAGCCACAAAATATAGCTCACGGCCACTGGAAGATAGTCTACGGGACCACTCCCTCCCCTCAGGAAAGAAAACAGAGAAAACCGAGTCTGGTTTGCAAACCGAGACAAGGCACAGAAGAGAGTTCGGAAGTCCGGAGGCAGGGCGCACGGCCGCGACTCTGAGACTTCTGAACGAGCACAGTATGCAACATCACCAAGCGCTCAATTGGTGACGTCTAAGTCTCAAGGCCGGTCAAAAATAGGGTGTCTACAATGGGACAGAAAATTTAAAACTTATTTATATACATAACATGCTAGTCCACATACACCAATATTTACATGATATATACATAAGTATGCCCCAAAAAATTCGTCTTTACAAGTCATAAACATCAGACTCGACTAGCATGAGCAAGACGACCACTTGCGTTAAGCTATGACCAGGAACCTCCTCGGGAGGCAATTTGGTGGCCGACAAAAAGGGGCCTCAACTCTGGCCCTGCTCTTGCGTCGGCTCACCTACATATATATAGTAAACTGTAAGCGAAAGCCCAGTGAATAATAAACAGAGTAAAGGGGTTAATGAATGATGTCCACTACAGAATTAGAAATCAGAGTTTATATCAGAAACACAATCTTATCTGAAATAGAGTCTTATGCACATACATATTTTCCAATCAGAAATAGATTCAGATTCATAATCACATTCAAACTTTGCATAAGATCATATGTGGTACACCCATTAGCTATCAAATCAGGCAGGTCCTAAGACCCTGACAATGCGTCAGTAGACTACAACAGTGTCCAGAGACCACTGTGCAGGTCCAAAGACCACAACAGGCAGGTCCAAAGACCACAATCTTGCGCGCAAGTAGCCATGGTATTGTTACCCCCAGGCAAGGGTCATCTGGACTAAGGGTGCCACAAATACTTTTTCAGAAAACTGGACACTCATTCATTCATTTCCAATATATCATAGCTTTTTCGAGAATCAATCATTTCGTATCATAGTATATTGAAAATACATAGCATTGAACATAACTTTACAAGGTTATTACTCACAGTGGGCGTTGATACTGATAAACGAAGTCAAGAGGTCAAACCATCGGACGACGTGACCTACAATACACATCACGGATACACACTTTGAAATACGCGCCCCAAATGCACAAAACTCACACTAATGATTCTAAGTGTGTATCTAACCCCTTACCCTCAATATGGGGTCCTAATCATGGCCTAGGAATGCCTAGGATGGAATGTGGATGCAAAAATGCCTTAGAAAACATTTTACAAAAGTTGCTGAAAACAGGGGTCTCGCTCGAGCGAGCCTTCCTTTGCTCGAGCGAGCTCCCAAAATCAAAGGGTTCGCTCGAGCGAACATTCCCTCGCTCGAGCGGTCTGATGAAACAGTAAAAATACTGGATGTTGAAATTTTCCGCGCGATGCTCGCTCGAGCGAGCTTCCAAAATCAAAGGCTTCGCTCGAGCGAGAACTCCTTCGCTCGAGCGATCGATGCCGCAAAAAAATCGGATCCGCAATTTTACGCGCGATGGTCGCTCGATGCTCGCTCGAGCGAGATTGCAAAATAAAAGGGCTCGCTCGAGCGAGGAATCCTTCGCTCGAGCGAGGAAGCAAAATCTGGAATTTCCAGATTTTTCTTCCAAGTTCGAACCAAGCATTCAACAACCCAAAACTCAACCTCTTGGGCCCAAAATCTGGAAAAACACTTTAAACTCATAATACATTAAGTTTCAAATGCCAATTTGTAAATTTCAAGGGCCAAGAGTGAGCCAAATTGAGCACCATTACAAACCCATTTCAAGAACATGGTGAAATCCAACATTCTTGAATTCACATGCATTTTACAACTTCAAAACATGATCAAATGGCACATTTTCTGGAAAAACATGATGAGTACATGGACTCTAACAAAATATAGACATGCATGCAAAAATTGGGATGAAAACAACCTCAAATGGCAAGAGTATAAACATGCATGCATGATATGCTACCCAATTCCACCATTTTTAACCAAATCTAGAATTTAATCTTCTACAAGTCAAGGAACTTGCAAGAACTAATCTAAACTCACTACTAAGAGGAGAATCTCTTACCTAAAACCTTGAAATCAAAGTGTGCTAGCTCAATTTGTTGCTATCTCCCAATTTCTTCCAAGTTCCCAAGGTAGTTCTTGTTGAACCCAAGTTTTCACTCCCCTCTCCCTCTTGCCTACGTTTTTTTTCCTCAGCCAAAATGATGGAAATGGTGTAATGACACCTCACACAAGATCAAACAAAGGAGCTCACTTACAATGGCAAAAGGGTAATTACGGCAACTTATGTGTTTAGCTTATTTAATCTAATTTAATCATACCTAATCACATTTTGGATAAGTATACCATTAAATCACACAAAATCCCACTAGTCTAAAACACTAATCAATTTCAGAATCGGGCGCCGATAAGGCTTCCAATTTGCAATTTAAAGTTTAGAGTACAAACAGATATTCCGACACCGAACAGATAGAAACACATAAATCATATAATGCACATGCAAATAAATCCCAGATTTTTTCCTTAATTATTATTAGACATAATTAAGCCCTAATTAGCGCTAATTAGGGTCAGGGTTATTACAAGACTCAACAGACTCGCCTAGGTGCAAGTCAAACTCATTAAGAGTACCCAATATCTCCTATTTTTTGATGGCGATGCAAGCTACGCTACTAATTGATTTCCTACTCAAGGTGTCGGCCACAGCATTAGCCTTTCCCGAATGATAATGCAACTCAAAATCATAGTCCTCTATGAACTCCATCTACCTCCTCTGCCTCAAATTCAAGTCTTTCTGTGTAAACAGATATTTCAGACTTTTGTGATCAGAAAACACTTCAAATCTCTCACCATACAGATAGTGCCTTCAAATCTTCAAGGCAAATATCACCGCTGCTAATTATAGGTCATGAGTAAAGTAGTTCCTCTCATGTGTTTTCAACTGTCGTGAGCCATAGGCCACTACATTTCCCTTTTGCATCAAAACACAGCCTATACCCTTCCGTGAGGCATTACAATATACCAAATAGTCCAAACCCCTCTCTGGAATAATCAAGACTGGAAATATGGTAAGTCTAACCTTAAGCTCTTGAAATGACTTCTCACAAGTCTCACTCCACATAAATTTGATCCCCTTGTCAACCTAGTTAAAGGTGAGGCTAGCCTAGAGAAATCTTTTACAAACCAACGATAATACCCGGCCAAACCCAAGAAATTACAGATTTCAAAAGCGTTCTTAGGTTGTGCCCAACCTTGCACTGCCTCTATCTTGGATGAATATACAGTCACCCCTTCCCCGGATACTACATGGCCTAGAAATTTAACCTCTTTCAGCCAGAACTCACACTTTCACAACTTAGCATACAGCTTGTGGAATCTAAGTAATTCAAGTACTACTTGTAAATGTTCCTCGTGTTCCTCCGCAGAAGGTGAGTAAATCAAGATGTCGTCCACAAAGATAACCACGAAACAATCTAAGAACTCACGAAAAATTCGGTTCATCAAGTCCATAAACACAGTAGGTGCATTGGTGAGCCCAAAAGGCATCACTAAAAACTCATAATGGCCATACTGTGTACGGAATGTCGTCTTCGAAATGTCCTCCTCCCTCACTCTCAATTGGTGATAACCTGATCTCAAGTCTATCTTAGAAAAGCAACATGACCCTTTCAATTGATCAAATAGATCATCTATACGAGGCATTTGGTACTTGTTCGTAACAGTTACCCGGTTCAACTTCCGGTAATCTATACAGAGTCGCAACGCTCCATCTTTCTTTTTGGCAAAGAGAGCCGATGCTCCACAATGTGAAGTACTAGGACGGATGAAACCCTTATCTAACAATTATCGAAATTGAATTTTCAACTCACTTAATTTAGCAGGTGCAAATTTATACGGTGCCATAAAAATCGGTGTCGTGCTAGGCACTAAATCAATAGAGAACTCGATCTTTCGGTGAGGTGGAAAACTAATACGATCCTCGGAAAATACATCGAGGTATTCACAAGCCACCATTGGCAACTCAACGCGGACTTCATCATATTCACTATTCAAAAAGCTAGCAAGGAGGCAACTAAGCTCACTCCGCCCACACGGATCATATATCGGCTATAAAACTCTATCCATCCAGTCCCCCAAGAAATAAAAACAATCACTATTTAGGGTACATACAGTAACCTTCTGACAGTAGGAATTTATAACAGTCTGGTATGACGATAACCAGTCCATACCCAAAATAACATCAAAACTAGACATATTAATCAATACAAATGCAAATGGAAGTCGACGACCGGCAACCTCTATGTCACAACCCCGACATCCCTGTTTCAAAATAACCACACCACCGATAGATGACTCTACACAGATAGGAGATGCTAACTGAGTCAACGATAACCCCAAAATCGATGCAAATGCAGAAGAGACAAAAGAATGGGATGCACCCATATCAATTAACACATTAGTAACTAAATTGCAAAACAAGAAGGTACCTCTCACTACATAAAGTCTGCACTAGATCCGCACGCAAACATACCTGCATACTGTAGGGCCTCGATTACTGCTCATCCCACGGAGCATAAGATCGATGTAATCGATGGTAGAAGAGGCTCCCTAATTGGCCCTCGAGGCTGTCTTGATCTTGCAGTGGGTGGCTCTGTGTATGTTTCGAACCAAACGCACCAGGTGTGCCACCCAACTATGGACAAAATCTCTTCAGGTGACCCGCCTACCCATATTGATACGCCTACCCATATTGATAACATGTGAGTAGCTACCCTCTCCCCTGTCTCTAACTCTAAGAACGAGCTGAAGATGATGCTGCTCGTTGCCCTCATCCTCTCTGTAGGCAAGCTAGAGACTTGTGGCCCAAGTGATGTCTCCCTGACCACCTCTCCCAGATCCCAAACTCGGTACTGGAAAAGTAGACCTCGACTGAGCTCCCTAGGACAACTGAGGGTTAGAACCCCTTTGCCTCTTACTATCCCCTTGCACATCCTAACTCCTTCTGGAGCCCCTCATCTTCTCTTCCTCCATCTGTATTACGGTCTCCAAGTAAGCCGTCACATCCACAAGGCGTCTATACTCCCTAATCATCGACCCCGCCACTTTAAACATGAGCCCAGTTCTCAACTACTTCTCAAACTCCAGACAACGGCGCTCCTCAATCGCCACTAACTTCGGTGCAAATCTCGACAAACTGGTGAATGTGGCCTCAAACTCAACCACTGGTGTATTCAACTGCACAAACTTAGAGAACTAATCTCTCAACTTTCCCCTACCTGTGGGAGGCAAGAACTTATCTTGGAAGGCGTCAACAAAAGCCTCCTAAGTCTCTCCAATGCGCCCTCGCACATACTTCCACCATTGCCCTGCGTTTTCTTTCAGTTGGAAGGAAGCCAAGGCCACTTTCAAACTCCCGTCTTCGATGCCGAGCATCTCAAACGTCTTCACCATCTGTTTTAGCCACTCATTAGCTTTCAGTGGCTCATTGGGATCACCCAAAAACTCGTACGAATTTGACCAGAAGAACTCTCTCTTCAGAAAAATGGCCCTGCTTCAACTACTTGGGCCTAGACTTGATTCTCAGCCTTGAGAATGTCCATAAATTCCCTCAATGCTCCAACCATTTCACAAGCTAAGGCGCTCATGGCTTGCTGAACAACTAGTTCAACCATATTGGCCTGACCAACACTCTCCTCTTATACCGGAATATCATCCGGTATCGGCATATCCTGCCGTTTAGGTCTACTATGCCTACCACCACGTCCATGTCCTGACATCCTAATAAAGGTAACAAAAGAAATTAGCACATTTACAAATGTGCCAAAGCTAATTCACTTACGTCCTAATACAATAGACAATAGTAATTCACTCCACATAGGCAAATAATTACATAAACACATACGAATCTCATTCCCGGATAATGACTGTCCCGTAGCGTTGCCATAGTTCCAATTAAAAACAACAGTGATCAAGTGCTTTTCTAATAAGACTCCTAGAAACCTGTGGACTCAATAAATATCCTAGAAATTCAATCCCATACCCATATAATCACATAAGCATGTTATCATATAAGCACATATTGTTCACATTTAAGTCTCTAGCGAGCGAGACAAACCTATTGTGGTACTAACCACTTCCACGTACCCAAAGTATTCAAACCTAGTACGTTCTGATACCAAGTTGTAACGCCTCCAAAATATAATAATAAATCTGATCCTTATAACAGAATGTTAATAGAAATGATATGTTTTCATTCATCAGAGTTCGTATTACAAAAGGTCAACACATGCAATATACATTCATTAATGTTCATCCTGAATCTATAGCATGTACTACTAGTTAATAACCTATAAAAAATAAATGCTCTATAGGCTTACACTTTTCCAAGACATTACTTAGTTACAGCAAAAAGAAGAGTCTAACTCAATACAATTTAGCTCTTGGCTATACAAAATAAATAAAACAAAAAGAAGCTCTTCCTCAAAGTCTCCCCAAACTACTGTCTCGGTGGAGACATGTCTCCAATACCTGAAAATGGTTCCCAAGAAGAGTGAGCCAAAGCCCAGTAGAAACATACTAACACAATATATAAGAATTAACAAGATATAAGTATGATGTACATGTTCATCGTTCTATGACAAAATCTGTCTAACTTTTCCTATAACCATGTTATGCCAAACTTGCATCTCAGTTAATTCATTTTGGTTCGATATATACATCCACTGCATTTAACCCATCAACAAAGGTTGCATCTCACAAGTTTCCAACAGATAAAATCATCATACAAATACATTCACTTCTATTTTCCATTTTACGAAAATTTCATTTGCAGGAATTGACACCCATGTAAACAAATGGTTTTCGGGACTTTCACCTTGGACACACAGGCCAACACAGTTCAATGGAGTCCATCCCATTTCTCCTCCTCAAAACATGGAGTACATCCATTTTCTCCTCTCAAATACCATACATATGCAATGTATATCATTCATAATTATATTCAATGATGATGGTTAAGAGATTAGTTTCAATTCGCCTAATCCACATGCGATGTCTACAATAATCATGACTATCTTCCACCGATAGCCCAAAGTAGATATTTCTAAACAGATATACAATCTCCATAACAGATAAACCATTAAATTTCCATAGGTGAGTGATTAAACAAATCCAACAATATCATTCATATATACATTCTCCTAATTTCACATTTTCCATACCAATTTCATTATTTATACAAAATAATTATCCAAGACATTTTAGGGCAAAGCTCCTCATATTTCCAACTATTAACTCAAAGATCAAAATCAAGTATTTAGCACAAGATGATTTCATATCCAAACCCCATAATCATTTATGTAACACCCACATAGAAACCCCTCTTTTCATATTTGAACCCAAACCCTAGGTTTGCTCAAAACATCTCCAAATCTCACCATTTTTACACAACAGCCTATAACCAAGTTAAAACTTAGATTAAGGTGTAGAGAGTCCCTACCTCAAGTTTAGAAGATCAATGGAGTAAGAAAAAACTTCAACGACACCGAAACCAAACTCTAATCGGATCAAAATGGAGCTCTCAAAATGCTCTACCTTTTTCCAAAGACACTAGGCCGGAGAGATCAACGGTTCTAGGAGAAAATGTAGAGAGATAGAAAGAGTATTTTCGAGAGAGAGTGTCTCACTTTAGGATTTTTGGAAGAAAAGATCTGAAAAAAGTGATGTAAAAAGTCATTTTCGCGATTTAATATACGCATTGTCCACTCGAGCGGAAGAGTCGACGCTACAAAAATTGTTCTGCTTGAATGTAGAATACACCCATCCAGTACTTTTGCAGTGAATAGACAAACAGCTCGAGCTCAAGAAAAGACACTCGAGCGCCCACTCGCTTGAGCGTAGAAAACGCCGCTAGAGCGTAGAAAACATTCCTCCAGTACTTTTGCAGACGTGCAAAGTACTGAGAGTTCGCAAATCCCGCTCAAGTGCAAGAAGTGCTGCTTGAGTGGAGGAACAAAAATTACAAAGCCCGCTTGAGCAGAAGAGCAAAAATCTGGGCAAAAAATATTTGGAAAAACAAGCAACCGATCTGTTCCAAACGCACAACTATAATCCAATAACCAAATTTAAGGGGAATCAAGGGAAAAACAACAATGACCAACATTCAGAAATCATAAACCCGAGTCCAGACTACCACCAGTGTCGGGTCAAAACCGGGATCGCTATATTCAAAATTATAATTTTGCATACTACGGTAGTAATTTGTTAAATTATAGCAATGATGTTCTAAAAGCATCCCCAACAGTTTACTTAAATCTTACCTTAAAATATTATTAAAAAATTCATTCCCTATTTTAGGAATCACTTTTTCATTTACTATCCTCATCAAACTCTCTATTCTATTAAAATAATATTTTTAATTACTTTTAAATTTAATTTTTTTTAATAATAAAATAATGAAAAGCTAACCAAACATCAGTAGCACAGCAGCATAACAACACAATAGAGGAAAACAAATAGAGGAGGTCGACCGACCGGACGACCGAGCAGTCGACTGATTAGGTCATTTTTGGGCATTTTTCTTCTTCAGCTACAGGATACTTCTTCAGCTACAGGATACTCACGGACATCCAGGGAACATCCAAGGGACTTCCCCTTCACGCCTTCAACGAAATAAAATAATAATTTATCAAATATAAGGGAGTTACAGTGACTCCTTACAAATAGGGAAGTCACTTTAACAAAAATTAGTTTAGGAAATTGTTTAGGGGAGCTGCTGGAGGTGTATCTCTTAAAATAGGTAAGGGATGGGTTTAGAGGGATTGTTGGGGATGCTCTAATAGTGTAAAGTTATTTTTGAAAAATCTCAACTAACTTTTCCTTCAATTTTGTATGTGATGTTGGGATATAGATTTTTAAATATTTTTTATGAGTTAATTACCTAAAAGTCCTATTTACAAATATTACGATAGTTCAGATCCTATCTAAGATTTTTTGAACCAATAAATCTTATTTAGTAAAATTTAGAATATTATCACTTTTTTTTTTCAATTTTTAAAATTAAGAACATTATCAATTTTACATAGTAATGTTATAGATAATTGTTTCAGTAATTGATGCAAAAAATAAAGTATGAGATTAAACGTTTTTACCCTTTTAATTATTGGTTTGATTTAACTATCAAATAAAATCGAGAACATTATTAGTTTTTTCCAATTTTAAAATTGAAAATATTATCAGTTTTTTTCATTTTTATAGCTTCTTTTTTTTTTTTTTTTTTTTTTTTTTTTTTTTTCCAGTTTTGCACATCAATGTTCTATCATCATACTCTTTTATAGACACAAAATTTTAAATTTTGCACAAAAAAATAATTCATTTTTTTCAAAGTTTTTTCAATTTGAAAGTTAATGTGTTAAAATTTTAAAAATTAAATAAATGTCAAACCATCATGTTTCTTTATAGATAATCATAAATAATGAACTACATTATTTGAAAAGTAATTCCGACTATTAAAAATTAAATGGGACTAAAAGCTCAAAAAAATCGTAGTTAGGACTTAATGGAGTATAAGCTCATAAGTTAGGTCTTGTGTGTAAATATCTTTTTTTTTTTATTGTTTATTTTTTGTCTTTTTATGACCTTTTCAAAAAAAAAAAAAATCTAAAATAGATAAATATTTACCTTCTACCCAACTAAATAAATATAAAAAATTAAAAAAAATCAAAATATGATTATAAAATTATTGGCAAATTTATGATGTTTAATTATTAAACAAACTAGTAATTGACTCGTGCAATGCATGTGCTATTTTTTTTCAAAAATATTTGATGGTACAATATGTGTTATAAAATAATAATAATTATTTTAATTTAAAATTAAAATATGATTTTAACTATTTATTCTGATAATATTTGCGCTATCGTTCTATAAAATTGTTACTGAATACTTATATATATATATATATATATTAATTTTAGTTAAATTATTCGTGTATTTTGATAATTTTAGTGCTATCATATTATAAAGGTATAATTATCATATAATAATTTTATATAATATATATTAAATTATAAAATAGTAAAATAAATACTCATTTTGATATTAAAAATAATAGTTTAATTAAAAAAAATAGTAACGTAGAATTAAAAGTAATTCTAACTATTTAATTTTCTTTTATATTTATTTGAAAAATAAATATATGTAGAAATAGAAATTATATAAAATTTATTAAAAAAATTAAATATAAATATGTTGCAGTTTGATTATCATATAATGATTTTATATGATATATATATATTAAACTATGAGATTGTAAAATAAATACTCTTAATTAAATTAAAATATCAACTATATAAAAGAAATTTAACAATGACTAACCAATAAATAATCATCTAAACCCCCCAAAAAAATTAAAAACATTCAAAAAATAGATACATCTCAGTATGTGAAGTGATTAATTATCTGTAATATAACATCAAAACATAAAAGAACTTATTGTTCAACAATTGAAAAATAACTCAAACAATAAATTCAAACTTTAGAGATTCCTTGACAATATCATTATTGTGCAGATTTTTTCTTTTGTAAGCTATGATTATATAAAATAATATAGGAATGAAAATATAATTTCATATATAGAATCACTATAAAATTTAAATAACAAATCCATAATATAGAATTGGTATTGGATATGAAATTACGTATGAAAAAGAAGAAAAAAAATTTAGCATTAAAAAAAAAAATTCTATCCTTGAAAGATTTAAGAAGAAAAATATGAAACACAAAATTGGTATTAAGTTTGTGGATTGTTTCAATTTACCATGAAAAATATATGAAAAAGAAATATTTGTCAAATAGAATCCATATAAAATAGGTAAAGTTAGTATAATTTAAATTAGGTTTGGGTTTATGTAGAACTTTATATGTAATTAAAAAAATACATACTGACGTGACTCTTTTAGAAAAAAGTAAATCTTTATAATGTATCACCTAAGTATTGAAAAAGCGTTACTTTTAATAATATATAATAGTAGGCGACCAGTGCGATGCACGAGAATTTATTTTTAAAATAAAAATTTGATTTTGTGCTTTAATACTTTATATGTAGAAAATTTTAATAATTGAAAGTCAAATACAAATAGATTTACTAATAGGTTGATGAAAATTTTTGTCACCATGTGTGACCCTATATAAAATAAGCTTCCTGACCTGGATTTTTAATCCTGACCAGTCCGACCGGTTTCAAATGCTAAAGAAAATGAGATTCAAGCTCGTTGGCAACAAGGACAAAGAGTACTTTCATTACGGAATAAAAGTTGTGGACTAGTTGATATTTGGACGGACTACAAAGATACGTTGTTGGGAAATGTTTGAAGTATTTAGAAGGGTGCCATATATTTAATGGCTGCTATTGTTAGTGAAAAAAAACACAAAATTACGTCAATTTTTTCAAGGTAAAAAAGAAAAAGAAAAAAAAGAGAGTATATTCTTAATTACTTGAAATTAAATCATCATTTATGTTAATCAAATTTACCAAAAATCATGAATTTCACTTGTATCAAAATATTTTTTTCTAAAAAAAATAAAAACAACGAAAATTTCTATAATATATAAATTACGGCTTGGTTATAACTCATATTGTATTATTTTGGTTATTAATCAATAACTTTTTTACTAATTTTTCTTATGTTTTTAGTTATGTCTAAGCGGTGTGTTGGATATTTAATTATGTTTTAAGTGGTGTTTGATTATAATTTATTATAATACTTTTATATGACAATATTTACATATTTTATTATATAAAAAAGTGCTTAAGATGAGTTCACTCAAATTATTTTTAAAAATAAACTATATATTTTTTGATGACAAATATATTAAATTAAATAAATTATAATTATCACATTAACTTAATTTTGTATGTTGACAATACACACCAAAATATATTACAACCCTGGATAAGCTCCACCAACTCAGACATCCCCTGTTCAAATCATACTAGTGAAAGGGCCGCGTGCAAGGCACGCTAACTAATGCCCAATAGTGCCCATTACGTTGAAATTTATAAACATATCTAGTCTAGAGTTGAAAATTATATGGAGAGAAAAAGGTTATGTAGATATAAACCAACTTTGAAATGAGCCATTTGATTAGTTGAAAACAATTGCAAAAGAATTTGTCGCAAGAGATAAACATAATCGGTAATACTAAAAAATAAGTGTAACAAAATAACCAAGCGATTTTTCACTCCAAGCATCCAAACAAAGCAAAATATTCTCCCTCTTGTAGCAAAGAACTACAGTAGCAGAAAATATACGATAGCCATATGACAAGTAGTACCCTGCTTCAAACAAGCAACATTAGTAGTCGGTGGTATTACATGTACCAATTAATATATCAATCAGTATATTAACATATGTTATGGCATTATTACTTTAAAATTATAACTCTATCCATTATACAAATTATAAACACCCAAAATCTCTATAATTACGTCACATCATCTATTAGTACACTAATTAATATATCAATTGGTGCATATAGAATTATTCAACAAATAAACATAACAAACATGTACCTTGCCTTGCCTTTTCATGGGTAGCTACCTCACAAACATGAAATAAACTCCCAAAAAAGTTGAAGTAAGACTTCAGATACAATTATGATTTATTAGCTAATGTGAGGTTCTAAATTTAAAGAAATCAATCAAATACAAATTGGAAAAACAAAAGAAGAAAACTGTAGCAAAAATTGGAAAATAGCTTTGAAGGACACTGTATACAAAGCAGCTAAGGCTCTTTGTTTTATTTTATTTTATTTTTGGATAAATAAAACCTAAGGCACTTTATTTTCCAAGTACAAAGAATACAAATGAAGGATATAGAGTAAGATTTTGTAAAGAGAGTAAAACATATCACTCCAATCTCTGAAATGTAAATCATGTGTAAATATATCAGTCACAAGAGCTAAATTGTATTTAAGGGGAAATCGTAAGAAATAGTTAGAAGTATATTTTATTACTCTAAAGACAACACACATATTACACGGACTATCTAAAACTCGGATCTCTTTTTGAAGCAATTAATTTAGTCAGAGGCAGGAACCAATGCCACTCCACTTCAGGTAAACACATGAAAGGTAAAGTACCCAAATCAGTTAGCAAAATACCAATCTTTGCAAAGAAAGAAATGAAACCTCATTTTTTTCCTTTTCATAGACCTCGAACTGGTAAAAGCTTAGCGAAAAACATGTTATTGACCCTCAAACTCAGCACTAAAACCATTAGCGAAATTAGAAGCCAATAGTTGTAAAATCCATGCAAACATAGGCTTAAAGCAAAGAAATACAAATCCATGAAAGTAGAAGATACCAAAATAGCAAACGAAACAGACAAATAGACAACATGGTAAAGGTCAACCATAAGTGGGGAAAAAAAGACAAAAGAACGGAATTTTTAAATAACATAGATAGGAATTCATGGAAGTAAACACCCCAAAAGAACAAAGACTACAAACTTTCTGACAGCTAGCTCATGCTCAAAAGCAGATATAAATTGCTAGTTCTAAAATGCGAGCTCCTAAATTCAAGAGCCACTTTTCAAACACAACCTGTCATCATTGAATGAAATTTGGAAGACATGTTCTATAAGGACAAGCAAAAAGTAGCAGCAGTTTTTTTCATTTAACATCTGAATTGAAAAAGAAGAATGTGAAGAAAAATGAGTACCACCACTAACACCAAACAAAGAAGAAATACCAACGGTTTTGATGCATTACAAAACATACAGATATATATAGAACCAGCATCTTTTAGTTCCTTTATTGCAGATATGTACAAATTACAAATAAACAATAAGTCTAATTTTAAATATATTAAAAACATAAAAGCAAGGAAAATTCAAGAACAAGAATGAGAAAGAAATGTGCAATTAAAAGGTAAAAGAATAACAGGTTCATGAATGATTTGCAACATTGTCCTAATCTATACCTTCATATTGCTTTTTATTTTGATGAGTAGCTTCTAGTTTCTAGCTATAATATTCTTTTCTTTCAAATACCTTAATAAAAAAGGACTAAAATCTAGTTATGCTTCCTTCTGTTTTATAGTATGATTTTTTTTTTTTTTTGGGATAAATTCCTTCTGTTTTATAGTATGATTACCTAACATAATAATGCGCGGACTTTGTTAATTTCAATTTGGAAATAATATTCACCTTCTTTAGGTTGGTACCATTTGAAGAACTGTTTTCAAAATGAATTTAAGCAAGCCCATAACTCACAGGATCATTCCTTTTAGTATCATAACACATCATGAATTCCCATTGAAGAGGCTTATTCTACTGCCACTCAAGTAGAATTCATAACATTCAAATTATACACCCATCGTAACATCATAACCCTCATTTTGTGCTCCAACAATACCACAATCTGACCCCAAGATCAGATGATTAGAAGTTGTTAGCAATCTCAAACTACATTTAACAATTCAGATACCATAGCTCATTGTCAATTGTATTATATATACTGCTAGGAGACTTCACAATTGTTAACAAAAAAAGAAAAGAAAAGAAAATTAATCGCATGACGAATTGGGATAACCAAACATGCTTACGATGTTCTAATGTAAGGAATTTGTGTTGGTTAATCATGCAGGGAAATAGCTATGTCTATGAAACTTTCTTGTGGCCATATGTAGCAAAGCACAAGTCGGACATTGACAGGAATTTGCAGCAACTGAGGACCAGGGCATGGGACTTGGTGTTTTACTATCAGTGAAAGTGCTCAAAGCTGGGGCAAACAACATTCTTCCAAATTATTTAGTACTTGGTTGCTTAGTCTAGAAATATCACAAAAACTAAAAATGAGGTATGGTTTTCCCATGTTAGCTCTCTCTCTATCATTTTTAGCTTGCTGGTAACTCAAGTGTACTGGTCCATAGTGGCATGACATGCATTCACATACTTGTAAATGACAAATTTGAATTTTAGAAATACTTTTGGTATATATGAATTTGATGGCTTGAAAATCTAGGCCATATAAGTATTTTTTACGACATTATTAAACTGAGCCTTGTTTTTTGGTTGTAATTTTTGTCAATCCTTTCAAAAAGTACCACTTGGTTAAACAAATTTCAATTGCAGAGATTTGTTACTAAATGTTTATGGGAAGATGATTTGTGATACCTAAACATAAATCACTTGTGTGAAGGTGGTCCTGTTTTCATTCTTCATGATTTCAAAAGCAAATATAATGAAAAATTTGAAACACCTATCATTTTCATTTTTATGCAAGAAAAAAAAAAACAGTTTTAAAATGTCAAAAACAACTTTTTGATATTTCCTAAAAGTGAGTTGCTTTCAGAAATTTTTTCCCAAAACAATTCACCAAACAATTTTTACTTGCGTTTTTGCACAAAAAAAAAAAGAAATATGAAACAAAAAATCAAAACACAACCAAACAGACAACCATATTGCTTGAGCCCAATGTTAAGAAAACAAGTACATACCATAACTCAATGTTAAGAAAACAAGCACATACCGTTAGCTTATGTAATGACTGTCCTCATTGACACATTGAACAACCCACCTTAATGTAGCTAACAATGCATAATGTTTTTGACTTCAAGATAGTTGCAACAATCTTGTGGCAATATCTTCAATCCACAAGGCATATTGAAGGACCACATTATCTTGAAGTTTTTGTTCTGCTTTGTTTCTAATTGATATTTTGAAGTCATATTAAATTTAACTATTAATGAATCTTTGTATGGTTTCTTTGAAGTGTTTCAAAAAGAGAGTTTTCTTCACTTGGCTTTCATGTTTTTTTTTTTTTTTTGATTGGCCACTTGACTTTCATGTTAAAGGCATCCTCCATAAGGTGATGTGCTACTGTGCTGTTGTAAATCATTATATAAGTGAATGATTGACGAGATAATGTGTATCTTTGTTCTCGCTACATTTTTAGCGAGTATTTGGATCTTTGTATAAAGGGAACACAGGCAAATATTGTCCCATTTTTTTTTACTTATTATGATTATTATTGTTATTTTTCTATTTTCTTTCATTTCATAGTTCTCATGAATGATTTGGTTTTGAATTAGATTGAGGCTGATTGGAATCATGTTATTGAACTTGCTAAAGTTCGAATTGCTTTTTAAGTTTAGGCAAGTAAGGAAGATATTCCTTTTCAATATTCATAGGATGATATCTTGGAAAGTTTTGAAGTTGAATTAGTGCTCCAAACTGTTAAGTTTTAGAAGTGCTGAATGTTTTTATAGGCTTTTGTATTTCCTATTTGGTCTGTGGATCACCTATGTACTATGTTGATCATTTTACTTCTATTTTTTGACAATTGTTCCATGATAATTGCTTCTGCTGGTAGTGTTCTTTGGCAAAACATGCTTGCTTGCTTTGCCTTTGTAGCTTTTGTACTGTTACTTTAATAAAATATTTATGATTGATGAATGTTTAATGATATGATCAGTGGTTGATGTTGAATCGATTTTCAAATCATTTATATAATAGTTACCCTTGCATTTTTTTTTTAACAAGTAGGATTCTTATATATAAAAAAATTTAAAAACTTTTTTTTTTAAAAAAAAGGGAAAAAAAAATCAGACATGTTCATAATAATAATTACGAATGAAGAATAGTGTATTCCTCTGTTATATGAACACCCAACATGCAAAAGGTAGTAGTAATATTATAGCTGAAGTTGAACCGAACAAACAACAAGGCAGATTGAAGGACTACATTATCAATGGTTGTTGTTGAACAAAAAACTTGTAGTTTAAGAGGCATTATTTTTAAATTGGTGAAGTTATCTAGCATGAGTTTCTAAGTAATCAAATCTCTATGAATGAGTTTCTAATGTGTTTGCAAAGGGGCTAAGTACATGAAAAAGATTCTTAGATATTTATATATTATATATGGAACAATTTTTTTTTTCAAAGCAAACAATAAACTTCAGCAAAAAATCAATTTCGCATAATTATTTTACAACATATAAGAAGAATTTAAGAAACCCTAACTCTATACAGTGAGAGCCCAACAAACTTCTATAGAAAATACCAAAATTAATTTTCATGAGACTCTTGTAAGTTAGATTAAAAAAATGTACAGGACAAAAAACAAAGAACAGAAGAGGAGTGCATATCTGGCTGGAAAAAGGGGGGGAAATTAGGGAAATGAGAAGTAGGCTCCAAGGTACAATCCAACAATATATGTATGTACACACAATGAAAAATTTAAAAACTATCCCATAACAACTTAAAATTTAAAATTAACTAACTAAGAACAAAATAGGACTAATAATGCTGAACTACCAAATATAATAACATAACAACTAAAATCTTCTTTAACTGCAGAGAACAAGGTGGTTACATAGTGCTATAAGATTCTACAAGCAGATAAGATAAAACACATCAAAAGGGAAAAAGCAGAAAAATGAGAAGGCCAAAAAAAACCAAAAAAAAAAAAAAAAAATCAAAAAACAATTAAAAATGACCAACAAACATAGTGAAACAATTTAATACCATTTCCACCCTAAACAAACAGTAACAAAATAACAATACAAGAAAATAGTGCACTAGACAAAAAAAACTCATAATATTAAGCACAGAATCCCAAAGACCTCAGCACAGAATATGATCAACCAAATTAATTTTTAGCTCAAATTGTAAGCCAAATTGCACAATAAAAATGAAAAATAAAATAAAATTAACTAATGAGAAAGAAATACCAAGAAACAAATATAATCTACCAAAAATACATAACAAACCTCAAAACACCATTGTGTTAGACCCCTCAAGAACTTGGAGTTCCCTTAAGGGTTCTCTAATTTTAGATTCAAGAAATTAATTTTTTTTTATATACAATCACAACTAAGTTAAGGATCCTAATTTTCGTAACCGAACACCAATTGTTTTAGATTAACAAATTTTTTAAAAGAAATTAGTGTTCAACCCATTAAAGAACCCAATTTCATAATAAGCAATTGACATTGAAGATATTTTTCCCATCACAAAGAAATATGAAACCACTAAATATGAAGCAAACCATTGGCGAAGACTCCAATGGCTATGTGTAGTTTTCCTCACGTTTCTATTTAACCCTCCATAGTGGCCCAAGGCATTGACCCCCAATCAAATTAAAAAATGATTCATACTAATGTGGTATAATTCTCTTTTATGAATGAAACGCAAACAAAAGTCATTTCCAAACCAAAAAAAAGCAATGAAGAGAAAAGATTGGACCTTTTTTTTTTTTTTGGTTCACCACCCGGTATCCGACCCTTAGGCCGACTAATCCGGATTCGGGGAGTAGTTTTGGATGGTTAGACTCAAATCCCCTCCCAATTGGCGATGCGGGGAATCGAACCGTGGTCCTTCCTACCAAGTCAAGCTCCAATCGCCACTTGACCACCAACCAATCGACCTTTAACCATTCTAACTAATTTCTTAACCACTTGACCACCAACCACTTGACCACCAACCAATCGATCTTAAAGTCAAGCTCCATGGTTAAAGGTATTTCGATTTGAATGGTTAAAGGTCCAATCTTAAAATTAACTAAAATAAAATTACAAACGCTAACTGGATCAAAAGGAACCTAAAATCGAAATACCTAACATTCTTCATCTATGTCTTTACCTTAATAGAAGCTTGTGTCGTATTCTTCCATCCTTGAGCTCAATTTCCGTTTGATTCGCTGGTGAACACTATGAATACCCACAAAAAATAAAACAAATCAGCACCACAGAGGAGACGTCATCTCTTTACCTTAATAGAAGCTTGTGTCGTATTCTTCCATCCTTGAGCTCAATTTCCGTTTGATTCGCTGGTGAACACTATGAATACCCCCACAAAAAATAAAACAAATCAGCACCACAGAGGAGACGTCATCAGCGGTGGCCAGAGGAGAGAGGAGGGAGGAGGGAGGAGGTGGTAGAATATCGTGGTCGGTGGAGGGAGATCATCGTTGAGAAGAGAAGGGAGGGTTCTCTGAGACAGATTATAGAGAGAGAGAGAGAGAGAGAGAGAGGGAGGGTATACTATGGATCTTTGATGTGATAAACAGCTGTAAGAAATTTGAGGTTAGTTTTCCATTAATACCCTTGCATCCAAAGAAGAAAAGCTATAAAGCACAAGGTCAAAACCGACTTTTCAACTATTAAAAACACTGTTCATATTCGGCTGAAACTACTGTTCACCTTGTATCCGTGCTTTATATATATTGTATAGATATAGATATAGATATAGAGATTGAATTGAAGGGGAAACCGCGCCCAAAACAGAAAGAAAAAAAAAAAATTCAATTCAATGTAGATTTATAAAAATAATTATAAATAAATGATAAACTTTATAAACATTGATAATTAAAGTCATAAAAAAATTTCATGAATTTTAATAACTTTTTGATAGTACCACCGATTAATAATTTTTTGAAAAAAAAAATTCCAAAAAGAAAAGGGTTACAAAAGAAAATTCTATTTTTTTTCAAAAACACTTTTCAGAAAATTTTACTTTTTGTTTTCTGTATTTTTTTTTCATTTTTACTGATTTTTTTAAATATTTTAAGTAATTTTTTTTACTTTTTAAACATATCTAACATAAATATACCTAAAAAGTAAAAAAATTGTGAAAAAAACCTTTTAAAAATTCACTAAATACCAAAAATACAAAAAAAAATACGAAAATTCAGTATATTTTTTATATTTTTATGTACTTATAAATTTTTTAAAATATTTTTTCATAAATTTTTTACTTTTTAGATATATCTAAGTAAAGTGCATTTAAAAAAGTAAAAAACTGTTTAAAATTAAAAAAATATTCACTAAAAACAAAAAAATCAAAAAATTCAATTTTCAAAAAACTTAATTTAGAAAACTTAAACCAAGAACACTCAACATGTTCTCCATCAAACACACAGAGAAAAGGAATGGAAAGGGACACAACTGCATAGATGAACAGGGCAAAAGTAAGCCTTTCATTACAAAGAAAAAAAAAGAAGAAAGATATACAAGAAGGCTCAATACACGACTCCAAAGGAGTCAAAAATCACCACAAACATATTGTAACATTAACTAGTGAAGCCCCTAGTGACTATTATTCATGGTGGGATAATAGGAGTGTGGCATACAGAAGCTCATTCCATGAGTCTGGAACCCCTGGAAGGCACCAATGGCTGCAGTCTTGAATCGTCCCTGCACTGTTCTGTGGCTTTGGCAGCCTGAAAATTGAGGGGTGTCCGTCTTTTCTGTAATCTGTCATCTTCGTTATGTTCAGATAAAACACTGGTGTCTTCATCTCTGCTATTACTGACTCGAGCACACTCATCATCCATGGATATGGCACTAGGTAGGCGTCATTTTTGATTGGTTCAGTCTCACCATCGCAGTTTCCACCAGAGTTCCACTGACCTCCTCTGCATTGTCAAAAAATCCAATAGCTTGTCAAAAAAAATAACGAAAAAGAAAACAATCCCGGATGGCCTCATACTTTGTGCTAAATGACTTTGAAATTTTAGTTTCACTAGCTCACTGAACTTAGCGTAGGAGGTCCCCAGGGGCACCAAATTACAAAATTAAGCGGTTTTTGACAGAGAGGTTTGAGTCAGGCAAGGTTGGATTAGTCTACTGCAGTTTCAGCGCTAGTAATGATTCAGGCTCAAATTGGCCCCAAGTGATTGCATTTTAGTATTTGTAACAGTTTTTGTTGCGAAAAGAAGCAATAATTTTCAATATTTGGTAACATTTTTGTTTTCAAAGATTTTGAGAATTAGAAACAAACCGGAAATGAGAAGCTGAGTATCCTTGAAAGAAGACCCTGGTTCGATTGGCGTTGATATTGGCATCAACCCATTGCGCCCATGTCCTCAACGCCCTCGTATACGCCTCTGCCACTTCTAGTCTGGGATATACGTGATTTCCCTCTTGAAAGTAATTGTTTCTGAAATTAACAAAGCCATATCATAATTATCAATGGTTGGTGATCATAATCTTTGCTGTGATTTTGAAAGTACTTCTATAGTACTAGAATTTTACCCTTTATAGGTTTTCTGGTGAGTCCACCAGTGACCGGTATTGAAGATGATTATGTCAGCATCATGGTACTTTGTTGGGGAGCCTTGAATCATGTCGAGTCTCAGCGTTTCTCTTCGCGTTCCTGCCTTATCCAAAATCCTCCATTCTTGAACAAGGAATGGTGATTTTATGAAGTCAATTGAGAACTTATAATCCTAAACAATTCGCAGAAACTATGTAAGAAATAGTAATTCAGGAACAGAATCAATATTGAAGAACAAACAAGGTTTTTGAATTTGTAACAACCTTGAATCTGAAAGAATAGAACCCTTGAGTCCTGAATTCGCGCCTACCCGAAACTTCATAGACTTTTCTTTTATCGGGCAATGATTCTCTCAAAGCACAGACCAATGATTCCCACATGTTTCTGTTCAATGAATCCCCAACAAAAACCAATCTTTTCCCTCTCAACATCTTCAACATTTTCAACCCATCAAACCTACATCATTCAAAACAGAGACAACAGTGCGAAAAGAGAAAACAAAACCTTATCAAATCAGACAAAGACTACATGAAAGCTACATACGATGAAAAATTGAAGAGGGTTAATATAAGACCTCGGAATTTGGCACCCATGTGGCTTCCACCGGAGCCTGAGGTAATCAGAATCAGGCCGGCCATTCTTGAAACAATCGAAGGAGCCATCAACAAACGGGCAAGACCCGGGCTGATAAAGCGGGTTAGAATCGTCTACAGCCCAATTACCATCAAAGATATCACAAGAAGTGATGTCCCCTGTTTCATTATCCCCTGTTTTTCTTGAATTCATGTTACTTGTTGTTACAGAGGAGAGACCAGTGGAGTCAGCACAACTCCTACCGGAGAACAAGGCGAAATAGGCGGTTGAGGAAGAGACGGAGGAGAGAGAGAGGAGGCGGGAGGCGAGAGTGGAGGCGATGGTGGTGGTTGGAGAGGCGTCGGAGAATGGGGAGGTGAAGTAGAAGAAGAAGAGAGCTGTGGTGAGAAGCAATGCAGTGATTGCTTGAGTTCTGGATCGAGAGAGAGGGAAAGAGAGGGTTCTTGAGAAGTGAGAGAGAGTGAAGTAGAGGTTCTTGAGAGAGGCCATTGGAGGAGGATCAATGGAGGAAAGGGATGGTGATGAAAAGAAATGAGTAGTATTGTAGTGGTGGTGACTCTGTTTTTGTTCTTTTTTGTTGATTTCATCAGTGGCGGTTATGGCAAGTTATGGCATTGTCTTTTCAAGAACTTGGGATTTCTAATGTGGGATGCGCAACACGGAAATAAAAATGGTCCTCCCACGTCTAAAGGACAGTGGGTGGGTGTGTACTCTTATCCCATCCCATATAACACAAAATAAAAAAATAAAAAAAAAGTATATTTAATTTTTTTTTTCTTCTTTTTCTTCACATTTGTTAAAAACAAAAATATAAAAAAAAACACAAATACTTTGAAAACAAAAACATATTTGATGAGTTTTTAAAGGCGACAGTCGGTAGTAGAGGGTGGCCTAATGTGATAGCTACTAGAGTTGGTAGCCAATGTGTCATGCAGAGATTATGAAGTGACTAGAAGATCACTAGAACGTGATTAGAGGTTACACGCAGTGAATGGAGGTTGTTAGAGATTATCAGTAGGTCATAAGAGGCCAGATGTGGTGGATGGTCACGGTGATCCAGTGGTGGGTAGTGGCCAGTGGGGTAGGAGAGGGAAGACAAAATAAAAAGTTTATTTTAAAAACAAAATAAGCTTCTTTGTTTTTCATTTTTAATTATTTTTAAAATTTTATAATCAATTCCACTTTCACAAAAATAATGTTTTTAGTTTTTTTAAAAAAATAAAAACAAAAATAGAAGCATTAAGGTTGACCCACACCAATTCCCATTCGATGGAGTTGGCTTTGGTTGTTGGCCAAAATTAAGGAATCTAATTTAACTAGTAAAGAAATTGTCAGGTTGAATAACTACGGAGATACAGAGATCAAGAAAAGATTAACCTATTTTAAGGTTTATTTTCTTAATTTCCAGTAGTTTGCATGTAATGTGTTTTTGAGTGATTAGCTTTGCTTCCAATCTCTTCGAGTGGGGATGCTCAAGACAAGATTTTAGTACTATTTTTTGGGTTGTGCTAACTTGAAAACAACATGGTTGGTTATTATTATGATCATGTTTTTAAGCACAATAGCCACCATTCTTTTTAGAGTGATGATAGAGAGTACTAGAGTTAGAATTTTAATGTCAACTTTAATAATGTGGCAATACATAAAAATAAAAAATAAAAATGCTTGGGAACAATAAATATGGAGCTCTAGGGAGAACTCTATTGAGTTGTCCCCTTATGATGTGATGGTTGTATCTTTCTTTTCTTTTTTTTTTTCTTTTTTTTTTTTGCATTTCTAGTTCATTAGAGCTGGTTTAGTGCTATTTTTTTTAGAGCTCTGAGTCAACTCTAAAAAAAAAATGCAACATCAAAAGTCAAAACAATAATGCTTGAGAGCACTAATTAGTGTTATCACTAATGATGTGGCAGTGGGTCCCACCCACTGTCACATCATTTGTTGTGCCTTGTGTTTTTTTTATTTTTTTGCCCTTTTCCACCTCATTAGTGGTGGGTTAGAGATACCAAATTAGTGGTATGTAGCATTGTTGCAAGTCAAAAATATCAAATCATAAGGTGGGGCCCACCTTTAGAGCTCCCTCTAGAACTCCTCATTTAGAGGTTTCAAACATATTTGTTCTTTTCAGTTTCTTAACGGGTCCGTTTATTTTGGATTATAGATGATGAAATTGGATTAGAATAGATGTAAAATTCGGTAATATTGTGTAGCCAAAAAGCCAACAACCCATATCAAAAAGTCAAAAATTTCCTTTTCTCTCTAGTTTTTACACATCTTTTCGTAAAAAGTCAAAAAGTCATCCTAAACATACTAATTTTTTTTTACATCACATTTTAGCTAAATAGCCAAAAAGTTACTAAATTAGCCTGTTCCCAAATGAGGCCTAGGAAGGGATGGGAAATTTTATTTCCACACACTACTTCCCCTCTTTCCACATCTTTTCTCAATACACACATTAAATAAATTTAAATTATCAACTTTCACTCAATACACATCCTACCATACCAAAAATATCCTTATCATCTTCATCCTCCAAACCCCAACCCTAATAAGCCACCACCGCTTTTATTTTTTCAAGGTAACTGGTATTGTGTTTTATCATCTACGGATGACATAAACATTTTTTTTTTGTTACATCTATGCAAATTGGCAATATCTCTTACAGTTGAAACAAATTGAAATGTGCATAACTATTCAAAATTCTATTTCAAGGAGATAAATTCTGAAAAATTGCTCAGATCAACGCAGTGTGTACTTTAGTCAACTCACCACCGTCACCAAGGGAGAAACAAACATAATGGTGAGAGCGCCCATGATGAGCAACGAGCAACGAATTCGTAATGGAATTTAGCATTAGCACCCCACCACAGCAAACATTTGCAATTTTTGATACAGGCAATAGTCTAATATGGATGCAACGTTCGCCTTGTGATAAGTGCTACAATCAGAATTGATTCGCACCAATTTATAACTGAGAAAAATCATCGACCTTCAGACAACAACTTTGTGTAAATTTTTACTGCAGAGGTCTAAAGTACTTTGACTTGCTTAGAAAAATCAATTTGCCAATATTTCTTGTCCTACATGGATGGAACAATGAGTACCAGATTCATTGCTGAGGAATCTTTTACTTTTGAAGCAAATGATTTTATTGAAAGAACCACACTCGAAAACATAGACTTCGGTTGTGGGACAAGGAACATAGATGGCTCAGGGTTAAGCGCTCCAAGCATTATAGGTTTGGGTAATGAAGGCGGAGGGAGATCGCAGTGGTGCGCCAATCTTTTTCTTAGGCAATGAGGGGTCGTAGCGGTGGGGAAGAGGGGACGGGAAGAGTGGAGAAGGGAAGAGTAGGCAGCCATGGATGGTGATGGTGGAAACTAATGGTTTAAGAGAGTTAGAGTTAGGGTTCTGGGAAAGGATATTTTGGTAATTTAATTTTAGAACAAAAATGTAATTAAAAAAATCATTAAGTGTGTGGAAAGAGAGAAAGTAGTGTGTGGAAATAGAATTTCCCATGAAATATGGTATTAAAAAAATAATCCCTTGAGATTAGAAGGGGATTTACTATTTTACCTTCTGTTATCATATCTAATTTATTGGGGTACTTACCAATTAGTCCTGTTAACTAGACTTATTTACCTACAAGTCCTAACTAATAAATTTAACACTATAAAAATAAGAGAGTGATAAATTTATCACTAAAAATTTATTCATAAAACAAAGAGACTGATAAATTTATCACTATAAAATTATTCATAAAAAAAAAGACTGATAAATTTATCTTTATCACTTAATAAATTATATCAAATAGGACTTAATGGGTAATAAGTCTCCAAAGTATGACCTATTGGGTAATAAGTCTCTAAAGTAGGACCAATTGGTAGTTTACCCTAATTTATTTACCCTACTTGATTAGTATGATCTTTTCTCTATCATTTTTTTAATTATTCCACCATTTTTTACTCCACCATTCTTTATGTCAAAATAATTTAATATAAAAATAAATTTAAATATAAAAATATAATAGTATAATAATATTTATACCAAAGAAAATTATATTAAAAAAATAAAATAGTACCAAAAAAAAAAAATTATGAATATAATTTTTAATATTAAAGTATGTAATGCATTAATTAGTTGGTATAAACCCAAATTTGGTAGTAATGCAACCAGAGAGTATTTATAGAATTTTACATGGTTAATTTCAATCATATCTCTCAAAACAAGCAGGACTGGTTATCAAACAAACATAATTTTTCTTAATCTTCTCACTAACAATCCCCTCACTAATAATCCATTCATTAACAATCACACCCAAACTACCTCTGAAAACAAACGGGTCCAAAAGTTAAATTGTTTTGAAAAAAATAAAAAATTCCACAAACAACTTGCTAAACAAATTTAGAAAACTGAATAGAAAACAGAAAACAAAAATGATACTAAATAGACCTATCATTACAAATTCTTCAACTATTACTGCATCATTATAAATTCTTAGGGGAAAAAAAAATTGATACAAAATCCTTGTGACAAACTATGACAATAACTATAATTACAGTTAATGACACCATAAACATAAGCCAGATCCCAGCTAATCAATATGAAAATCCTATGTGATTTGTGATTAGATAAAGATTAAAATATTTCAAAGCCAAAAATTCCAAAAACACTCAATCTAAAATCATCAAGTACTTACGAGAGTGATTTTAGTTTGTTTGTTTTTTAGGAATAAACAATAAATCAACACAATCGATTTTTTACGTGGAAAAACCACAATTGAAGAACCTTCAATTGTAATCAAAAACCACGGGCGAACCGCCACTAATCAATTCACTATAGAAGGACTACAAGGTTACAAAGAAATCATACAAATTACCCAAACCAGTCAATTTGTCTCTGAATCTTCTGTAACTCTTTCACCACGCCGCCATGCAGGCCCGATTCAAGTTGGTTCCACACCTCAACTTCACTTGTCGAATTAACGACTACGTAAAGAAACAAACACCTTTTGAAACTTTACGTAATGATCTTCGGATTCCACCGAAGAGAACACTCTTGAATATTAAGTATCAACCTCTTTGATGTATGAATTTCAACTCATGAGTTTTAGAACTCTCTCAAGAACATCAAAGAAAACTCACCAAACTCTCAGAAGAACACTTCAAACAAAAATCTATAATTCTTGAATCTGATCTAGAAAAAGTTAGATTGGTTTTAGGAGAAAACCATCTACTTATAGAAAACCAAAAAGAGTCCAAATCCTGAAAGAAACCAGTTACTTGAAAATTCCCGGATTCTGAAGCTCGCTCGAGCGAGGCTCCTCTCGCTCGAGCGAGGAGTGTATCTTGCGTGATTTCTACTAGTGACCTCGCTCGAGCCACGAGCCCTTCGCTCGAGCGAGGAAAACATCCTTTCAGGTTCAAGTGTAGGCCTTGATGCTTGGCTCGAGCCACCATGCTCTTCGCTCGAGCGCACAAACATGGCCTTCAGGTTTTGTCCAGACGACTTCGCTCGGCGGCGAGATCGCTGGCTCGAGCGAGGAAGGCAAAAAACACAGAAAAATTACAACTCAAACACAGAGTTTTGTTCGCGGGATTTTGACAAGATAGGACCTAACAATCTCCCCCTTTGTCAATACCCGGACAAAACTTTCTAAACAATTTCCTGACCACATTACAACTCAAAGAATGTACAAAATAACTACAACTCATCCAAAAATTACAACTCAACCAATGATCTAAAATATTACAACTCGATAAAAAAATAACAATGAATCCAAACTACTAATCCATTGAGCTGTAAACAATATCAAGCAATCCTCAAAATATCAATATCAAGCAATCCTCAAAATATCCAAATATCCATCATATGAAACCATCTCCCCCTTTTTGTCCGGGAGAGAGACAAAAGCAAGATATACAGGATAAGGAAAAACTGTGGAAAAACAAACCAAGCAACCAAATACTATGAAGAGGGTGGAGGATGCTGCAACTGAAGAAGAGAAAGAATCTGGGTCAGCATAGCACTCTGCTCGTCAAGGCGTGCATCAATAAGATCAAGACGATGAGCAAGAGCCGGATCCAAGTCATGAGTACCTGCTGCGGGTCCTGTATGAGCAGCCTCAACCTCCTCCTCCTCGGCAAGAGGATCATCATCACCTGCAACGCCGGGACCACCTGCATGAGAACCCCCAACCCCTGATCCACTCCCCCTCACATGAGCCTGACTTTGTGAGACGGTGAGTTTAGTAATTGGTTTGACAGGAGAAGCAAACTCATCGTCGTCAAAAACAGGGACATTAAGAGAAGTGAGAAAACGGTGAAGAAAACACCCATAAGGAAGCCCCAAAGATTTTCTGCCCTCAAAAACCCCAATCATTTTTGATATAATCATCTCTGGAAGATCAATGGGAAGGCGATGATGAATACAGTATAAAACATACCCCTGGTCCTGAGTAATATGAGAAGAATGGGTGGTGACAAAAATATTGGCGCACACAATGATGTTAAGAAAACAGAACCGAGGAAGCATCTCATTCTGCTGAATGAGAGCCCCGGCGATCCAAGTCCTAGAAACACCACACAATTCGGAAGCAACCATATCAAAATTAACACCAGCTCGGGTAAGAAAAGGGAAATGACAATCATCAATAGCAGGAAGACCAAGAAATTCACGAAACACGTCATCAGTGATAACAAGAGATTGTTTCCTAACCCAAGTCTGAAAAGTGCAAGCTTCGCGATTAATAGAATGAATATTGCAATAAAACTCGCGGATGAGACTAAGGTTTTGTGGACCGAAAAAATGTAGCACTTGGTCACCACCTAACGGATCAAACAAAGACCGAATAGGAATGACTTCAAACGCATTAGGTAAAACATTGCGTTCCAAATGAACTTTGCGAGAGACATAAGACTCCCTAAACAATTTTGCCTTTTCTTTTGACTCAAACTTGGAAGTATTGAAGGAAGGTCGTGAAGCAAGCAACTTGCGACGTTTGGATGGTTCTGCCATTACTAAACATACCACAGAGAATTCAAACCAGACACACAATAACCCCAATGCCCAACCAAGCAACACAGACAAAAAAACCATTAGTCCAGTAGGCCAAAAACAGGTTAGAACAATAAGGAAATGATAATCAGATAATCATATAGCACTAGCCAACTAGAAAAACAATAAGAATCCAGGCTTAGTAAATAAGAATCAGAAAAAAACAGAACAAGGCAAGATGAACAATGATCATAAGGCATGAGCAAAATATGGCACATATGGGCAACAAGATTGAACAATCAAGCAATTACAAAATGAGAACTGAAAAACCCTAAAATCCTAATGTGGAAAAATATAATCCTTACAAATAAAACAACTTCCCCAAAGGCAGAATATATAAGGAACCCCCAAAACAAACCAACCCAATATTAGACTAGAAAAACCCTACAATCCCCAACAATGCAGATTAGAAACAACCACACCTGAAATTCTAGAGCAAGCGAAGGATACTGTGACACCCCTGTTCCGTATTATGCTCATTGGTCCTTAATTTAAGTATGATTATGTGTTTAGCATGATTTTATGTGTCATTATGTGAATGTATGTGATTTTGAGTTTTTATTTGTGCACCGTAGGAATATCTGTTTGATAACCCGCTTCGGAAATTAAATTGAGAGCCTTATCGGCCACAAGACCCGAAATTGATTACGCCATTGTGATTGGCATAATTTTCAGAGCCTACGGTGAAATTTAATTAGAAATTGACTCTGGTCAGATTAAATGGATTAAATTGATGAATTAGAGCCCAACTACTCTATTATTATTAAAATGGCCTTAGTGGGTTTTGTTGTCAAGACTTTATACACCCAACTCCCCTCTTTAATTCATTTGGCTGATATTGAACTCAAGAATAGAGAGAGGGAGGGTCGGCCTTAGAGAGAGAAGGGAGAGAGTTGTGTGGTTTTGGCTCAAGACTTGGGAATCTTGAAGATTAAGTCCAAGAATTGACTAGAGTTTGGAAGATTGAACTCCTAGGTGAGTAAATTCATGAGATTGAACTTGTAAGTTGTGTTATAATTGATGAATTTGAAGTTGAAATGCACATGCATGTATAGGATCACCATGATTTTACATAAACAAGCATGTGTTAAGTTGAATGTGGAAATATGAGTGTTAAATCCTACATGCAAGCATGTTTTTGTTGAGTTTCATGGTTAGAAGCACCATTTGTACCATTTGAAATAGAAATGGAGTCAAGAATTGACATGCATGCATGATTGATGAGGATATGAAGCTTAAATGCATGAATTTAATGTATTGGAAGTAAGTTTGGTATAATTTGGATTTATTTGAGACATGCATGTAAGTAATACAAGAAATTGAGCCCCATTGTGGTGTGTTTTGATGTCTATGGCATGTTAGTACAAACATATGTGAGATTGGGGCCTTAATATGCAAGAAATATTGGTTGAATGTCGAGTTTGAACTCAAGGGAGTGTTCTGGAAAACCCAATTTTGACGTCCGCCGAAGGGAAGTGCCGCCGAGCGAGAAATCGAGCTCAAGATTTTCTGCGAGAGATGGTTCCGCCGGCGGAAGTTGACGCCGAGCGGGAGCTATGTAGACAGAAGTTCGCCGAGCGGCCGAGTTCACGCCGGCGGAAATAAAGGCAACCAAGATTTTGCAGATTTTAGGGTCCGCCGAAGCGAAGTCCACGCCGAAGGGAAGTCGCCGAGCGGGACCCTTTTCTGATTCTTGCTTTTTGCATTCTGTGTTCTGTTTTCCGTTCTCTTTCACTTGTAAGCACTCTTAGGCATATGTTAAGCATTGTAAATGAGTTAATGAGATAAAAATTAAGCCTAAAGAGGAATATGTGAATTAAAGAACGGATTGAACTGTTAGTGACCTTTTTGTGTTCATGAAATGTGTAGGGTCAAGCTCCAGGGCAAATCCACAAACCAATCACTGTGAGTAATATCGATATTTGAATGCTTGTGAATGTCAAATTGTCTATTCCCTTATAAGCTTTATGATTTGCTAATTGGGATCGTGGACGAACTCGACATGAATAGATGAATGGACCAAGGGTCGTTTTGATGTACATAAATGGACCCAAGGTCGTTTTGATAAACACGAATGGACCAAAGGTCGTTTTGATGTACATAAATGGACCCAAGGTCGTTTTGATAAACACGAATGGACCAAAGGTCGTTTTGATATACTTAAATGGACCCAAGGTCATTTTGATAAACATAAATGGACCCAAGGTCGTTTTGACATGAATGAGTGGGCCGAAAGCCGTTTTGAAATGAATGAGTGGGCCGAAGGCCGTTCTGGCATAAATGAATGGGCCAAAGGCCGTTTTGACACGAAAGCGTATATGGGCCGAAGGCCGTTTGACACGAAAGTGTATATGGGCCGAAGGCCGTTTGGCACGAAAGTTTGACACGAAAGCGTATATGGGCCGAAGGCCGTTTGACACGAAAGTGTATATGGGCCGAAGGCCGTTTGACACGAAAGTGTATATGGGCCGAAGGCCGTTTGGCACGAAAGTTTGACACGAAAGTGTATATGGGCCGAAGGCCGTTTGGCACGAAAGTTTGACACGAAAGTGTACATGGGCCAAAGGCCGTTTGACACGAAAGTGTATGTGGGCCGAAGGCCGTTTGATATAAATGTGGGCCGAAGGCCGATTGACAAATGATTGAGCCAAAGGCCGATTGATAGATGATTGGGCCGAAGGCCGATTGATGAATGATTGGGCCGAAGGCCGATTGACATGAATGAGTGGGCCAGAGGCCGTTTTGACACGAATAATAGTCTGAAATGAATGATAGTCCAACATGAATGAATTGCGCCCGAGGCCGTACGTTGCGTTTGGAACCTCAATTACTTAACTTACATATGTCTATGTATGTATGTATTAGTTAGAAATGCAAATTGGGCCCAAGGCCGTTTGATGTATGTTGTTCCAATGTATGTTCTTTATTTGGTATTATTCACTGGGCTCATTCATGTATTTGTAGGTGAGCCCAGAGAAGTCCAAACCCAGCCTCAGCGAAGTCAGTGTGGAACAACAAAGATTTTTGGGGAAGTCAGCCCTTGTGTCTCACGCACGAGACCCGCCTTCGCCTTTGTCGTTTGTTTCTATTCTGTTATGTTGGCGAAGTTTTGAGTACGTCTGTGTATAGTTTTGCTTGGTTGACTCAGTTTTGAATGATCCTGTCTGTACAGAAATTTATGTTGCTATGCTTTCTGTTGTGGGTTATTAACATATGTATGTTTGGAATGTTTTGATGTGCATATAAGCACGGCTCTATGGACAAAGTTTTTAATTTGCTTCCGTTTGGCCCCTTTTTCTCTGATGAGTTTTGTCTTATTTGGTTTGAGGCCGTAGGTAATCTCATGATTCTTGGCGGTTATATATAACCCATAGAGGCGGGTTCGGGTCGTGACAGAGTGGTATCAGAGCACGAGTTAATAACTCACACACTTGTCCAAAAAGAGCAATAAGCGTCTAGATGAGATCTAGGATGCATTCATGTGATAAATATGAATTTGGAGACATGGATAATATGCTTCATATTTTTATATGAACTTTGGAAGCATCAAGAATATGCTTAAGTGTTTCGATATGAACAGTTATGTGCTACAATTTGCAAATTGCTTGCATGGTAAACCTTTGGGATATGTATGCTCTCTAGTATATGCATACTTGTGAACCTTGTATAAAGTATAATGCTATGTTTGGCATAAATGAATGATTGTCTAAATTCTCCTTGAATGTAATTGTGGTATCCTTAGCGGAGGCCCTCGCCCAGGGGACATAATACTGTGGCTTATGGTCATGAGGCCCTCAGCCCTCACCGGAGGAGATAATACCGTGGCCTATGTATGGGATATGTTGATATGCTTGACTAACATGATATGTCACGCTAAAGGAAGTACCACACACGATTCGAAAATGAGATATGAATTGTTACACTAATGTGTGCGACACGTTTGTTTTGCTAAAATGCACATACATGAATATATGAACCATGGAAAGGTGTTTATGTGCATTCAATTTTGCCCACGGGTGTCTGTGTGAAATATGAACATGATTTGAGTATATAGTTACTTAGTAAATGTTCAGCATGCTATATTTGATAGGTATGCAATTATCTGTTATGCGTGTGATTAGTTGCGTACAATATGTGAAATGAGAATATAAAGATGTGTCTATGTGTGAATGTACCCATGTGTATCCGCGTTTATTTTTGTATGGGACAACCCGGTAATTGACAAGGTTTAATAAGAGATTGGGTAGAGTATGGATTGAGTAAGGGCATGCGAGCTGGAAGGCTCTTCCACAGCCCGACTTGATAGACTGGAAGGAATGGAATAGGAAATGATAGAGATCTTAAGACAGTAACGTCAGTTGCCGCTACGGCGAGAACCTTTGCCATCACCAGTGTAAGGAACATCGGGGAGTTATTATCGGATTTCTGGGGTTTGCTATAGGTGCGGTGAAATGGGCCGCATGGTGAGGAACTGCCCCTGGACTGAACAAACGTGAATAAATCTTCTGCCTCAGCGAGATTCGTACAAATGGTAGGAATTGCCAATCAGGATAGAGCAATCACACTCCTCTCAGAAAGCGCTCAAAATACTGCGACCGTTATTCCAGGTATCTGTACTGTTATAAATGAATGCTTATGTGTTGATTGATTCTGAATTGGTCCATGTGCACATCTTGCTTGGGATATTAATTGATTCGGATTGGCATGTTCTTTCGTATCTGCTGCATGTGTATTTAGAGTGGTTAGACCCACAAGATCGGGACCATATCCCTTAAATGTATATACTCCATTCGGGAAATTGAGAAATATGTATTGGGATATCGATTAACTCTGCACATGCGCATGTACAGCTGAATCTATGCTTAAGGTGATTTGTTATACTACTGTCTTTAATGACTTTGTGATTGTGTGACCGAGTTGAGCACCCCAAATAATGAACTCTATGAATTGTGAGATCATGCATCTTGATTAGTGGGAAGTTGACTGGACTATGTGATTATATTGAGCTCGACTCGTAACCCTATGCTTTTGTGATCGATTTAGAACTTTTACATAACAGACCCTATCTTATGTACAACCGGGGAACTTCGTTTAATATGTTACTGTGCACCATGTTCTTGCCTACAAGGCTTATTTGGAAATTGCTATATTGATTATGATACGTACTTCCTGACATGAACAACTGCACGCATATGCAACTACACCCGAATTTATGTAGACAATACCGTATTGTACATGATTTGAAACATACTGATATGAACTATTGTGATGAATGATTCTGATATGACTTTGAGAACTGATGAACTTAGCGCAGTCGAGAAACTATCAACCACGTACCTAAGCAAGCGAAGTATGCCTTACAGAACCAAATGTGCCCTATTTGAGAAAATTTTATTTGACTCGATCCGATGGAACCTTTGCCCGGTACTGTTTTGATGGGACCTTCATTTGATATAATTTGATGGAACCCTTGTTTGATTTAAATTGGCAAGACCTGTGTCAGGATTGGTTTGATAAGACCCTCTGTCTGATTTAATTTTGTAAAAAGGGATTGAGGATTGCCTATAAATAAATAGCCAGATTATTCTTGGCAGAAAAACTGATGGACCCAAAACTTGAATCTGTTTAGAGTACTTAGCCTATTTGAAAGGCCTTTTGTGGGCTATGACAGACTGACCTAACTATGAACACCGTTGAGAACCAACCCCCAACTATCGAGGACATATGTGTTGAAAATGAGCCGAATTGTACAAATCCCGTGATTGGGTGTCTTAAGAAACGATGCTTGTGTATTGTCCCATCCTGGTTGGTTTGACGATATGAGGACTGATGATGGCAGGTTGATTTGATTGTAAGCAGTACTGAACATTGTCTTCGACTGATCAGAATATGTTTTGTAAGGGAGAGTAGTTGCTTCAATGTTATCAGATTTTGGGGGAAATCAGGTTGTAGTGAGTGGTTTTATGTTGTTTGATGACATTCTTGGAGCGTCCTTTCGTGCTAGGGGACGTTAAGCCTATGTAGCACCTTTGATTGAGTTATCTTTTGCCACCGACGGTCTTGTACGGGTGGGTTTGTCAAATCGATCTCGGGTCGGCCACCGACGGTCGTGAACGGGTGTGCTTTGATTCCGAGACGATTATTCCTTTGTTTTGTTTGGAATGTCATCTTTTGGTATTATGTGGATGTTGTTAACATCCAAGAAGTTTTGAAAAACCCTGATTATCCGAAAGTGTGTGTGAATTCAGTACGCCTTATGTAAATAACTGCTCAGTGCCATTGTATCCTGTAATTAGGGCTTTGAGGATGTGTAAATTGTGTTTAATACGTGATTGATTGTTTTAGTATTACCTTTGACGCCATGGGGATTAATATATGAATTGCCTTCTGCTTCGGGCGACTATGAAATAGTGTGGAAAGACTCTTTGGAACAGGGAACCGAATTGTAAACTATTGAATGAATTAGGAACACGTGTATTCTATTAGAAGTCGACTGCCTCAGTGTTATTGTACTTTACAATCAATATTATGGGGACATTGGCCTATGTGCATTGTATGGGTAATTACTTCAATACTATCTTTGTTGACCCGGGGATCACTGTCGGGATCCACTTTAAATTCCTGTGGACTTTTGGTTGACCTTGAATGGCTGTGACGAGTCACTGAACTAAATACCAGATCGGATTGAGCACTGTGAAATTGTTGAAGAATGAATTGAACTTTTGTGACCAAGGAATAGACCGAACTTCTGCGATAAAGTTAGCTGGCATCTGAAATGAATAAGTTGGCAAACTACCTTGAAGAGGGCAATTGGTGAATTTGTGCCTAAATGTTTTCGGTGCCGACAAGTCGAAGTTGGATAACAGATATCGGCTGAACTACCGCAACCTATCTCTATTTCGGAATGGAAATAGGATATACAACTACGAATTTCATTGTGGGGCTCAGCTTCTGTTCTGTTAGGTTACCCGGATCCGGAGGTTCCTTTGTGGAACTGGTTATCCGTAACCCCACGTGTATATGTTCTGTTCTGTTCTGTTCTGTTAACGCTAATGGATGTATCACGTAAATTTAATCGTGACTTATGATTTCTGTATGTGATCTGGACGGATTATGAATTTGATATGAAACTGAATTATGATTCGGCGCCATTTTCTATCTGCAAACTAATGTATGATCAGAGAGAACTTTTTAGATTCTGGGAGAAATGCTCCAAATGTGTGTGTTAGATTTCCGGGGAATTGGAAAGATTTGTCCACCGTTGGCAAACTTTGTTTACAACAACAGCTCACACTCTAGTTTCGGTATGGCACCATACGAGCCTTGTATGGCATAAAAGGTAAGTCTTTGACCGATTGAAAATAGAATGTTGCTTGATTTGGGACCAGGTGAATAACTATCAGAAAGGATTGGAACCGTTAAATGGAAAGTGTTCCGAATTGTTTTCGACTGAAGGTAAATTAAGTTTGGAGGACCAAACTTCCTAAAGGGGGGAAAACTGTGACACCCCTGTTCCGTATTATGCTCATTGGTCCTTAATTTAAGTATGATTATGTGTTTAGCATGATTTTATGTGTCATTATGTGAATGTATGTGATTTTGAGTTTTTATCTGTGCACCGTAGGAATATCTGTTTGATAACCCGCTTCGGAAATTAAATTGAGAGCCTTATCGGCCACAAGACCCGAAATTGATTACACCATTGTGATTGGCATAATTTTTAGAGCCTACGGTGAAATTTAATTAGAAATTGACTCTGGTCAGATTAAATGGATTAAATTGATGAATTAGAGCCCAACTACTCTATTATTATTAAAATGGCCTTAGTGGGTTTTGTTGTCAAGACTTTATACACCCAACTCCCCTCTTTAATTCATTTGGCTGATATTGAACTCAAGAATAGAGAGAGAGAGGGTCGGCCTTAGAGAGAGAAGGGAGAGAGTTGTGTGGTTTTGGCTCAAGACTTGGGAATCTTGAAGATTAAGTCCAAGAATTGACTAGAGTTTGGAAGATTGAACTCCTAGGTGAGTAAATTCATGAGATTGAACTTGTAAGTTGTGTTATAATTGATGAATTTGAAGTTGAAATGCACATGCATGTATAGGATCACCATGATTTTACATAAACAAGCATGTGTTAAGTTGAATGTGAAAATATGAGTGTTAAATCCTACATGCAAGCATGTTTTTGTTGAGTTTCATGGTTAGAAGCACCATTTGTACCATTTGAAATAGAAATGGAGTCAAGAATTGACATGCATGCATGATTGATGAGGATATGAAGCTTAAATGCATGAATTTAATGTATTGGAAGTAAGTTTGGTATAATTTGGATTTATTTGAGACATGCATGTAAGTAATACAAGAAATTGAGCCCTATTGTGGTGTGTTTTGATGTCTATGGCATGTTAGTACAAACATATGTGAGATTGGGGCCTTAATATGCAAGAAATATTGGTTGAATGTCGAGTTTGAACTCAAGGGAGTGTTCTGGAAAACCCAGAATTTTTGACGTCCGCCGAAGGGGAAGTGCGCCGAGCGAGAAATCGAGCTCCCAAAGATTTTCGCAGACATGGTTCCCGCCGGCGGAAGTTGGCGCTCGAGCGGGGAGCTATGTAGACAAGAAGTCTGCTCGAGCGGCCGAGTTCACGCTCGAGCGGGAAATAAAGGCAACCAGTACTTTTGCAGACTTAAGGTCCGCTGGGGAAGTCCACGCCGCGGGACCTGCTCGGATTCTGTTTTTGCATTCTGTGTTCTGTTTTCCGTTCTCTTTCACTTGTAAGCACTCTTAGGCATATGTTAAGCATTGTAAATGAGTTAATGAGATAAAAATTAAGCCTAAAGAGGAATATGTGAATTAAAGAACGGATTGAACTGTTGGTGACCCGTTTGTGTTCATGAAATGTGTAGGGTCAAGCTCCAGGGCAAATCCACAAACCAATCACTGTGAGTAATATCGATATTTGAATGCTTGTGAATGTCAAATTGTCTATTCCCTTATAAGCTTTATGATTTGCTAATTGGGATCGTGGACGTAACTCTGACATGAATAGATGAATGGACCAAGGGTCGTTTTGATGTACATAAATGGACCCAAGGTCGTTTTGATAAACACGAATGGACCAAAGGTCGTTTTGATGTACATAAATGGACCCAAGGTCGTTTTGATAAACACGAATGGACCAAAGGTCGTTTTGATATACTTAAATGGACCCAAGGTCGTTTTGATAAACATAAATGGACCCAAGGTCGTTTTGACATGAATGAGTGGGCCGAAAGCCGTTTTGAAATGAATGAGTGGGCCGAAGGCCGTTCTGGCATAAATGAATGGGCCAAAGGCCGTTTTGACACGAAAGCGTATATGGGCCGAAGGCCGTTTGACACGAAAGTGTATATATGAAGGCCGCTGGCACGGTAAAGTTTGACACGAAAGTGTATATACGAAGGTCGTTTGGCACGAAAGTTTGACACGAAAGTGTACATGGGCCGAAGGCCGTTTGACACGAAAGTGTATGTGGGCCGAAGGCCGTTTGATATAAATGTGGGCCGAAGGCCGATTGACAAATGATTGAGCCAAAGGCCGATTGATAGATGATTGGGCCGAAGGCCGATTGATGAATGATTGGGCCGAAGGCCGATTGACATGAATGAGTGGGCCAGAGGCCGTTTTGACACGAATAATAGTCTGAAATGAATGATAGTCCAACATGAATGAATTGCGCCCGAGGCCGTACGTTGCGTTTGGAACCTCAATTACTTAACTTACATATGTCTATGTATGTATGTATTAGTTAGAAATGCAAATTGGGCCCAAGGCCGTTTGATGTATGTTGTTCCAATGTATGTTCTTTATTTGGTATTATTCACTGGGCTTTTACGCTCATTCATGTATTTGTAGGTGAGCCCAGAGAAGTCCAAACCCAGGCCTCAAGTCGATGAACAACAAAGATTTTGAGGAAGTCACTGTTGTCTCACGACAGACCCGCGCCTTTGTCGTTTGTTTCTATTCTGTTATGTTGGCGAAAGTTTGAGTACGCCTGTATAGTTTTGCTTGGTTGACTTCGGTTTTGAATGATCCTGTCTGCATCTGAAATTTATGTTGCTATGCTTTCTGTTGTGGTTATTAACATATGTATGTTTGGAATGTTTTGATGTGCATATAAACGCTCTATGGACAAAGTTTTTAATTTGCTTCCTTTTTTTTTTCTCGAGTTTTGTCTTATTTGGTTTGAGGCCGTAGGTAATCTCATGATTACTGGCCGGTTATGGCCTTAACCCATAGGGGCGGGTTCGGGTCGTAACAGATACGAAATCAGAAGCAACAAACCAAAACAGAGCATCACAAGCCCAATACTAGATGAAGAAGAAACAAAAAAAAAAAATAAAAAATAAAAAAACTTACCAACGAAGAGGAATGTGAGGGACGAGACAGAAGCAACCTCAAATGCAAGAGAAAAGCCGCAAACAACCCTAGCAAAGGTGACCACAAAAAGCCCTAGGGGAGAGAGAGAAAAGGAATGGGAAGAGATGCAATCAAAACTGAAGAGACCCCTGTTTTATAAAAAATGATGAACCGGCTCGCTCGAGCCAAGACACGATCGCCGAGCGAAAAACAAGCTCTCGTGTCGAAGTAGGAGCGGCTTCGCTCGAGCGAGGACCCATTCGCTCGAGCCAAGAAAAAAAACATTTTTTTTTTTTTTTTATAAATAAAAACACCTAGGATATTTTTGTAACAAGCAAGGTGACCGGATGACAGACTATTCCACAAGAACAAGAGTATCCATCAATTCTGAGTCTGGAAAATTTGAGAAAAAAAAATGAAACAACAGCTCATGAATAAAACAGATAATATTAAATCAAAGCCACACGCATCATGAGAATGCATAACTCAAAAACACACATGAGAGCTCATATAAAAAATGTGTGTGTGTGCAATCCTTGAGAGCCACAAAGCTAGAGTTAATCCTCGTAGTGATCTGATGGCTGGACCTCCAACAAGAATAACTGACCATCACAAAGAAAAGTCAAACCACTGGGAATCACGGGGTATTTGTTGAGTTAATGCGGAAGCTCCCCCTCAGACAATGATCCCCTTTTTATATTATTATTATAATTTTTTTTATTTTTTTTATTTATTTATTTTTTTTTTAAACTTTTCTTTCTTGTGGGCACTCACTGGTGGCATACACGCTCAAGAGTATGGAGTCCAAACCAGAGAAGAATGAAATCAAAATGATGGCCTGGTTGGTGCCTCTGAGGTAGCCTTTCCTAATGCCCTAAATCATGTACTTAGGAGAAACCATGGAAGTGAAATAAGATGGTAGATGGTTAAGAGACTTAACATCACCCATGATATACCAAGATAGGTCAATTCCTCTCAGAAGAGTACAAGAAACACCTTGGTCCATAGAGAACTTTGATCACTTGTGCGGAAACCCCTGCAACAGTTTATCTCAAGGATGTGTACAGAATGAGATCATGAAGTAAATGAGTATGGGCATTCAGAATGAGCTATGAACAAAGATAAAAAAAAATCTTATATGCAACAGGAGTAGTGTTCATATAAGTTTTGATGAAAAGAAATCAGAACTCAAACACGGATAATCACATTCAAGAACAGTAAGACAACCATTCACACTCACCTTACAAGAAACAGCCTAGTTACTGAGACATTACACCCAAGGTCTTTCTAAGAAATTCAAATCGAAGAAGATCAAGGGGTTTTGTAAAAATATCAGCTTTTTGATGCTCAGTAGAAACATGTTCCAAAACAACAAGGCCTTCATCCACTAACTCTCGAATAAAATGATGACGGATGTCAATGTGTTTGGTGCGAGAGTGTTGGACAGGATTTTTTGAAATGTTTATGGCACTTGTGTTGTCACAGAAAAGAGTGAGAGTGTTCTGTTCTATTCCATAATCATGAAGCATTTGCTTCATCCACAACATTTGGGCACAACAACTCCCTGCAAAGAATGTACTCACCTCGTGATGCGAGAGATAGCATTTTGCTTTTTACTATGCCAAGAAACCAGATTATTCCCAAGGTAAAACACCCCCGGATGTACTTATCCTATCATCAAGACACCGCCTTGATCGGCATCGGAAAAACCCGATAATTTAATTTGTAGTATCAGTGGAAAACCAAACCCCATACCCCAAGGTCCCATTAACATACTTGATGATGCGTTTTACCGCAAGATGGTGAGACTCTTTAGGACTAGCTTGGTAACGAGCACAAACACCGACACTAAAGGAAATATCAGGACGACTGGCTGTGAGATACAAAAGACTTCCTATCATACTCCTATAAAGGGTAGGATCAACATCAATACCAGAGGAATCTTTGGAAAGGTGAAGACTGGTGCTCATGGGAGTGCGGGCATGTTTGGCAGACTCAAGACCAAACTTTGACACAAGATTCTTAGCATACTTAGACTGAGAAACAAATATACCCGAAGGAGACTGTTTAATTTGGAGACCCAAAAAATAAGACAACTCTCCCATCATGCTCATCTCAAACTCATGTGTCATGCAATCCGAAAAATATTTCACAAGATGATCAGCAGTGGAACCAAACACAATATCATCAACATATATTTGAGCAACAAGAATATGAGACTTAGTATGTTTCACAAATAATGTCTTATCCACACTACCCCTTTGAAAATCATTATCAAGAAGAAAGGTAGTAAGCCTATCATACCAAGCCCGAGGAGCTTGTTTCAACCCATACAAAGCCTTGTCTAACTTGTAGACATGATTAGGACATTTAGGGTCCTCAAACCCTTTTGGTTGCTCAACATATGCCTCTTCTTTTAAGTACCCATTCAGAAAATCACTTTTCACATCCATTTGAAACAATTTAAAGCCAAGGAAACATGCAACACCAAGCAAAATACGAATGGATTCGAGACGTGCAACTGGGGCAAACGTCTCATCATAGTCAATACCCTCTACTTGTGTGTAACCTTGAGCAACTAACCTAGCTTTATTCCTCACAACAGTACCATTCTCATCAGATTTATTTTTAAAGATCCACTTGGTACCTATCACATTCATGTCTCTAGGTGCAGGAACAAGAGTCCAAACTTTGTTACGTTCAAATTGACCTAATTCTTCATGCATAGCATTAACGCAACTATCATCTAGCAACGCCTCTTTAAAATTCTTAGGTTCAATCAAAGAAACATACCACATATGTGATAACTCATCCCGTATCTGTCTTGGGGTTTTCATTTGATCTCAAACACTTCCAATTACTGTTGAAGGATGATTCGGTTTCACCCTTGCTGATGGTTTAAGTTCGGGGACTTTGGGTGAGGGAGGAACAGAGTCCGTTCTTTTGAGCACTCTTTGGACTTGAACTTACCTGTGAGGATGGTGCTGTAATAATTTCTTATGATTGAGCCGCAGCATCTCCTTGATTTTGTGGTTCAGTATCCAAGATTGGAAGCTCACCATTGTCATCCTCATTTGTTGCTGAAGTAGGTGAACCTGTGTCATCTATAACCACATTGATAGATTCCATTAATGATGAAGTTCGCAGGTTATAGACTCGAAAAGCCCTACTGTTGGTTGAATACCCTAGAAAAATACCTTCATCACTTCGGGAGTCAAATTTGCCCAAGGGCTCTCTATCTTTGAGGATGTAACACTTACTCCCAAATGTTTTGAAGTATTTTACATTAGGTTTCATACCCTTCCACAATTCATAAGGAGTTTGTAAAGTGCCGAGCCTTAAATACACACGATTTATGACATAAACAGCAGTATTTAAGGCTTCGGCCCAAAACTTTGGAGGAAGACTCTTACTAAGGAGCATGACCCTAGCCATTTCTTGAACAACTCTGTTCTTCCTTTCAACCACTCCATTTTGTTGTGGAGTAATAGGTGCAGAAAACTCATGCTTAATTCCATGCATATCACAAAAATCCGAAAACGAACTATTTTCAAATTCACGACCATGATCAGTTCGGATTCTTATGATACGCCCAATGGGAACACCTTGTTCATTTTGGATTTTATGGACTAAAGCCTGGAAAGCATCAAACGTATTAGATTTTTCCCTTAAAAAATTTACCCATGAGAAACGAGTAAAATCATCAACAGTTAAAAAAATGTATCTTTTACCTCCAATGCTTTCAGTGCGAGTAGGACCCATTAAATCCATGTGAACTAATTCAAGAGGACGTTTGGTTGTAAAGCTGTTCACCTTTTTGTGCGAACGCGGGTTTGCTTGCTGTCGACATGGTCCACACACATGGCTCAAATTCTTACCCAGTTTAGGTACTCCTCTCACAAGTTCTTTGTTGGCTATCTTAGTTAGGTCTTTGAAATTCATGTGACCTAATCTTTGATGCCACAGATCAATGTTACTTATGATGGCAGAATGACAAGTGAGATCATTAGTAGTAAGAATCCCATAGCAATTATCAGATGTGCGAACCCCATGTAAAACAGTATTTCCTTTTTTATCCAAAATTTCACATTTATCTTTTGAAAACAATATTTCATGATGGGAATCACACATTTGACTAATGCTCAAAAGATTAGCTTTAAGGCCATCAACAAGTAAGGCATTATCTAGCTTAGGAAGACCCGCAACACTTATAGAGCCCTTACCAATGACTCTAGAAGCGCCGCCATCTCCAAAGGTAACAATTCCTCCTTCATATTTTTCAAGAGAGGTGAAGTAGGATTTGTTACCGGACATATGACGAGAGCACCCACTATCAAGATACCACATGTGTGAGTCACGTGCTTTTAGAGCAGTGTGAGCAACAAAACAAGTCAAATCATGTTTTCTAACCCAAATCTTTTTAGTCTTGGTGTTCCGCCTAGACATGTAAGGTTGTCTCCTAACCGAAAAAGTATTAGAATTTCTGCCCTTTTGAGACACCTTACCAAACAGTTCAAAACAATAAGGACGAATGTGGCCATACCTACCACAGTGATGACAAATGAAAACAGGTTTTACCTCCCTTTTGTTGGTCTTGCCTGCTTTTGCTTAATGAAGAAAAGAGTCATCTCGATCTACCTTCAATTTTCCCTTTGCTTGAGTCTTCAAGTTGTGTGAGGTAGAGGCTTGTCCTTTGTGAGTTGTCGCATCATAGCCTAGCCCTCTTTTGTCAGAACCCATTTGTTGAGATCCGAGTATGTCTTCTAGAGATCTGGAACCTTTGTTCCACATGGCAATTGTTGCTCTAGCAATACGGAGTTCTTCATCTTTCTGACTGACTTTCTCTTCCAATGCTGTTTGTGACAACTCAAGACTTTCAAGCTTTTCTTCATATGTGGAATACACCCTCAGAAGTTCATTCCTTTCAGTTTCACAGGACAGAAGTTTTCCACATAAGTCTTGCCTGTCACTTGAGATCTTGATGACATTCCTTTCTTTGTCAAGAGTTCTCCTTTGTGCCGGACATTCTCACTCTCGCATGTTTTGAGCTTGAGAGAGAGTTTGTCGTTGGTTTTAGACAAATTCAGAGATTCCTCATACAGCTTCTCGTAAGCTTGTTGTAGTTCTTCACCATTGATCTCATCAATGTCTTCAGATAGTTCATCATCCTCTCTTTGCTCCTCATTCTTCTTAACCTCATCCAATCTGGCAACCAAGGCAGACAAGTCGTTGGATGGAGGTGGAGGTGAATCTTCTCTTTCATGGAATTGGCTCAGAATTTCCCATGCATCGTTAGCCTTTGTGCAGTGAACGACCCGTTCCTGTTCTTCATTAGAAATTGCTCCACGAATAATGATTAGGGCTCTCTGATTGCCCGGATTATCTGCACTTTCTGTATCTTCTTCAATGGTTTGCCAACCTTCTGGTTCAAAGGCTCTCAGAAAAGCCCTCATTCTGATTTTCCAATTCAGGTAGTTGGTCCCATCAAAGGTGGGAGCATGATGCAAGTTCTAACCACGGGCTGATCCCGAAGGCTTTGGAAGAGGTTGAGAAACCGTGGCCCAAAATGCCATGAAAGCACTATCCCCATCTTCACCAGATTCAGGTTCTTCGAGTTCTTGCTCCGACCCGCTTTCATCATCCCAAGTTACGGTGTAGACTTTCTTCCGATTCTTTTTCGTAGGGCATTCAAGGGATATGTGGCCAAACCCTTGACATTCAAAGCACTTGACTCCTGGCCCCCTAACAACCTTCTTTTCAGTAGTTTGAGCTAATTTTGGTGGAAAAGTTTTGGGTTTGTCATTACTCTTCTCTTTTGAAATAGGGGCTCTGAAATTAGGCTTCTTTTTTAAAACTTTTTAAAACTGTTTTGTAAGCATAGCCGTCATCTCAGACTCTAAATCAAATTCAGTCTCTGGAGGTTTTGCAATCTCATGAGTACTTGTGAAAGCCATACTTTCTTTTTGCTTTTTCTTAGAAATTTGGTGTGCTTCATAAGTCTGCAAATTTCCAACCAATTGATCGAGCTTGAGGGTATCAACATTCTGAGCCTCCTCAATGGCTGTCACCTTTGATTGGAACCTCTCGGGAAGGGACCTCAAAATTTTTTCCACAACTTTAGCTTCCGGGATTTTTTCACCGAGAGTGAAACAGGAATTCACGATATCACTGAGTTTTACATAGAAATCATCAAACGTCTCATCATCGCGCATAAAAAGGGTTTCGAAGGCAGATGTGAGACATTGAAGTTTTGACCTTTTGACAGAGGTAGTTCCTTCGTGAATTGTTTCAAGAATATCCCACGCCTCTTTTGCTATTTCACACGTGCAAATTCGACGGAATTCTTCAGGTGTGACAGAGCGAAGAGGAGTTGAGAGCCTTCTTGTTCCAACTCGAGTTCCGTAATCGGTTGTGTCCCATTTATCTAGAGGTTTAGGAATATCAATGCCATCTATAGTGATGAGGTTCACTCCACCCAAAGACAACGGTGCCAAACTTTCTCATCGATGGATTTTAAAAATGCTCTCATGCGAGCTTTCCAATAAGAATAGTTTGTACCGTCTAGTAAAGGGGGTCTATGAGTCGAGTTACCTTCACGAATAGAATCCATAAAACTAGTCACACAAAATCACACTCCTATAGTTTTGAAAAAACAAAGAGTGACCCGCTCTGATACCAATTGAAAATCCTATGTGATTCGTGATTAGATAAAGATTAAAATATTCCAAAGCCAAAAATTCCAAAAACACTCAATCTAAAATCATCAAGCACTTACGAGAGTGATTTTAGTTTGTTTGTTTTTTAGGAATAAATAATAAATCAACACAATCGATTTTTTATGTGGAAAAAACCACAATTGAAGAACCTTCAATTGTAATCAAAAACCACGGGCGAACCGCCACTAATCAATCCACTACAGAAGGACTACAAGGTTACAAAGAAACCATACAAATTACCCAAACCGGTCAATTTGTCTCAGAATCTTCAACTCTTTCACCACGCCTTTGCCACAGAATCGATTCGAAGTTGGTTCCACACCTCAACTTCACTTGTCGAATTAACGACTACGTAAAGAAACAAACACCTTTTGAAACTTTCGTAATGATCTTGATTCCACCAAGAGAACACTCTTGAATATTAAGTATCAACCTCTTTGATGTATGAATTTCACCTCATGAGTTTTAGAACTCTCTCAAGAACATCAAAGAAAACTCACCAAACTCTCAGAAGAACACTTCAAACAAAAATCTATAATTCTTGAATCTGATCTAGAAAAAGTTAGATTGGTTTTAGGAAAACCATCTACTTATAGAAAACCAAAAGAGTCCAAATCTGAAAGAAACCAGTTACTTGAAAATTCCCGGATTCTGGCTCGCCGAGCGAGGCTCCTCTCGCCGGCGAGGAGTGTATCTCGCGTGATTTCTACTAGTGACCTCGCCGAGCCACGAGCCCTTCGCCGAGCGAGGAAAACATCCTTCGTGTTCAAGTGTAAACGCAGCTTGGCTCGAGCCACCATGCTCTTCGCCGGCGCACAAACATGGCCTTCGTGTTTTGCCCAGACGCCGAGCGAGGACCCTTCGCTCGAGCGAGGAAGGCAAAAAACACAGAAAAATTACAACTCAAACACAGAGTTTTGTTCGCGGGATTTTGACAAGATAGGACCTAACACAATACATAAGCCAAACATAATTTATTGCTTATTAGTGTTTAAGCAAAGCAAAGTTGTACATTAATTATCATCTTATGCAGCAACAGTGCCAACTTTCAATCCATTTTGCCATATTAACAACTCATATCAAAAGCACTAAAATCATCCACACAAGTCCAACCATAATGGGCATGATGGTAATCTTGTCTGCCTTGCTTGTTTTAGCTTGAATGTGCTCTGCTACATTAAAATTACCTGCAAAAACCAAAAACAAAAACAATAAAAACAACCATATTATTGTAGTTGTTTCTAAATGAGGAAAACAAAATAGCAAACAAGTTGATGGTATGAAAAATTTACCTCTCTGACTGCCATAGCTACAGCCTGCTTTAATGGTGTCTGTCACATCCTGTATTGTGGCCTTGTTGTAAAACTCAAAGTTTATTAGTATGTTCCCAATGCAGTCGAGCACAAGGTGTGTCTCTGCCAAACACGGCCCATTGCAGTATTGATCGATGTGTTCAGGTGGCACATTGAGGCTCCCGCTCTGATCCAATCTATATGATTCGTCACAACTGCTGTAAATCTGCACCATTTCATTAGATTGATCGCCAACTAAATATCACAGAATTAAAACACAAGGAAGAATAAATCAAAGGAAAAAAAATGCAGAACTGTTGATAAATAGGAGTATATGTATGTTTACTAGAGGTGGGTGCATATGTTATGTATGTGTAATTATGAATTTGGAAACAAGGGTTGGTGGAGGATGCCAAAATACTCTTCAAAGGTTGTGAGTGCACCATCCACCATATTTGGAAACAAGGGAATTTGTGTGCGGACGCACTAGCCAAGCTGGGTGCAGACCAACCAGAGGACATGCTGGTGGTGAACGAACCACCAGCTGAACTGAGCAGTTTTCTGCTGGCAGATATGTTAGGAATCTCAAGGGAAAGGGGCTAGCCCTCCCTCTGCTTCTTTCTTTCCGATGTAACGTTACTGGGCTTTGAATGATGTATTTTAATTTTTGGATGATTTATTGAAATGAGAATTATGAATGGGCTTTGAAACTAGTTAACAGTTATTGTGGCATGTTTTATTCATTCAATTAGCAATTGTATGGGCATTTTTAGAAATTAAAATTGTGCGACAAAATTTTTAAAAATTGTTCTGAGTTATGTATTTTATATAATAGAATAAATATATTGTCAAAGACTACAAAATCAAGCAAATGCCTAGACTCCCATTTGGTTTTTGCTACAACAACAACCAAAAAAAAAAAAAGTTAATAGAATCCACCATGGGCAAGTGCTAAAAAAGTTTAATTATTTTTTTTAGCATTTGTCTAAAACATCAACTTTTTTTAGCAACAAAATTTATCCTTAAAAAGAAAAACAACTCGTGTGAAAATAGTCTTGAAATGAGCGAATATGTGAAGTCCAGTAACTTTCAAAAGCCATATACTTGAGCCATAGCCTGGGGGAGGGAAATTTGCCTGTGGCAAGGGTTGAATTCTTGTTCTCCGAGTAAGGTGTTAACATTCTAACCAACTATGCTAGTCCCAATTGGTTCTCGAGCCACATATTTCTGTGAAAAATAAGAATTTTCATGTTTTCACAAGTAAAAACTCAGTCACTTACATAATTATTATTGAAACAGATCAAGGCTTTGTCAACAATTTGAGTTGGATCCACAATAGCAGCACCAGTTTGAGGGACATTTTCATCTGCCATTCCTGAAAAGGATTAAATGAAAATATAAATCATGATGCATATATATACACACACATATAAATCATGAGTATGAGAGCGAATTTATGCTTTCGGAAACACACCAAATTTGCTGCTGAAAACAGAGATGTGGATCAGAAACAAAGCTAAAAGCCAGTGCTTGACTGTGACTGATGTGAATGCCATTGTAGGAACTAACCAGTTTATAATTCAAGCGCATGGAAGCGAGGGGGGATATATTTTTGTTAACTAAATATATAAGTGAAGGCATGAAACTTATTAGACAGTTAATGGTTGCTTCTAAACCATCCCTACCTAATTCCAGAATATCCCACTTTTCAACATCACTACTAATGCATGATTAAAAACATATTTAAGAAATTACCCATAATTAGATCCATTTGATTTGCATACTTTTAACCAACCTTTGCACCGGGCCCATAATGGAAAAATTTAAATTAATACATATATTTTAAAATTTTACTCACAAATATACCTAAGATTTTATCTTGACTAATCTCTCAAGTACATACAATCTCCTGTTCCACATATATCAAGTAATTATTAGGCCAAAGTCATGGAGATAGCCTCGAGGGAAAGTGGAGAATAGAGTATTTAACCATTGGTCCACTCTTTCAGGGTCGAATTCATGACTTACCATATGAGAATCATAAAAAATTAAATTAATCAATATGTATTGTGCATATGGTAAAGAAACCATCTTGTAACAGGAGAATTGTAACGGAAGTTTGTTTGGTAAATTGAATTGGAAATGGAAAACCACCACCAGGTGGACTGCTTCCTCTTTCTGGTAAAAAACAAAAACAAAAAAAAAATTGGATGAGGGTAGAGGTGACTAAGAGGAGAAGGCAGTTGGAGTGCAAGTCACCAACTTTCACTTCTTGTGATCTTTTCCTTTTCAAGTTTTGAAATATTAATGTAAATTCCTTCTTCATACGTCATTACAACCTTACCTTCCACTAGTGAGAAAAATTAAGAAATCGAGGAGTTAAAAGTCAGGACGTCACACCCAGTAAATGAGTGTTGCATCCATTAGGCAAACCCACAGTCCCAAATAATGACTTGCCCAGAAGCATATTGTGTGTTATTAGGGCACTTGACTGCATTGAGCTGGGCAAATAGGTCTGAACATGTAACGACCCAGAACTATATACCATGATTACCAGTAATTCATTATGTGTTTATATGATTTAAGTGAGAAATATCTGTTTGAATTAGAAAAATATCTGTTGAAATGACAACTTTGGGACTGAAATCGATAACCGTAACGAATTCAGAAAATGAAATTGAACATGTCTATGTGCTACCGAGAATATTTAGAACCATTCGAAACAATAAATTGAAGACTGAATTTCGTCTGATTCGTAAGGCTTGTTTTGGCTCAATTGATTTATTTGCTATATATGATATAAGATAAAGATTGTTGACCCATTTGACTCAACTAAAGGGAGAAGAAAAATCTAGAGAAGGAGAGAGAAGAGAGAATTCGGGGAGAGAGAGAGAGATCAAGGGAGAAGAAGAGAAAGAAAGGAAAGGGGAAATCAAGCTAAAAAGGTAAGGATTTTCTTTAAACTCTTGAAATGGATTGTTGATTTTTGCATGTTTAACTTAAGATCATGGTGTAAAAGGGTTTGGTTCATGTTTATTGGTTTGAAAGAGGTTCTTCCTCAAAACTCCATGGCTATAGAGATAGGAAGCTTGTATGTATATGTTCATGGATTTTCATCTTAACTTATGGGTTGATCTTGTTTATGAGCTATGTGGGATTTGAATTGAAGACATAATAGTTAAATTATGATGTTTATCAAGTGCCTTGAGACTTTGATTTCATGAAATTGAAAGTGATTTTGCAAAAAGGAAGAAAGGGATAAAGCTTAGAAGAAGAACCAGAGTTCCGGATTTTCGCAGGGTCCGCTTGGGCGGGGAGGAGCCCGCTCGGGCGGAGGGATCACCCTTCCAAATAGCTTTTTGGACGATTCTGATCCGCCGAGCGACAAGTGGGCCGAAAGGGAAGGCTATTTTCAGGAAATTTTGGAGAAAATGAACTACATGATTTCTACATGTTAATTGCATCATTTATCACCTTATGAGCATGAAACGGGTATGAATTACATGAATTACATGAGATTGAAGTGAATGAACATGAAATGAAGTAAAGAAGGGAATGAAGTGCATGATTACGGATAATGTATATTGAGAAATGTGCGATAATGTTATTGTTACAGGTCAAGTTGAGAAGACCGTGCCATCGGTTTCGGAAACCCACTGTAAGTAACATTTACGTAAAGATATGTTATTATGAATTATGTTCAATGATAAATGTTATGATATGTTTCAATGATGATGTTTTACGTGAATGAATGTCTTGATTGCGAATCTAGTATGGCGTCCATAGATAGTTTTAGTTGTGGGGGACGACATAGACGCCAGAGCCACGCGCTTGAGTCATGGGGATTGACGGATATGTAGGCCCATGACCAGATTCTCAGATGTGTTTAATCGGTGTCCGGACCGTTACTTAGTCGCTTGTCGACACATGTTATGATACGTTATGTTATGATCTATGGAGTACGCCATTACGTATGTTCTATATGATGTTGATATGATTATGTTTATGAATGTTTTATTACGGTTTTATATAAAATGTTGGACTTCATTCACTAACCCCTTTACGCTATCACATTTGTCGGGCTTTAGCTCACCCTCGTATATATGTATTTATAGGTGAGCAATGGAAGTCAAGCCTAGGCGAGTTCAAGCCGAGCCGCTTTGTAAGCCAACCGAGTTTTGGATGCCTCGAGTCGGGCTAGGCACGAAGGCCGCTTTATGGAGTTTTGTCTTTTGTTTTTGTACATGTATTTAAGTCTCGCATGATCTTTTGTCGTTTGTTTTGTAACTGAATGTGGGTAATTAACCTCATTTTTGGCATGTATATAAATGTTCATATTATGCACAGCTCTTGGACTCTTAGTTATTTATTTCGCTTCCGCGAGCCCCTCTTATTCATGTTTAGTACAGGAAGGCCTTTGGTAATCTAAGATTACTGGCCGGTCTCGTCGCCGGACTTCTAGGGGCGGGTTCGGGGCGTGACAGAGTGATATCAGAGCGCACGAGTTAATTTCCCACACACGTGTCCATATGAGATGTTAGGTGCATTAGAAAAGATATAGAGCATAGCATGAGCATGTGTGCACGTGTGTGTGTGTGTTTCGGTATATGAGAAACCAGAATTGATTGATGATGAGGCAGGAAAGGAAACAGTATATAGAAAATGAAATGTTGTATTTGCTATGGGTTCTATAGACAATGGAAGATACCAATGCAAGAAACGTAGATGAAACAGAACCGTCTGATGCAAGAATGAATCGATTAGAAAGAATGGTAGAAGTTTTGACTGGGTTGGTTAGACAAGAAGCTTAGAACAAAACCAACAACCACAAGAGACAAACCATTTCCGCCTCCACCACCACCAAAGGTAAGTAAAACAGATGAACAACGATGACATTATCGCTTTGACACGTAAATACAAGAAATTGAAACCACCAGAGTTCGCAGGGTATTGAACCCTTAAAGGCGAGGCTTGGGTCTTAGAAATGTAAAAGATTTTCAAGTATTTCCGGTGTAATGATGTTTACAAAGTGTTGTTAGCAACCTTTACTCATGTAAGAAGCTAGACGATGGTGGATGTTGGTACGGATCGTAATAGGATTTGACATGGGATCGATTTAAAGAGATCTTTTATGAAAAGTATTTCCCACAATGCATGAGAGGAAAAAATATCGAATTTGAGCAAATGAAGCAAGGTGCAATGTCAAGAGTGAGTATGAAAGTAAATTCACCGAACTAGCTCGTTACGCCTCATATGGTTGATACTAATATAAAAGGCAAGGAAATTTGAGGGTGGTTTACGTTGAAGTGCTTGACCGAGTAAATGTGCTAAAATTGGAGAAATATGTTGATGTCTTGGATAGGGCTCGATGTCCGAGACAAATATTGCTTTTGAAAATGTCCAAATCAACGACAATGACCGAGGAGGGTAAGACATTTAAGAAACAGAAAGTGGAAGTGATTAGTGAATCAGTGGGCTCCGTAAATGATAAATCGAATCTAACCATTAATGATACTACAAAGGGTGGTGTGCTTCACGTAAAGACCGGGAAACAAAGATTGGGGTATTTGTCGCCGTGGATCTGGAGCCTGTTACAAATGTGGACAGAAGGGACACCTAGCTAAAACTTGTCCACAAGTTTACTCACGGAATGAGAGACCTATTGCTAGTGGAGTTAACTCAACAATGACACCGATGACGATTGCAACGTCTGCTTCCGCGGGGGATACTTTAAGGCAAGCAAGAGTTTATAGCTTAGTTCCCGAAAAGACACAAAATATTGGAAAAGCGAAGACAGGTATGACTTTACTATTTAGTAGGATAGCATTATTACCTATGCGAGGGAGATTATTGAACATGGAATATTTAACTGATGATAGAACGAATTTTCTTTATTATTACCTTTGCTAGGGATTGTTATGTTATAATATCACCTTTGCATGGATGGAACATTTATGACGGGGGCATTAAGAATGTGTAACTCAGATTTCTGATTGAACTTTTGTCAGAATAAGTTAAGTTTGGAGGACCAAACTTCCTAAGGTGGGGAGAGTGTAACGACCCAGAACTATATACCATGATTACCAGTAATTCATTATGTGTTTATATGATTTAAGTGAGAAATATCTGTTTGAATTAGAAAAATATCTGTTGAAATGACAACTTTGGGACTGAAATCGATAAATCAGAATTTAATTCGAAAATGAAATTGAACATGTCTATGTTAATGAGAATATTTAGAACCATTCAAACAATAAATTGAAGACCTAATTTGCCCGATTCGTAAGGCTTGTTTTGGCTCAATTGATTTATTTGCTATATATGATATAAGATAAAGATTGTTGACCCATTTGACTCAACTAAAGGGAGAAGAAAAATCTAGAGAAGGAGAGAAGAGAGAATTCGGGGAGAGAGAGAGAGATCAAGGGAGAAGAAGAGAAAGAAAGGAAAGGGGAAATCAAGCTAAAAAGGTAAGGATTTTCTTTAAACTCTTGAAATGGATTGTTGATTTTTGCATGTTTAACTTAAGATCATGGTGTAAAAGGGTTTGGTTCATGTTTATTGGTTTGAAAGAGGTTCTTCCTCAAAACTCCATGGCTATAGAGATAGGAAGCTTGTATGTATATGTTCATGGATTTTCATCTTAACTTATGGGTTGATCTTGTTTATGAGCTATGTGGGATTTGAATTGAAGACATAATAGTTAAATTATGATGTTTATCAAGTGCCTTGAGACTTTGATTTCATGAAATTGAAAGTGATTTTGCAAAAAGGAAGAAAGGGATAAAGCTTAGAAGAAGAACCAGAGTTCCGGATTTTCGCAGGGTCCGCTCGAGCGGAGAGGATCCCGCTCGAGCGTAGAAATCACCCTTCCAGCAGTTTTCGGACAGTTTACAGTCCGCTCGAGCGGACAAGTGGGCGCTCGAGCGGGAAGGCTATTTTCAGGAAATTTTGGAGAAAATGAACTACATGATTTCTACATGTTAATTGCATCATTTATCACCTTATGAGCATGAAACGGGTATGAATTACATGAATTACATGAGATTGAAGTGAATGAACATGAAATGAAGTAAAGAAGGGAATGAAGTGCATGATTACGGATAATGTATATTGAGAAATGTGCGATAATGTTATTGTTGCAGGTCAAGTTGAGAAGACCGTGCCATCGGTTTCGGAAACCCACTGTAAGTAACATTTACGTAAAGATATGTTATTATGAATTATGTTCAATGATAAATGTTATGATATGTTTCAATGATGATGTTTTACGTGAATGAATGTCTTGATTGCGAATCTAGTATGGCGTCCATAGATAGTTTTAGTTGTGGGGGACGACATAGACGTGTAGGCCCATGCGCTTGAGTCATGGGGGACGGCACGGATATGTAGGCCCATGACCAGTTTACGAGATCTCGGTATGTGTTTAATCGGTGTCCGGGACCGGTTACTCTAGTCGTTTGTCGACACATGTTATGATACGTTATGTTATGATCTATGGAGTACGCCATTACGTATGTTCTATATGATGACTGATGACTGATTATGTTTATGAATGTTTTATTACGGTTTTATATAAAATGTTGGACTTCATTCACTAACCCCTTTACGTTACTGTTACTTGCTGGGCTTTAGCTCACCCCCGTATATATGTATTTATAGGTGAGCAGCCGGGAAGTCAAGCCTAGGCGGAGTTCAAGCCGCCGCTTTTGTAAGCCAACTAGAGTTTTGGATGCCTCGTAAGCTGGGCTAGGCCCGAAGGCCGCTTTTATGAGTTTTGTCTTTTGTTTTTGTACATGTATTTAAGTGCTGCACATGATCTTTTGTCGTTTGTTTTGTAACTGAATGTGGGTAATTAACCTCATTTTTGGCATGTATATAAATGTTCATATTATGCACAGCTCTTGGACTCTTAGTTATTTATTTCGCTTCCGCGAGCCCCTCTTATTCATGTTTAGTACAGGAAGGCCTTTGGTAATCTAAGATTACTGGCCGGTCTCGTCGCCGGACTTCTAGGGGCGGGTTCGGAGCGTGACAGAACATTTCAAATGTTACTTGAGGTACTTAAAAAAGTCGCTTGGGTGCACTTGACAAAAAGGAGGTTACTTCTACCAAGGAGGTCAGAGTTGGCAAACCCCCACTTGACTGATAACCTTGCTATGTAGAAAGTTGCAAATCCAATTACTTGGGTAAAACTTCGGAGAAAGAAAGAAAGAACCGTCTAGAAGACTGTTCAGCAAGCGCAAGCTCCAAACAAGCAGTTCCACAATTCAACTTGCTTGAGGTGAAAATTGTTCTTAAAGCCAAATTTTAAAAAAAATAAAATAAAAAACACTTGTTAAGCTTAGGTTGCATAATGTTTTATTCAAGGATAAATTACAAACATACAAATCACCCCATGTGATTCTAAAAATTATATTATGCCCCCTAAAGTTTCTAATTTCATAACAAATAGGTCCTTTTATTAATAAATCATCAAGTTAATTAATAATTTTAAATAATATTAAAATTTCATTTCAATTAATAATTCAGATAATTTTATTATTGTATAGGTGAACAGTTAGAAATTTCACTTTTTCAATTAATTCTGTTAAATAAAAAATTCTGATAGGAAAGTATTTGTAATTTTCCAAACCACAGGGATCAATTCGTATTTTAAGCAAATCTCAAAGGGCGTATTTGTAATTTACCCTTTATTCAACATTTCCACCAACAACTTTTTGAAATGAAATGAGGTATAAGCCCATCATCAAGAAATAAAAATGATCTAGAAGCAAATTAAATAATGTGCATTCAAAATAAATCAATAACCCAACATTCTCACGCTATTCACAATTTGCAATAACAAAATGGAAGGAAATGGAACCTTTATTTCAATTTACAAGAAAGAAAGATTTATGAATTATAAAACTACAAAGTTACAATAGAAGGAAAAAAAGAACAGGTTTAGCTACCTCTGATCGACCTAGAACTCATCCCTCTGATGCGGGGAATGTTACAAACAATTGGGAGGTATGTCCAATAAAAACAACTTTGCTCCATTTCGTTCTCCATACAATGTCAAGTCAAAAAAGTGCCATCACTCAGACCAAAAATGAGAGAATCGTCATCAAAAAAGTAGTCCCATTGCCATGATAGCAAAATAATGTAAGATAATGTATCTTCTCGAAAATCAAGGGATAATCTTTGAATCTGTGTTTGTGCGAAAGAACTCATCAGTGTGCTCTTCTATGCAAAAAAACCAGCTTTTGAGCATTATTCACTAATGATTTCTATTGAGCCGGCTACTTGTTTCTTCCAAATCCAATTTTGGCACACTGAGAAAAGCAGTTCTTGACCCATTCAAGCTGTTTTTAGAACCAGACACTGCATACACACAACCAGTGAAGCTCAGTACATAAATCTTCAATGAAATTAATACTAATTTTAGGTCAAATCAACCTATAAATAAATTTGTATCCAGCTTTAAATTATTCAAGTTGTTTGAAGATCTTTTCAAATATTTCTAATCTGAAAAAACAGGTTCAGCCAAAGACAGACCAACAAATCTCACCAATGGCACATTCTAGTAGCAGGCACATGTTAGTGCTGCATATAAAGATTTAAGAGCATGTTTGATTGGGTGGATTACAACATGGGATTAGGATTATTAATCCGTGGGTCCAATTATCCTATGTTTGTTTTAACATTTTGGTTTAGGATTATTAATCCAATGGATAATTAATCCAACAAATTTGTAGGATTATTAGTAATGGGGTAGGGGTGGGATTATTAATCCAATGAATATTAATCCTATTGGATAGTGAATACTACAATAATTTAATAGGATTATTAATACTTCACTATTAATCCTTGTAAATCAAACATGACCTAAGTCCTTAGGTGTTCAGGAAATACAGTCTAAATTGGTAGATAGTTTCTGCCATAACAGCATTTAGTGGGAATGAAAGAGAAAAGCCTCGTCCACACATGTATATATAATATACATACATGTACATGTATGAAAATGGCATACTCATATATATATAGCATGTGCTACAAAACACAATCATCAAATAAGTCAAAGTATAAAAATAATAAATTATCACCAGGGAAATTTCCAACCTGTGAAACGAACCAAAAATAAAAATTGTAAGCACACCAATGTTCATTTGACCGTCTTTTTTGTTTAAAAAATATCAGATATATACATTCTTAATAATAATAATAAACTTCTTTTAATTTTTTTTTTTTTGTAAGCCTATTCAATACCTTCCATAAGGTTAAATTCAAATCATTGGAATTTTAAAAACCTAATAAAAATTTATTTAAACAAGGCAGCAGTACACAAAATAATAATAATAATAATAATAATAATAATAATAATAATAATAATAATAATTAAACATACATATTGGAAAAATTCTTATGCAAGATCCAAGTCAATCATGCAACAAGCATATTCCAAAAGAAAAAAAAAAGAAAATTTTTAGCAGGGGACAACAATGGAGTTGCTGTTACATACCTAAGATGTACTTGATTCTAGAATACAGCAGGCAACACTTAAGCCAAAGCCAAAACTCCACAAGTCAGCCGAAACTAATAAATCAGTAATAACTTTAAACAATCTGAAAGAAACCCTTATACTACAAAACAGGGATGGATTTTAATACAATTCCCTTCTTTTCATATTTCTTCACTATGTCCCATGCCTCCTCAAGGTGAGCTGACTGGACTAGAGCATCAATAAATGTGTTACACGTATAAGCATCGGGGGTGCACCCATTTGCCTCCATTGAGAAAAACAAGTTTTTAGCTTCATCAAATCTCCCTGATTCACAAAGAACCTTAATAAAAGCACTATAAGTAAAATTGTCTGGGGTCAAATCTAATGTCAACATGGTTACAAGAACTTTCCGTGCTTTTTCAACCTTATTCATTTTACAATAACTTTGGATGAGAGCATTAAAAGAGAAAACATCTGGGCTTATTCCTTCAGCTTGCATCTTTTTCAGAAGTTTCATCGATCTAGCAACATCCCCAATGATGCACAACGAACGGATTAAGATATTGTATGTAATAGCATTTGGAGTGACTCCCCACTCCACCATTTCTGAGAAACAATCAAAAGCATCCTCGATTTTGTGTACCCGACAAAGGCCGTCAATTATTGAGCTGAAAGTGAAAATATCAGGCTTAAAACCATGCTGTAAGAGCATCTCCAACAGCTCTCGTGCCTTACCAACCTCCCCAGCCTTGCAATACCCACTAATAAGGGTGTTCAAAGTAACAAGATTAGGAGCAATACCCCTTTGACGCATCTCTCTGAAAGTTTCTGATGCTCTGTCAATCATTTTAGCTTTGGAGAAGCAATCAATTATCATGTTATACGAAAAGACATTTGCCACAAGTCCATCCCGGAGCATCTGATTTAAATACCAATCCCCTTCCACTACTCTTCCAACCTTGTATAAAACCTCAATAAGTGCAAGGTAAGTATTAAAGCTGAGTTTCAAACCTTTCTCGGTCAAACTATCTAGTATATCACATGCCTCCTCAAGGTCCAATCCATTAATCAAACAAGTCATTACGATGTTAAAAGTCGAACTGTCAGGCAAATAACCTCTCCCCTCAATTTTTCTAAAAAATGAGGCTACCTCTCGCGGCAAAGAATTGCTACAAAGACAATGCAGTATAGCATCACAAGCAACTTTAGGCAAGATAGGCTTTCTCTCCACAAACTTAGACAACAATTCAAATGCCTTGCGTGGCGACAAACAACGAAACACTCCATTAACTAAAGATCTGTAGGTAGCTTCATTTGGATGTACATTCCTCTCTTTCATTTTCTCAAATAGCTTAAATGCTTCGTCAACCTTTTTCGCATTACAAAACCCATCAACAAGCATCGTATAAGTAATTACATTAGGCGAGTATCCCAAACTCTCCATCTGTTTCACCAAACGTAGCGCCTCATCCACTACCCCAACCTTGCAAACTCCATGAATGAGGAAATTATATGTATACCTATCAGGACTGCAGTTATCAGCAGGCATCTGTTGGAATTTCAAATAAGCCAAATCAAGCGAATTGGATTTCACCAAGGCATCGATGACCGCATTATACAATCTAGTAGTTGGATTAAGACCCAAGTATGAAATCTGCCCAAAAACCTCAGCACAATACTTAGCTAGACCTAATCTCCCCCAACTACCAATCAAAATACCAAGCAAATCTTCTGTAACCACACACCCAGAGTTTCTAATGTCTTGAATCAACTCAATCGAAAAAAAAACCGGCCCTCTTCGGTAAAGGAATTCGCTAAAACCCCGAATCGACTGGTTCTTCGCGGCTAAAGGATTGATATTCAAAACCCAGATGTAAAATCTTAAAGGGTGCAATGGGTTTTCTTGATTTTGCAAAACACTCACAATTGACTGAGCATCCAAACCAATCCTCTTCGCTTTAAACTCGTGGTTTAGCAACAAAAACCAGTCTTTTCTTGACAAAATCTGAGAAATGTAATGATGATCGATTGGTTTTAAATGAACCCTCTGTTTATTAGCTGAAATAGTACTGTTAGAACTAGGAGACAAGTTGGGGTTTGTAATAAGTTGAGAGTTCAATGAAGACTTACCTCTAAAAGGAGCTAGAGTGTTATTACCAGTGGGTTTGTGGTGAAGAGGTGTGAAGGATTTGGAATTTGAAGAGTTTTCTCTGTTTTGTTTGGTCTGATTGGTGAACTCTTCTGACAGGTTTCGGATTACAGGTGAAGCCCTAGAAGCCAGAGAAGAAAGGCCTCTCATGTCCCTGCGCAGAACACAATGCAAGAGCAGAGTGGGTTGATTCGCAGGGTTTTGTTGATCCCTGAACCGGTAGTTGAACCGGTTTTTTTTTTTTTTTTTGAATAAATTATGTATATAAATTGACTCAAAATATGAATTGTTCATGTGATTTTAAAAATTACAAATATTCTTTTGTTTACAAAAAAAAAAAAAAAAAAATTAATTTCTTTTCTATGCAACAATAAAATTACATAAATTATTAATTGAAATATATTTTTAACACTATTAAAAATTATTAATTAATTTGATAATTTATTAATAAACGGAATCATTTGTTATATAATTAAAAAAATAAAAATGTAGAATGTAATTTTTAAAATTATAAGAGCAATTTGTATTTGAAGAAAATCTCATAGAGTGTTTTTGTAATTTATCCTTTTTTATTGAGGAAATTAGAATCCATAGTAGGTTTAAAAAATAGTTTTAAATTATTGATAAATTTTATGAATAAGAAATCTTAAACTTTTTCATAAATTTTTAATTATTTAAAAAAAACACCAATAATTGTAAATTTTTTATTTTTTTATTTTTGAGGATCAAGATTGTTACCGGTTTGATCCAAACCCTAGGCCGCATCCGATTTTAGTATTATGCAATTTTGAATTGGACTATTTCAAAGTAGTTTTGCCTTGTCAAACGTGTGATGCAATTTGGATGATCTTTTTTCATTTTAACCCAATTGATTCAATGACTTAAATATGAGATAAATAAAGGGAAAATTACGAGCCGGTTTTATGGACTGGTCTTATTATCCAGTAGGTTATATCTAAAAAAATCAAACAATATTTTTCATTTTTATCCCTAGACTCAACACTGTAAATTTATCATTAGTTTAAACAAGTTTGTCACTGATTTATCACTGGTTTATTATTGGTTTAAACAAATTTATTATTGGTTTATTACTAGTTTAAACAAATTTATTACTGATTTATCATTGATTTAAACAAATTTATCATTGATTTAAACAGATTTATCACATTCTTTATTAATACACATATCTCTAAATCTCTTTCTATATATTCAATGGATCTGTTCAAATCTTATTCCTTCCCAACCCATTATCTCTTTTATCTTCTCTCTCTTTCTCTTTCTCTCTTATCAATCTCAGATTTGAATTGCCATTGCCATTGTCATCTGTTGTCCCCTGCTACTCCACTGTGCACGTTGTGCAATCTCAGCGTGAACGATCTCACCATCCCTGTGTAGCTCGGCGATGGTGGACTATGACAGTTGTAGATTTAGACTTCGTAATGAACATTCTCCTTGAATGCAGTGGTGATGGTAGCAGATTCTTTCTCTCTCTCTCTTCCCTGCCGACCATTCATGGCGTAGATATGCTCGACCTTTCAGTTTCTGGATCTGGATTTGTAAACCTGGCTTCTTCATCTCCATATCTATGTACAAATGTGTAGAGAGATATAGCTTTTTTTTTTTTTTTTTTCTTTTTCATCTCCATATTTGTGTATAAAATATGAGGGCAAAAACGGAATAAATAGAAATATTCAGGACTTATAGGTAAAAAAAAGTCTCTATTAAGAACTAATTGGATAATAACCCTTGAAAATAGGACTAGCCCCGTGAAAATTCCATAAATAAATACCAACAAATGGATGAGATTGAAAAAAGATAATTCAACAGGCCTTGAAAAATTGAATGTCCAAGTAGATGATCAACATTTACTAGATTGAGATCTACTCGAGCCCTAGAAATTGAATTGTACAATCCAATCCATAAAGTGAACAAAAACAATCCTAATCCAAAATATATATCATGAGGCCCAATAGGCTTTTTATTTGTTTTATGCTGCTTCTGTTTTTTTGTGCAATTTGGATTTTTTTTTTGGGTGTACATTTGTGCGCGCCATTAAATGATGTGGTATTTTATATAAAAAGACAAAGGAAAAATTACCATGTAGTCCTATGTAGGAGATCTATTTCCCTTCTAATCCCAATTTATTTTTAATAGATTAATAAGTCCACAGTTTTTTAAGTTTTATACCCAGAGGTCCCGTTTTTTATTTTTTGTATTTTTAAATGACTGTATTACCCATTGTTTTGAGATCTATATATACGTGAGAAATCAAATTTTTGCTGCGTGAAAAAAAAGGAAATCAAATCTTCGTCTCTGCGATCTCGATTGCTCATGGCGATCTCATTGTCTTTGTGTCGATCCGATTGTCTGTGAGGTTGATCTGGTTGTGCGATTTGAATCTCTGAGATCTGCTATATCTGCGACGTTGTCTCTCTCTCTCTCTCTCTCTCACGTATTTGGTGATAGATATATGTATGTGTATGTATGTGTCGATACATAGATATACATATATATCTATATATATATATGTCTGTGTGTGTATGTAGTTTGTATTTGTTGATACATATATGTATGTATATATAGATAAGCAAATTTGCGTGGTATGTGGTTTGTGTTTGGGAAATTTTGTTTGTTTGATTTTGATTTTGTTGATTTTGTTTGTCGATAGTGTAATGTATTTTGAAGTTGTATTTTGGAATTGTGAATTGTGCAAAGGTTGGTATTGATATGTTGTAACTATATAATTTTGCGCTTTGGAATAGGTGAACAATTGTTTGTTGGGTTGTGATTTTGTAGTATGGAGGGGTGTTTCATGTTAATGTGCAAATACAGTAATTGTTGTGCTGCTATCAAGATTAGTGAGGGATGTAGTTATGATGAAGTTGTTGAGAAAATATGTGCGAAGTTCAAGGAGTTGAGTGTTGGTAACTTTTGTTTATTTTTCTCTGTTCCTGAATATTCTAATTGTATTGTTGAATGTGGTGATGATTTGGGGAATATGCTGTCAATGGTAGGTGGTAGTGGTTGTCATGTTGTTGATGTTATTGTGGGGGATAAGAGAGTTGTGGAGGTTGATGATGGTAATTCTTGTAGGATTGATTCTGTAACTTGTGAGAGTTCTTTTGTGAATAATTGTGATGATGTTGGTGGCTTGTTGCGTAGTTTTTATCCAGAACTAGAGAGAGTTTTGTTGTTTGCTAGTTGGAAGGGGATTATACATAGTGTTGGTCAAGAATTTGAAGGTGGAGTGCCGGCATTCCGCATTGCATTGGCTAAGTATGTAGTTGAGTGTGGTTTTGCAGTGAATTATTTGAAGAACGATGCAACAAGGGTAACTGCTGAGTGTATGATGAAGTCGTCTACGGGTTGTAAATGGTTTGTGCATGGAAGGGTGTTGATGGATTCCGGTGTTTTTTTTATAATGAAGTTGGATAATGTGCATAGTTGTGGGGTTGTGGCTCGTAGATCTTGTAGCAAAATGGTTGGTTCTAGACTTGTGTCTGATATTGTGCAAAATGATATTAGTGATAATCCGTTGACTCGTCCTATTGAAGTTAAAAAAAAGTTGAAGAAGCAATATGGTATAGATGTTTCTTATCGGGTTGCATGGTTAGGAGTTGATAAGGCAAGAGGTGGGTTGTTTGGTGATTTTGCAACTTCTTTTGACCAAATTTCGATGGTACCTTGAGACGGCTATGAGAACGAATCCGAAGTGTTTTTGAAGTAGATGTGGATGAAAGTAGTGGGTGTTTTGGGAGGTTGTTTGTGGCATTTCATGGATGTTTGTATCGCTTTCAATTTTGTCGTCCGTTGTTGTTTGTTGATGGTACATTTTTGAAGGGGCGTTACAAGGGGCATTTGCTTGCAGCAACATCAAAGGATGGTAATCAAGGTATGTATTTATTTGCAGTTAGTATAGGTTTGGTTTGTCAGTGTGTTATTGTATTGTGAGTCTGCTAATTTTTGCAGTTTCATGTGATTTTGTTTGCAGGTCTGTTTCCTTTGGTTTTTGCGATTGTTGACGCTGAAAATCAAGATAATTGGATGTGATTCTTAAGTCAATTGTTAAAGGCTGTTGGTTCAGGCCGGAGATTGACTTTTGTGTCGGATCGTCAACATAGATTGCTAGACGCTCTTTCGGTGGTTTTCCCTAATGCACATCATGCTTATTGCTTGAATCATTTGAAGAGAAATTTGATTGACAAATTGGTGGGACTTCGTATTACATATAAGCTGTGTTTGATGAAAATATTAGTCAAATGTGCTTATGCACCAACGGTTGCTTCTTTCCAACATTATATGGAGAAATTGAGGCGTATTGCTGGGAATGGTAGAGTTGATAGTATGTTGGATGGTTTGCAAAATGATAAGTGGGCCAATGCATTTTTTAGAGGGAAACGATATGGTGAGATGTCATCTAATGCTGCCGAGTCTTACAATAATTGGATTGGTGGGGCTCGTGAGTTGCCTATTACTTGTATGGTTGATATGATTAGGGTTCAAATCATGACTCAATTGTCGGATAGAATAGCTGAATCTAGAAAATGGAGTACAAAATTGTGTCCAGTTATGGAAAAGAAGTTGATGGACTCTTTGGAGCTAGCTAAGTCTTGGGATGTGATTGTTGCTAGTGATACTGTACTTGAGGTTCATTCTTCTATTTCTTTTTATGTTGATATTGGTAGACAGACTTGTTCTTGCCATGAATGGCAATTGAATGGTTTTCCTTGTTGTCATCTCAGGCATGCTTTATGTAGTAGTGGTAGAGATGTGTATGATTTCATTGATGCTTTTTTCATGTAGATTGTTTTAGAGAGTCATACAAGGAATCTGCTTATCTAGTGCCTTCAAGTGAGAGATTTGGTTTTGATGGTGCGTAGTTCGGTTATCAAACCTCCTATAACGAAGAAGCGGCAATGAACAAGAAGAAGAGGATACCTTCTAGGGTTGAGAATGTGAAGTAAATCAAGTGGGAGGTGCTTGAAATATGGGAATCACAATAAGAAGACGTGCAAGGTCGCTATTTGAGGCCACAATCTATTCTTTTCTATTTGTATTTGAATTTGAGGAATTATGAGAATAAAAATGTGGTACTTGGTATTATGGAAGTAATGAATAAAGTTGGTTGAATTGTTTTTGTTTGTTGATGTGTTCTTTACTTATTGAAGTTGTTTTGTAACATGCAGTTTTGTTTTTTATTTTTATGGAATGTAGAGAAGGTTGTTGAAAATTTCTTATTGAAATGCATTGATATTTCATAGCGACAAAAGCTGTATAATTTTGCAGTTTTAAGAATTATTAGGAACAACCTGAGGGTACCGCATAACTTTGCGGTTTTAAAAATCATGAGAAACAGCCGATGAAATCGCAAAATTTTGCAGTTTGAAGAATTATTAGAAACAACCTTTACTGTATGAAAATATATGCAACCAGAAACAAGTAGACAAACAATCAGAATAACATCCACAATAATGATAATAAGGAGAAGAAGAGCAACAACAACATCTATCATTTTCACCATAACCATAATAACCAGAAAATGATCATTCCCAAAAGTATATAAAGTACTTGTCACATGTTAAAAAAGAAAAATTTAAAAAAAAAAAAAAAAGGTACAAAGATATGTTCCCTTGAAAATTTGGATTGTCAAGAAGTTTGTTCATTATTTCTATGGTTTGGTATGCTTTGTCAACATTTGGTAGTACTCGAGTTTCCAGGATTGGTTCTCATCATTGAGGAATTGATTGATGATTTGTGCTCGAAATTTGACCCACTCAGTTGGACGAAGTTTTTTCGCATGAGTTGCCGCTTGAGATATTGGTTGATAACATTGCAGGCATTTATTACACAATCATTCCTGCAGTGTTTGAGATGAAGTTAATTAGTTAGGTGAAACTGCAAAATTTAGCATATTGGAAGATTAGTTTATGGATTTTGTATCTTACGAGTGTGGGGTTTGTTGTGGGCATTCCTCAATTGATGCAATTTCATCTCGCACTCTTGAGATGAAAACATGTTTCCTCGCTTTCTTTGAGTAATGCTTTATTCCATCTCAGTTGATGTTGTTGCTACAAAATAGTTAGTGGGTGTTTTTGTTAGTTATAGTGGTGAGTTGATATGTTTGTAAAGGAATGGAACTAAGTATGAAATTTTATTTTAACTTACAATTTGTTTTGCAATTTCAAAGTGCTTGTTGTGGCAATCTTTTGCAGGTCTCAAAGAGTCGTAGTGTCTCCATATTCCATCAGCATTGTCAAAGACCACAATTGTCCAATGGTTGTCGTGGTTGATTGGGAAATGGATATATCTGTTTTTCATTGCTTCTGAAAAATGGTTGTCGATGAGTTTTTCTCTGAGTGCTTGATCTTGGTTTTGTAGTGGAGTCTGTAAGTTATATATATGTTTGAAATATGTTATAAAACTATGTAGTAATAAATGTTGAGAAAGTAGAAAATTTTGTAGTTGTAAGGTATGTTAAGTTTTGCTTACATTGATGAGTGTTGAGAAAACGTAAGATCTTCTTGCATATGGATTGCTTGCAAAGACTAGATCGTTTTTCTCAAATTCTTCAATGGTTGGTTGGAGTGCCAATTGCTTTTCTGCGAAGGCATCAATGACCTGAAACATGTTATATATGAGAATGTGTTAGTTTTGTGGAATAGGTTATTGAATATGTACAGAAATTGTAAAATTGTGCATTTGGAGACCTACATTCCCATATAAGGGTTCCCTGTTGGTCAATCTGCATATATCTGAAAAGTATACGCAGTTTTCATCTTCGCTGCCAGACCAGACACAAGCACTTGATTGTGTGTTGTTGATGAGTTGAATTTGGTCTTGGTCTTTTTTGGATAGGCTATGCCAAACCTTGTTTGTTTTGCGGCATGAAATGGTGAGTGGCTTGTTTGGGATTGATTCTTCCTGGAAATCATCATCACTTTCCAATATTTGAAGTTTTGTCTTTTCTTGATTGGCACGCTCTTTTGGGTTTGTTTCAGAACAGCTGCTTTCTCTTGGCCAATATGCTCTTGCATCTTTTCTTTTCATTGTTGTTTTGCTTCATGAGCACCTTCTTTGTTGTTGTCATTCTCCTTCTCTTTTTCTTCATCGGTACCTGTGTTGGTTTGGGTACATCAATGGCGGTTGTGTCTTGTTTCTTGCATCTTCTTTGGGTTTGGTCATTGGTTGGTATTCAAAATCTGGGTGATGTGCTTGTTTTCTTGATTTTTGTTTGATTCTCTTGACCATGGATCTTTGTTGGGAATGCCAGTTTTTGGTGGACATTTCCTTGATTGATCTTCTTTTACGCTTGATTGACCATGAATTTTTGTTCCATTTCTTGCATTTATGCTCTCATGTCTGATATGAACTTGTCCTTGTCATCCTCTTTGGTTGGTGTTTGTGGTTGGTCATGACCTATAAAATGTTGGATTGTGTTTTGGTTAGTTTAATGAAATTTTGCAGTATGCTTTAGTATTAGACAATAGTTTACCTTGTGCATGAAATATGTCAGATTTCTCTTGCAGTTCTTCTTGTTGGTTTGTCAGTTCTTGTTCATTGACTTCTTCTTATTGGTCTTCTTCTTCATGAAGGTCTTCTTGTTGATCACCTTTTGTTTGTTGTCTTTCTTCTGCTTTATCATTGCCATGTTGTTCATCAGGTTCTTGTTCTTTTTCTTTTTCTTCTTCTTCTTCTTCTTGATTTCTTCTTGATTTTGCTTTTTTCTTCTTCTTCAGTTTCTTCTTCATCACTTTCTTCTTCATCAGTCACTTGATTTTTTTCATCATCACTCTTTTCTTCTTGTTCATCATTTTCTGGTTCTTCTTGTGGTTTTTGCTTTCTTTTTTTTTTTTTTTGTTGTTCTTCTTGTTCTGATTCTGAATGATGTTCTTCTTCGAGAAAGTCATCCTCATCACTCTCTAGAAGTGTTTTTTTTTTTTTTTTGTTTCTTTTGTTTTCTTTTTTCACTTATTGTTCTTTTTGTGGTTATGTTTCTTTACTGAAAAGTCTGTTGATGTGCTTTGATTGATATGCAATAACTGTATTTCTTGTTCAGTTGGGGTTAAAGGACTTTGGTTAACCTGCATTGGAACAATGTGGCATATATCGATAATCTTGTAAATTTGGTTAGTTTCTTGTCTTGTGAGTAATGTGGGTTAAGTGTCAAAATATGTTTTTGGAAACGAAAAATGTTACGCTTTCATAACATGAGTGATGTTAAATAAGTGTGTTCTTTGAAGGCGAAAATTTTCACATTTCATAATATGATTTGTACTACAATGAATGTGAAAGGAGAGTTGAATAGATTTGTGCTATGATAGTATAGAAGGGTTTGAATACCTTTTCAAAGTGAGCAAAGGTGATGTGTTTCCACTTGAGTACATTACGCCAAGGTTCCATTTCATAAACCTTGGGAAGCCTTCTTTGTTGGATGGTCGGAGGAGTTCTTGTGCTCCTGATGCAAAGATCTTGTTAAAAAAAAAATTGAAATATGTTAGATAGTTAGAAATAGGTGGATGTCTGATATTTTTGTGGGAAGTAGTTGAGCAATGTGTTTACCAAGAGTAACATGACGCATCCAGTGACATTCCTTGGGTTGTTGTTTGCATTTGCCATTGAATTCATCAGTGTGTCTTTTATTGCCTCAACCCAATTGTATTTCTTGATGTTGTTGAGATTGTCGACATAGTTGAGGAAACTCCAACTGAGTGTATGGCCTGTTGTGGGGATGAGAAGTTTCAAGCACAAGTAAATGGTGATTACCCTTGCAAGATCTTGACGATCATTGGTTGATTTTCCTTTTTTTGTTTGTTGAAACATTTTGGCCAAAGACTTTCCATCCAATCTCTTGACTGATTTGCATCTTCGTTTGTAAAATGGAAGCTCAAAATCCTTTGGTGTTATATAGGATTTGGTGGTGATGCTGTCTTCTCCACAATCAATACCAAAAATGAGCTTCACATCACTGCTTCTGAGTTTCATTTGCTTTTTGCCAAGTAGAAATGATCTTTTTCTTTTGTTGTAGAGTGTTGTCATTTACGCTACAATGGAGTTGTAACATCTGCACCAAGGCCTTGATTGTGTTGAGAGAGAGCATTTATGAGGTGCCAAAAGGGGTTTTTTGCGGCTCTGTCTGTTGGGCTTTGTGAACTTGACCCCTTCAGCAGTTTGATTCTTGTTAGATGTTGGAGCGATAATTAAATTGTTGGACTCTCTTCTTGAGGATTGCGCTTTTTTTTCTTTTGATGCCTTGGTTTTTGTTTTGGGAGTTGATTGGCTTTCTTGGAGCTTTCTTTTTTGGTCGGAGGAGCTTCTTGTTTTGTTGTTGGCTTTCTTTTGTTTGTTCTTGTTGTGGTTGGAGGTGTGGTTGGTGTTTGTTGTGTGGGTGGGGTGTAGTGCAGTTCTTGGGCTTTTTCTTGTTGGTGGTGTGGTTGTTTTGTGGGTTTTTTGGTGGGGTCTGTTGGGTTTGGTTGTTTTTGGGTGTGGTAGTTTGGTTTTTTGTGGATGGGGAGATAGTGGTGGATTTTCAATGGATCTGAGATGGACTTTCAAAGGGAGATGGTTAAATCCTGATTGGATTTGTGGGCATATGGGTTTGTTTCTTCCAATATCTTCCAACAATTTGTTTAAAAAAATGAAAGCGGCAAAGACGGTATGAGTAATATAGTGACAAAACTGTATAATTTTGAAGTTTTATATGCAGTTTCATATGAAGTTATATGTATTTTGTTGGTAACAGTTACGAAACTGTATAATTTGACAGTTTGATTTGCACTTTATAATGGGGGTGTTTGGGAAGAGGAGGTTTAGGCTAATATTGCCTCTTTTCAAAAAATAGCCAAAAAGCTCTACTATTCACCCTTTTTATTTAAAAAAAAAAAAAAAAAAAAAAAAATAGCGTGCGTGACGGTGTATTTGGCCCTACATCGTCAAAGTGTCACATTTGTCTATCACGTGGGAAATTACTTATTTGCCCCTTGACATCAATTTAAAAAAATATATTTTTAGGGACAAATTTGTCATTTTAATTTCAAACATCATTTCAACACATTTTTCAATACAACAACTCAAATAAAATCTATCTCATCTTCCCAAACACAAAAACTAAAATACCCTATAAAATAGCCAAAAAGCCAAATAGCCTACTAAAATAGCCACTTCCCAAACGAGGCCAATAAGTTATCTACTTGTTTTGAGTAGTGATTAAACTGTGTAATTTTGCAGTTTGAATAAATTGAGATATGTTACTTGTGTAGTGGTGAAATGAAACACTATGATGTTGCAGTTTATAAATAGTATGAACAATAGTAACAGCGCTTTGTATTTTGTAAAAAGCAACAATAATAATGAGAAGATTAAAAATTCAAAAATAAGAATAAGAGACGCCAATATTGAACAACAAGAATAAGAATAAGGTGTTGAATGTGTAAAAATAGGGATTTATGTGTAAAAAAAAGTGTTTTAGAATGTTGAAAAACAGGGGAGTAGAATGTTTGAAAACAGGGGATTATATATAAACGAGGGTTTATACATTTTGAAGTATGTAAAATGTGTATATAAGAAATATGTACAAATGTGAATGAAAAATAGTGAATAGGTGAAGAGAGATGTTACTTTTTTTCCTCATTTTTGTGAATTTGAAGTCAGGAACTATGAAATCTCTTCACAGTGGTGATGGTTCTTCGTGTTGTTGAGAGTCGCCGATTGGAGAATATGAACGGCTTGGTGTTGTGTTGAAGATGAATGGTTTGGTTTTGTGGTTAGGGTAGGGTTTCAGAGGGAATGGAATCGAATGGAGGAGAGATGGAGGATTGAGAATGCGATTTCGAGCGGCGGAGATGTGATAGTGTACTAATCAGACTGAGATGATTGTGGGTGATGAAGATGGTATTATGTTTTACGGTTAGGGTTAGGGTTTTCGAGGCGATGGAGTTGAGCGGAAGAGATGGAGGAGAGGAGTCGATTTCGAGCAGCGGAGACGTGACAATCTTGTCGATCTGAGATGTTTGGGACGTGGGTGATGGTTGCGCGCGTGTAAATTGGATGATGTATTGTGGATATTTTTGTCTTATTGTTAATTTAAGGACTTAATGGAGTACTAAAATTGTTTTGGGCTTAAACGGGGTAGGATATGTTGGGCTTGGACCTTTGGGTCAGTTCCCCAAAGACAAATTACTAGTTCTATTTTGGCAATATATTTAAAAGTTAATTTTTTTTATCTTTTTTATTTTTTTAAATCCTATAATTTTTTTTATTTTTTTGTTTTTTTTTAAAAAAAGGTCAACTTTTAATCTATTTCTCAAAATAGGCCATGATGGAACGACTTTTTTTTTTCTTGGAAGAATTATAATTTAATGGTATTTTTAGAAAATAATTACATAAAAAATTTTAAAATTTTAATTATTAATATTTATAAAATTTATAAGTAATTAAAAAATATATTTTTTTGGGTTAAAGCTACACTAAATTATAATTTGGGATTTTTTTTTTCAGGTCCCTAGTATTTAGATTTTATAGGATAAAGAACGTGCAATATTTTCATAGTAGTTGGGATCTCTCAACATTTTTTTAAAAAAATTTTGATTTAGAGAAATTTCGATTCAGATAAATTTTGATCCAAAGAAATTTCAAAACACACAAAAATATTTCTCTATGTTTTGAAATTTCTCTGATTTGTTCAATTTTTTTGATTTTTTTTGTACTTTAAAATTTCTCTGATTTGCTCATAAATTTCTTTTGTTTTGACCAATTTTCTCTAATTTGCTCACAATTTTCTTTGTATTTTGACCAAACCAGATAAAATTAAAAACACAAAGAAAATTGAACTAGTCTATTGCTATATGTAACCGGAGAAAATTGAACTATATTCTACTTATATATGTAGATTAGTGTTGTTACCTAACTATCATCGCCACAGTAATGGCCATATGTTCATCAATCCAAACATTAACCTTGAGATGCAAAAACCTCTCTTTTGTCTCTTCTTCTTCTACAACCCTTTTTACTGAACCCGAGCTTAAATTCACCTTTGCAAGTCCTTCGCACCCGCAATTGTTGCTAATCTCGGCCCTAGTTTTGACTACTTGAGCTATGTTATCGACGGAACTGGCGACTTCGTCACCCTTTGAGTTGACCCCAAGTCCACATGGGTCATATCTCCATATCCTACATTGATGGCGTTGTCGATTTTTCCAACAAACTCACCAAAGACTCTCTTTTCAACAGTGTCGATATTGTCGCAATTGCCGTCCTCAAGATGCTTAACGTCCGATCGGTTGGCCTCTCCCTCTCCCTCTCCCTCCACGAGGGCATGCCTTTGGGCAGCAAAGAAGAGCATAGCAGAAGAGAGAATAACATAAAGGAGGAAAAGCGAAAGGTTTGGTGCAAAAAGAGAGATAAGAGAGAATCAGAGAGTGTGTAGATGTAGGTTAAGAATCTTAAACTACAAACAAAAAAAATTATTATAAGCATCTCCGTTACTAAAAGTTGAAAAAAAATATTAGACTAATTTTTTTTGGTATAATTTCCTCTTTTTTCCTTCTCTACGTAGAGTCACATTTTCTTTCATACGATGATTATGATCTCAAAGTAATAGGGGGCATCATTTATGTCCTTTAGCACCTCATGTAATCATTACTAGCTCACTTTGCAACCCCAATAATAGCAGGTGAAAACAAGTCAAACTCGGAATTATAGAATTAAAATTCCCGATGTCTCATGCAATTATGGCTTGAAAATCTTATTATAAAATTAGATAAAATTCTCCTGAATGATATATTCGGTGAGATTCGTTATTTATAAGAGTATTATGTCCAGTTTTATAATAAAATTTTATATATAAAAAAAAATTAGTGAGAGCATTAATTAGTGTCACCACTAGTCACAATGTTGTTGTGTTTATTTTTTTATTTAAAAAAAAAAAAAATAGATATCACATATTATTTTAAAACATTATTTTTAATAGTCTCTATCATTGCCTATAAAAACAAAAATGTAATTTATGAATAAAGACAAACCGACAATTTAACAAGCATTTTTCAAATAGTTTTTATCATAAGAATAGTTGTACATTCCAATCATTGAACCAAATGAAACGCACACCATCTCATGATTGTAAGTCTGCAACTTTCAATTACATAGAATGAACTTTTTTTTTTTTTTTTGGGTGGAGCACCTCCAGTGGATCTACTCTGCCTGCAAGTATCATCAATCAAATAAAATCAGAGATTATGAAAGGAAAAAAAATGGTTTGAGAATAATGAAAATGGAAGGTGTTTTAATTTTTATTTTTTATGTTTTGAAAAACGCAACATTGAAAAGTTCGAACACATCTACTGTTTTCATTTTTGTGTGAAATTACTTTTTAAAAATTTGAAAAATAACTTGTCGGTATTTTCTAAAAAAGTAATTATTTTTTAAAAAAATTTCTCAAAAACAATTTTTGTAAACAAGTTTTTGTGTTGTCGAGAAAATGAAAAATAGAGAATAGAAGACGGAATCGAATCAAAACAAAGTTTTTTTTTTTTTTTTTTTTTTTTTCTTTCCACGAATCAAAATCAAGTTGATTGAGAAAATATATGTATATATATATGTATTTGTAGTTTAGGACTCACCAGGCTATCTCGTCCAGAATTACAAGCAGGTCTTCTAGGGGGGAGCTGTTGATGAGGGGTTCTCTGCAAAATTACCAAGTTTAATTAGTTAGACATTTAGAGCATGTTTGGCAGCATGGAATTAATGGTTTGGAAATTAGGATGGTGTTCAATTCTAATTCCGCGCTGCCAAACAAAGCCTATGATGAAGATTTGTAAAATAATCAAATGATCATATATACCTGTAACTTTGGCTGTAAAGTCTCAATAGCAACTGTTGATTTTTGGTTCACTCCTGCACCTTGCTGCTCCAAATATGGATTGGCAAAAAAATGGAAAATTGAGACCAATAACAGCAAGGCAACAATGTTGAACAAATATTTCGGTTAACTTAAAAATTATGTTTGAATGGCGAGAATCTCATTGCTGAAATCGCATTTGCTAGTAATGAAATTATTGTGTCAATGCAATTTATGTGTTTAGATTAGCTAGGTGGAAAATAATCACTACACTGTTTGGTTTTGTTTTCAAATTTTGTTTTTAACAAATTGAAATTAGTTTGATGAACATAAATATAAATATATTTTAAAAAAATTAAAATATTTTTTGGGAAAATCGGTCTAAGGTCCCTATCCAACTTTTAGTAATGGATTAGGTCCACAATATGTTCTTTTGTAGTCTAAGGTCCCTCAACCATCCCCTCTCCATCCACGTTGTCCTGAGAAATTCCCACCCTCTCTCTCTCTCTCCCCCGATCTCGTCACTTCACTGCCGCTTCCTCCATTGTTACACGAACTGTATCTTCTAGCCAGCTCGGAGACCGATCCGACCACCCCTCTCCTCTTCTCACCGTAACCATTACCAGCTTCGACTGCAGCTCCTTCGCCATCCCCAGCTTAGGTGACCTACCCCCTGTCATCCTCGTTGCTCCGTCGTCCTTGCATCACCATCACCACAATCTAGATCTGGAAAACCTATATCTATTCTCCCCATCGCAGGTTGGCAGGATTCTGAAGAATATGGAAGCCCTGTTGTTTTGGCTTCTGCCATTGCAGATCTTATAAAGTCCCGGACTGAAGCACGCTCGCAATCTCAGGATCAATCAACTCGGTCCGCCGGCGCATTCTCCGACTGGAACGAAGGAGCTCGGAACTCTAGTCTATCTCCGGCGACAAAATCTGAAAAACCGGTGGCGATCCGGTGGTACCCAGGCGCTGCAATATCAACTGTTGTTGGACTCCTAGAAGGATGCTCAATTAACACAGGTTCTCGAATCTTGGTCTTCACGAATCTTGGTCTTCACATAATATCCAGAGAAAATTGGTCCACTACTATTACTGATCTTATGACTGTCAATTTGTTAGGGAGTGTAACTATTGGCAATTCACTTTCATCTTTTTATTACACCATAACTTTATTTTTTGAGATTTTGGATGTAAATGAAACAACATAATAGGAGCAGAGAGAGTTAAAGCACATTATGAAAACATATTTGCAAATTTGGTTAAAATACATTTCGAAGTCAGAGAAATTTGATTAAAACACATTCCGAAATCAGAGAAATTTGATTAAAACACATTCTGAAGTCAGAGAAATTCAAAATTTCTCTGGGTTGAGAATTTCTCTGGTAATTTAGCTCACAGAACATCTATTTCGATTATTAATTGAGAAATTTAGATTTTCTATTGAGAACATCTATTGCGAAATTTAGATGTTGGACAGTCATATTCAAATTAGAAACCAGAGAAATTTCAGAACATCTTTTGAGAAACCATTTTCTGAATAAGAAATCATTTTCAGAACATCAATTTCTGGGTTGAGAAATTCTTTTGACCATTTTCTCAAACCAGAGAATTTCTGGGTTTGAATCAAACCACTAAATTGAGAAATTGAGAAACCAGAGAATTTAGTGGTTTGAACCATCTAAATCATTTTCAGTGGTTTGAATCTAAATTTAGTGGTTTGAATCCAGAGAATTTTTGGGTTGAGAAATTCTTTTGACCATTTTCTCTGGTTTCTCACAGAACATCTATTGAGAAATTTCTATTGAGAACATCTATTGAGAAATTTCTGAATTTAGAAATTTTTCTGGTTTGAATTTAGCTCACAGAACATCTAAATCTAAATTTCTCAATAGATTATTCTGAATTTAGCTCACAGAACATCTAAATTTCTCTGGTAATTTAGCTCACAGAAATTTCTCTCGTAATTTTCTCTGGGCCACTAAATTTGTGCAGTGAGAGAATTTCTCTGGTTTGAATCCAGAGAATTTCTCTAGGTCAATTTTCTCTGGACTGAAATTTCTCTGGGTCAGAATTCTCTGGACCAATTTTCTCTGGACTGAAATTTCTCTGGATCAAGGTTGAGGGACCTTAGACATTATGAAAATATTGTTGATGGACCTTAGACATTATGAAAATATTTGGTGTCCTTTATACTCTAAAATCATAATACCAAGGACCTGAAAAAAAATACCCCATATTTTTTTCACCAAACAAGTTTAAAGTTGCATAAAATCACAATCTTTGTCTTGCATGCATTCAAAGGACGAAAAAAACTAGAATAAAATTTCATTTTTTTTCTTTTCATTCTTGCAGTCTTAGAATATAAAAAATCGATGCACACTTGAGCTTAAGACCCACTTTTTTTTTTTTTTTTTTAATGCAATAATTAACCTTCTAAACTTATATATATATATATATTTCCTTTAGTTAAATAAAAGACCCATATTTTCATCTAGTCATATATATGTGAGGTGAATAAATACCTTGCATAAGGCCCAATCTGCAGAATCAAAGAAGGCACGTTCATGATCCTGCAACCATCACACAATAACAATGAAATTGTTGATTTATTAGTCAAAATACATTTAATTACCAAGTCAAAACCATACAACACAAAATAGGTTACTTAAATAGTGCTTGCCTTGGAGATCAAAGGCTTCTTCTTTGGAACAAGTCCTCCATATTTCTTCCCACTGGATGCCACCTGTTTATTATTCCCCCCACCATCAAATTTGTTATAACTTTCATAATGAGTACCCTATTTTTACTTTTTTCAATCTACAGGAAAAAAAAAAAGAAAAGAAAAGAAAAACCAATATCGTACAACGACTAGGCTCAAACTTGATCAGGGCCTAGTCCAACCTCAAAATTTGGACAGACACACAAGCCCGCATCATCTAATGTTCCTTATTTTGAATGTAATAGAGAGGTCTTTGAAATGTCAAAGAAAAAACATATAGAAAATAGAGTGTAAAATGTAGTATTAGATGCAAAACATGACTAAAACTTGACCCAGTCTTTGTCCTCCTAACCCACTACTTGCTACCTTGAGCACACCTAGCCAAATCTTGAAACTTCTTTCTGAACAAGTAAAGTCATATTAGTAAGTTGGCCTTTGACTGCACTCCAATTCAAACATGGTGGTGCCTAACTCATATTGACCAATTACTTGCCAAGAAGAAGTATTTAGGTAAAAATCAATAATACATACGTACCAACAGAAAAAATAAAATGTGCATCAAAACTAAATACAACTATTTCAAATAGGTAAGACTCACAGATTTAGTGAAATTCATCTCATATGAAAGAATTGTATCTAATTCTATAATCAAATTCTGTCCGTAACAAATTTAAACATGCACCACACATATTATTTTTTTTTATTTGTCTTGAAGAACAAAAATCCAAAACACATTGGCTGCTTAAAGACCAGCCACAACTAGAGCATTGATAAAAATATTTCAATTACTTCCCTTTGAGAAAAGTCCAACATTATTCAATTGAGACAGCCCAACAACCATTTTGGTTCTCTATAATTGTACAATACACTACATATATATATAATTGTTTTGCAAATTTAAATTAATAGAATGTACTAAAACTTCATTTTATTTACTTTCCATGCGAAAAAATTAAAACTCTGCCGACAGTGCTCAATGGAATTTAGCAAAGCTTGTGTGACTTATTAGTTGTATCTAATTAAAAGTCATCATAACTACTACTTTAGATCAATGGGACCACATAAACTATTACGGTAGAGTGTGTCACACGTGATTACTTTTTCCTTATGAAGCCCTATAAAAATCTACATTATATTCCTTCCCATTTCCTTTTGGCCAATTTTTAGCCAATTATAATATATATATAAATATATATAATATCTCTCCATATATAGAGATGACGTTTCGGTCCATATTTAGGATGTGAAAACAAACAAAATAAAGAAACAAATTTCACCCTAATAAAATATATATATATATATATATATATAAATATGTCACTTGATATTTTGGTCCATCTTTAAAATGTGAAGAATGCACAAAATAAAATAAAATAAAATAACAAATTTAACCCAAATAAAAAAATATTTAATATATATATATATATCACACGATTTTTGGGTCCATATTTAGGAAGTGAACAAAACAATAAAGAAACAAAATAAATCCAAATAAATACAAAATCTGGCAACCCAAATCTTCAAAATTAAAACTAGTTTTGATTACACATGTTTGCCATGTGTACAGTGGACAGCTCACACATGTGGTGAGTCATGCAATCAGGACAGTTTGATCCTCCATCAAGTAAAACACATTTGGTGCAATGGTGCTCTGCAGCGTCATATAGCGATACTCCTCACTGATCACAATATATCTCTTCTTGTTTCTTAATTAGGCAACATAAAATCATGAATCATATTTTTTCTATCAATCAAAACACCCTTAAGCAACACCTGACAATGTCTTATGGCCAACCAATAACTTCTCCCTTCAAGTGCCGTTTATCCACAATGTGGACCCACTCATCTACAACTCTATCAACATCAGAATTTCTTTTTGATTGCTTATCAAAGAGATGGTCCAAGGATTGAATGGCCTAGATTGATCTGTGATTTTGGTAAGACCACCAAATTCTATGGTTATCACACATCATCAATAATTTCTTTATTTCTCTTGATCCAAAAAGGAAAAAAAAAATTTCTTAAATTTTTTAGGTTATTATTTTACAGAAGAGTCTTTTCAAAATAGATATGAGACTGCTAACATTTTATTTTTTCAAAAAGTGACCCTATTTTTATTTTTTAGAAGTTTCTTTATGTTTTTGTTTGTATTTCTAAATTTCCTTATTCCTTGTTTTAAAACACTTGCAATAGTGGAATTATACAAGAATCTCCAAATATAAATATTTTCAGATATAATTTAGACATTATGAATATTTTGAGACTAGATAATAAGAATATTAACTTGAGTAGGAAAATACGATTCAAGCTCTTGTGATAGTGTCCCAACCACATTGGATGATTTCTTCATAAAGAATGACAAGAATAAGAGGATAGATAAAGATTGAACATGAATGATACATGTACCATTATATATCTATATGTATATATAAACACCAAAAAAAAAAAAAAATAGTACCTCTTGTTCTTGGGTAGCAATATACTCTTCACAACTTCTGCTGTAATCTGCCATCTCTCAGCTATATATCTATCCTGTTTCATCATTCACCATATCATCAATCACACACACATATATATATATATATATATACAGAATTAACCAAAACCAAATTGAAAATTTCAAACTACAAAAACCTTTTGAAATTGGGTTTGTGTATTCCTCAGAGAGAGAGAGAGAGAGAGAGAAGGCAGTGATGAAATGGGCAGGACAAACATGAACCCTTAGATAAGGCCATGATCATATATAAGACTCACGACCCACAAGCCGAATGAGATAAAATTAAAGTGGTCACAATTCACAACCCCATATAGTCAAAAAGACTATAATAATATAACTCACCCAAGAGAGAGAGAGAGAGAGAGAGAGAGAGAGAATCTGCCATTACCTTGAAGTCGAGGAAGGGGGAGAAGCAAGCAAAGGAGATAAAAAGTGAAGGAAGAGAGAGAAGAGGAGTTAGAGAAAAAGGGTTGAGTAAGAAGGTGAGATAAGAATATATATATGTATATATATATGATATGATATGTAATATTATGGTAGATTTGGAAACTAAGTGCTAACTAACTTGCAAAGAGTCTATAAGATCTTTTTAAGAAGAGGTTTGGTGGGTGAGGGTGAGGTAGGGTGGGAGGTGTTGGAGGAGGAGACGACTAAAATTAAGGTGGGGTTAGGGTGAGTATATAAATATAAATATAAATATTATATACAAAAATTCATACTACATGATATAACATATTTGTATTAATTTATTGCCACTTTTCTTACAAAAATATGTAGAGGAATTTATTCTTAATTTCTCATAAAATTTTGTTTGTAAATTATTTATATATACATAAAGATTAGGAAAAATTACGTTGATAGTTCTTGTATTTTAGTATTTGTATCATTTTGATTCATGTAATTTTAATGGACTCAATTTTAATTTTAAATTTATAGTTTTATCTCAATTTAATCAAATTGCTGACAATTGTTAATTTTTTTTAATAAAAAATATGCATATAAATAACACATGTCATTATTTTAGAGGTAAAATTATAAATTTGCTTAACTTGGTGAGTTAACCTTAACCAATTTAGTAATAATTTTTTGTTAAAAACACTAACGGCATTATCAATTGGATAAAATTAACAAAAAATTTAAAATTAAATATCAAAATTGAACCAATTAAAAATGTAAGAATTAAAATGACATAAAAATAAAATATAAAAATTACTGATGTAATTTTTCGTAAGAATTATATATATATATCTATTTTATTATATAAAATACACATTACATAAAACACACAGTTGATTTAGCAAAATTATGTCACTTAATTTTTTATGTCCAAATTACACTGATATGATTGTTCAAGTTTTATAATTTTAAATTGTAATTTTTTTTTGTTTTTTTCATCCACATGTTACATGTACAAACATGGCATATGTATGTTAGGTTTCTAAAATGTACTAATATGAGTTCGTACGGTTTAGGGCGTTACGACATCAACGTCGGTTAGTTCCAAGCTGATCCAGACCGTACAATCTCGCACGTGCTTGTCACCCGCCATTACCGACACTTCTTTCGCACTTTACACACGTGTGAGTTATGTATTTTAGTTTTAGTTTTGGCTTGTACACTTTTTCTCTAGAGGACTCTGGTTCCGTAGCCCCTTAAGATGTAAATGAGTTGAAAATTGTTTTTAAATAAATTCAGCTCAGCACGTTACGAGTTTGAATATGAAACTCGTTTAGTAGATGAAGGGAATTCGAGCTCGAATAAATCCGATTTATTTATTTTTATTTAAGTTATATAATAAATATATTATTTATATATATATTAATATATATATATATAATAAAAATATATTATTTATATATTAATAATATTTTTATTTAAATAATATAAATAATATTAAAAAAAATCTTATCGAGTTGAACTCGAATTTCATTAATATTAATGAGTTGAGTCAAGTTCGACCCTAGTTACTTATTGAACCAAGTTCGAGCTCAATAAACGAGCTCAATAAATAAACGAGCCGAGTTCAAACTCAGCAAAATTCAGCTCGACTCGTTTGTAGCCCTAATAGGCTCCATATGAATTGGTTCACTATTGTGTTTTAATTTTTAATTTTTGATAATGTTCGAATTAATTTATGCACACCTCAATTAATTTCGCATAACCAATCCCACAGTCTACTGTTGTACTTTATGATGGGCCTATTGCAAGCCTATTTTCATGATTGGGATTGTTTATTTTTTTATTAAATTGTTGAATATTATATATATATATATATAATTTAATTAATTAGATATTGATCAAGTCACATTTATTTTAAAAAATCTATAAAATTTATATACTTTTAAGAAATATTATTTAACCGCATGGTTACAGATTCAATCAATCTAAATAAGAATTCCGATCATTAAAATATGCCCACTGTTGGCCTATTATTGGGTCACAATCTTGGGTTCATAGTCTTATCTCACAAACTGATTGAATTTTATTTTACTTTTTATTTATAATTTTGAAAGAAAACAATTCTAACAGGTTTGGCCCATATGTATGTCCTTTTAAAAGCAGGGACATGGGGTTTTTTTTTTTTTAACAAGTGAATCGAATTAATTCGGTCTAAATTGCTGATGTTATTTGATTTTTATTAACTTCATTCTGGTTTTAATTTAGAAAATTGTTGAATTGTTCAAATCAGTTTGATTTTTGATTCTAAAGTTTTGGTTACGGCTCTAAATTGAACCGGACAGTTATATATTTATTTATTTATAGGTTTTTTGTATGTAAAAATAAGAATATAGAAGTTACTAGTGACATTTTAAACATTAATTTTGATTGTAAGATTGATAAAATTTAATCAACTTAACTAAATTAATTATTTTTGGTATGTTTAGGAGTATAAAATATATACTATATATCTTGTTATATAAATTTTTTAGAACTATAGTATTAGAAGGAACCAACTCGGTTTCTATAGTTTGGGTATTATTCAAACCAATTTAATTCGTGAACACCTCTAATGAGACACACCACAATTTTTTCTCTTATATTTTTTTTAATAAATATGTTATATATATATATATATATTCCTTTATCATTGAGACCGTATAATAAATCAAACTTATCATAACTTTGCCAAGAGAACTAAAACTCTTTTATTTTTCTAATATAATATATATATTTTTTGATTGTGTGAATTAATCAAGGGGCATGGCACTCAGAATAATAATTATAGAAAAAGACCCAAGGAACCAACCACATCACAATAAACAACAACGTTTAAAATTATATAACGGCTATGTTTTTTTGTGTTATCTAGATATTACACTTTAAAAAATATTATCCAAGAGGTGTTTGTTATTTTCCTAATTTTCACATCAATATGACCGTTATTTAACGGTTAAGATTGCTTGTCCCTTTCAGATGTGGCTAGTGATTTAAGAATTTTCAAAACTTTGAACGGATTAAGCTGTGCTTAGCTATATACAGATTAGATTAGATGCTTCGGAACTTTTCTTAGGCGGCCTTAAGACGAAATACATGGAGATCTAGTCAAGTGTGAGAACAAAAATTAAATTAATTAATTAATTTATTTTGAATAGGAACAAAATGAAAATGACAAAATCTACACCTTGAAGTTCAAGTTGGTCTGACTGAGAAAATGCTGCCTAAAAAATGATGAGCCAGATGAGATTAGGGCAAGAATAAATAAGATTATTCATTTAATTAGCATATCATACTACCAAGTTAAGATATTAATTTTTACTCATTTAGATTCTGAAATTGTCAAAATATTTATTTTAGATTCTTATTCTTATTCTTTTTTTTAATTGTGAACTAGTGACCTTTGCCATGACACACACAGTGTGTTTTGTGATTCTTTATTTATCGGAAGTATCGTGTATTATATAGTCCTACCAAACAGAATTTAAGAGTATTTTTAATTTTTATTTTTTGATTATCAAATTTTGAATTGAAAAAATGAGATAGGCTCCATCTAGTCTTAAATTGGGTTAGGGGGAGTTTTGTAGGGGTGGGCTTTCTAAAAAGCCCATTATTGTTGAGGACAAAAAGAAGAGCATGCAGTTGATGGGAGATTCTATTTACGCTCAAAAAATGTTTAGATGAATCTAATTTTTTAGTACATTTTATTATATTATTTAGGGTTATAATTTATTTTTAGTATACTCCCCCCCTTCCAAAATTATCCTTTTAAGGTACACTTAAATAAAATAAATGAAAAAAATTCAAATTACTTTTGAAATATATTTCTTTTGTTCCCGTACATATATAGAATATTATCAGGAAACCCGGCACCAGCAAAGGCTTGGCACTGGCAAAGGAGAAGGAGAATGCCGAAGGAGGATGATGAATATTCAACTTGTTTTTGTCATTATTATTCGGACTTTTAAAACCGAACAAAGTGAATTTGTTCGGATTTCAAGAATTGAACAAATTCACTTTGTTCGGTTGTACACTGACGAATAAAGTAAAATTGTTTAGTTCTGAAAGTCCGAACAATAATAATAAAAAAAACAGGTTGAATATTCGTTTTATATAAAAAAAACACAGAAATCAATAATTGTACTTTGATATTTATGTGAATGCTTACTTCTTCTTTGATAAGATTGTTTCAAAAAATTGTTTTCATTATTACTCTTATCCATTGTTTGGTTTGTTCAAACTTTCTTCTAGTTACAAGTAATAATATAATAAAAAATAATGATGTTGATGATAATTGTGCGTTTTGGTGGGGTGGATTGAAGTTTTAAAGTGAGGAAGAAAAAGAAGAAGAGGAGAAAATAATTGAAATTTAAGAAAGAATTAAGATGAAGAGATTTGAATAGGAAGAATACGTATAATTAATTAAGGTATACTATGTGAAAAAAAAAAATTATTTTAATATTTAATATGTTTTATCCTTATTAATAAATTTATATTAAAATTTAATAGAAATTAAAATTTTAAAATTTGAAATGTACGGATAATTTTTGGTTAAAATAAAATGGCCCGCAGTTGATTGATTACATCTCGTCTTTGAGCTGGGAACAAGAAAAAATAGAGTATGACCTGAACTCAAAGTCACTTCTTTTTTCTTTTTTTTAATTTTTATTTTATTTTACTTTTATAATTTTTTGTTTTTTAAAGTGTAGTAGTGAGAAAATATGCATTTTTTATTTTAAATTTGTTTCATCTTGTTTTTTTGGTTGTATAAAGTAATTTTGTTAAAAGGGGAGATCAAGAAAGTAAAATCATTCAAGAATATGGACAACTATTGCATCAAAGTTTCATACTTAAATAGTAGTATTTATTTCACATTTTATTCACCACAACCATTTGAGTAATCCTTTAAGGAGCACAAATTACATTTCAAGCACACTTAGCAACCTACAACATCAAATTCAACCAAACCTTTATGTATTAGTTCCAATATCTTCTCTATCAACCCCTTATTTATTTATTTATTTTCAAATTTCTTTTATGCCTTAATTGACTAATAAGCATGCTTAATTTTTACACTTGCTTTTGTTATTGGGTATATATAATGGTTACTCCACGACTAGGTTTTTATGTTGTCTAATGTTATTTGGAGAGAGATGGAATGCTTAATATCACCAATATGAAGACTATGTTCACCCATTGGAATTCTTCGAATTCCAAATTGATCAACAACACTGAGGTGCTTGCATACATGAATATGAATCTTAACCCTCTGTCGTCCTCGGGCCACCACATGAACCTTTTCAAATCCTATCAATTGCTTATTTGCAACCCATTTTCCGGCAGGCGGGATTGAGAATATGAGCATTGTGTGGGTCCCATCCATATGACCGGTATTTTTTACATCAATGTGTATTTCAAGTATTAGTGTGTCACAATTTGTGTGCGTGACCCTTATGCCATTGTTAAATGTGGTTGAATTTTGGAGTCCATAGAGGCTTGTTAGAGGTACTAAAACTGTAGTTGGAGCATGGGCTAGCTCATGGGCAAAAGTGGTGTAGCTCATGCCATGCCCAAATGGGAACACCACTGGGCCTTTGTAGAACCGGTAGGTTCGACCTGGGTAGCCTCTAGATGGGTTAGCTCGCATGGCCATGTTTGTCATTGGTGCCTTGGCTAGGTAGTCCTGTGGATACCATGTCATGGGTAGCCTTCCTCCTAGAAAATCAAACACACGAGAGCACCACTTAAGACTGCATTCGATAACATCGTCAGTTTCTTATTTTCCATTTGCCATAAAAAAAAAAAAAAAATGTTTTGAAAACAGGTAATAATACATTTTCTTGATTCCTTAAATTTTGATAACTGTTGCCATTTTTGTTCCATCTTTCTAAATTTAAACACTTGGATTGCAATGCATAATAAGTACCTGGATTGGTTGTTCCAAATAGAACATCAGCAATGGCAGTTCCTCCAGCCTGACCCGGGTACCCAACCCACAAAATGGCCCCAATACGAGGATCGTTCTTGGCGAAAGAAACATCAATAGGCCCACCGGACATTAGGACCAATACCACCGGGCCTCTCGACGCCATGGCAACTCGAGACACAAGCTCCTGTTGGGGCCCGGGTAATAAGAGCCCTACCCGGTCCTTGAATTCTGTTTCTATCGATTGGTCAAGGCCCATCACTAAGACCGTCGCATCGGCCTGGCGAGCAGCTGTTTCAGCCACCCCAAAGAGCTGGTTATTAGAGCAAGCAACACTGTCGCAACCCGATTGATGAATTGTCCTAACATACCTCCCTATGCCTTGTAGGGGAGTGGTGTAACCACATGCAACACCTGCATCATATAAAAAGCTTATAATATAAAATGAAATTTAACCAAAATTTTAATTTTTTGGTAAGTTAATTGTTGGTTTGTTCATATTCAATTAATTGAAACACTTTGTGCCAAAGTTTCAAGAAGAAATTAAAAAATTATCAAGGGCCTCAAGAGTTTGGCCCATTATGTGGGGATTAGATATCAATTCAATAAATAATTGTAATTAATTTTTTAAAAAATGGGACAAATTTATGGGAAAAAAATACAAATATGTGACATACCGGCATAGTTTCCGAGCATAGTGACAGTAACATCAGAATTGGGCCCAATGACGGCAACAGTACGGTGGAGCTGGGTGGAGAGTGGCAGTGACCGGCCACGGTTTTGTAGAAGCACAATTCCTTGCCGGGCTGCCTCGAGGGCTAGCTGTTGGTGGGCCGGGGTACATACATCTCTTGGGCCTAGATTCCCAAATGGCTGCCTCGACGGCTCGCCATCAAACATGCCCAAACGCATCTGGACCGAAAGCGTATTGATTAGGGCCCCATTAACATCTGCCTCGCCCAGTTTTCCTTGCAGTACGGCCTGCTCGGTGTGGATGGCTAGAAAAGGCCCACACTCCAAGTCCAGGCCTGTATAAAATTTGCCGAATTTCTTTAGTGTGTGTTTGTTTGTTTGTTTGTTTGTTTGTTTTTTTTTTATATAAATATTTTTTTGGTTTTGTATTTGGAAGACAAGTGTTAGGGTGTTACTAGCCTGCTTTGATGGTGGCTGCAACTGCGTCTTCTGGTGTGGTTGTGTAGTGCTGAGTGTCATATAAAACCCCAACAGCGTTACAATCTGAAACAATGTAACTGTTTGGGCCCACAAACCCAAATATCAAAATAGATCATAAAAAAATGCATACCCACAAAAAAATATTCATAATTTAAATATATACTGTAGATTTAAATTTAATATGGTATCAATTACACTTAAAATGGATCTGAATTTTATGCATTTTAAAAATATGATAGTTTTACATGTATATATATGGTTTGCAACAGCTCCTCTCCAATCAGGCCCATTGTGGGTCCATAATGAGTCTCTCTTGATGATTTAAATCGTTTATTTTGTAAGTTTTATTGAGTATATTATTTATGCCAAAAATTAAATTGATCGAATATCGATAATAAAAAATATGAATGGATTATATGATTTTGAAGATAGTGCAGCTTCTTCTTCTTTTTTTTTTTTTTTTTCCAAACGTGTTTTGATCAAATAATTATTAATATCCGATTAATTTGATTTTTTATATGAATAATATATTCAATGAGTCTTATTAAATAAACGGTTTAAATCATCGAGTAATTTCTAATATAAGTCCACAATGTGCCGGACTGGATCTCTCTAGCCGATAAAAGACTAGAAAGGAGCTAAACTCTGTTTTATGAATTTACATAAAAAATGTGAAAAAAAAATTTAAAAAATGTATTTGATAATATATATAATTTTCTGTATATATATATGTTATGCATATTAAGTCTCTTAAGAAAACCAAACACATAATATAGGATAATATTTTATAGAATTTGCAACTGATATTTAGTTTTAAAAAATTTTATGAATTGAAATAGGGCTAACCCATTGAGGTGCCATTGACCACGGATGGTGTTGCGGAGGAGATCAGGGTCAGCACAAGTGGGTTTGCCATTAACTTGATTGTATGAGCACATTACACCTCCTACTTTCCCTTCCACTACACACGCTTTAAATGGTACATCATATGTGTCCGCTAAGTCTTGCTTGCTTACCTGCACATTAAACATTACTATTTTTTTTTTAATTTATTTTTTTATTTTTTAGTGTTAATAATTACAAAACCAAGGTCCATTTCTTTTGATTGTCCATTGCCCATGTTGAGTCATAATAGTCCAACAAAGCTCACAAGATGTCATAGGGAAGAAAAACAGACAAGTTATGGAAATCTCAACCGTTAATTAATAACAATTCACATATGGTCCATACTCATTAATGGTTCAGATGTTATGTGTGATAATATCACATATAAATATGAATAATTGTTGAAAAAAAGAGAGGAGAGTTTTGAATCTTTTATTCCGTAATCTCTCTTGTTTTAAAATCTTTGTACCACACAAATAAATAATTTTTTTTTGGACTTAATTGTGCACGCAACATTTTAGGTGTTGATTGTTATGAGGCCCATGTAATGCCATACTAATGCGACAATGCACACATGGTAACAAATAAATGTCAAGAAAAGAGACTTATTTTTACGGGGTTGAGGATTGCTGTTGTACTTTACGGCACAGTAGTATTGCTGTGAGGTCTTGCAAAGAAATTTTTTGACTATATTTTGATAATCTGAATCGTTATATTGTAAGGTTTGTCGAGTATATCATATATGTAAAAAAATTAAGTTAATCAGACATTTGTAACCCAATGATCAAGTCCTAATTGTTTTTAAAAAATTATTGAAATCATGTTAACTGTTTATTTTTTTGAGAAATAAGTGTGCTCTTATCAAGAGGCTATAGATGTCCAATTTACTTGATTTTTTACATAGATGATCTATTCGATGAACTTTACAATATGAACGGTTCAAATTATCGAAAAAGACTCAGGACACGCCCTCAATAAACTTCACAACAGCCTGGCACATCAGGAACCAGTTTAGATCTTCTATTTTCATTATTTCTGGTCCCAAATTCTCTCCCTATCACTTGATTAATTCTTCTTAATTTTTATAATAAAGAGAAGATTTGAGACAAGCGATGCTAAACCTAAAAAGATACGAATTAATTTCTATATGGGTAGATGCCAAAATAATGTAAGGGTTATTCCAAACCAATGGTCCCCCTAATCAAATGGATACAACGTGACATGCGCATGTCAACGTTGCGTGTATGAAATGCTTAAAAGTCCCTTTCTTTCAAATTTTAGTACATGACTACATGCATGGTTATGCTTTTATTATTCATTTAAATATAAACTAGCAGATGATATAGTCAAAATATACCAAGATTATTGTAGTCGAGTTTTAAGGTGTAGTAAGTGAAAGGTTTGAAATTCAAGCTAATAGATCAGCGATGACCCCTTTAAGTTGTAACATAATTTTATTAATATACTAACATTCTATCTTTAATAAAAATAAAAATAAAAATAAAAGATACAGTCAAAACACATATTCACACGAACATATATGTATAAATTGTGGTTGGTGATTTTTATCCACAATACTCCAAAGCTATTAGCAAACCAATAGTCTTAAATCCCCCAAAACAAAATTAAAAAAAAACTAAAGATAAATAAATAAAAATTTCTTTGGTTTGGCAGGACTATTCTAAAAAAACACAGATATTAGACTTTTGGGGGCATCACAGAAGCATTATTTCAGCTAGTGGGATGATGGGAAAAGATCATTCAGTTGTCAGGTCTTTTCTTTTATGATCATATGGAGGACATTATTAGTGCATGTTGAAAAATACTTAAAAGGTCTTTGGACCCATCCAACAAGTAATACTAGTAGTTGTTAGTAAGTCATAGATATCTGGTAAGACAAGACGTTAATAATAATAATAATAATAATTGAGAAGAATAAAATGTACCCTAGCATTGAAACGGTATCGATCGACGTTGTTCCAGTTATCGAGATCATAGGCAGTGTAGTGTTTGCAACAAGCAGCCACCTTCAACTGCTTGCCGGAGTTGCCCTGGAGTCCCTGGACGTAGCTGGCAGCGTATTTTCCTGCCAAAACGGGGTCTTCGCCGGGAGTTTCTTGGCCCCTGCCCCATCTAGGGTCTCTAAAAATGTTTACATTTGGGCTCCAGTAGGTTAGCCCAGCTATTCCTCCGTTGTACATTGCCCTTGCCTCATCAGACACCACCTGCACATCGTCAAATACCCAATTCCAATATGGATATGTCATCTTATAATTGATTGTATTTTAGTTTTTTTATATTTTAATTTTATTATTTGAACAAAAAAAAAAAAAAAAACAAGAATTTGTTTTAGCCGACTGTTTTTAAAAATTACCCATATTGATGTGTATAATTATCTATATTGATCCTTTGAAACTATTAAATAATTATCTGTATTAATGTTTATTTTTTGTATTAATCCAATGGATTATAAATGTCATGTCATTTGATAAGCAACATTACCACACTAATGTAATTAACAAAACAAAAAGATCAACTTCATTTAGTTGGACCTTTAACATAAATGATAAAGCCATGATTCCAAAGCATAGCATGCTCACCAGATTCCAAATCTCAATATATCTCAATATATGTAATCATAATATAATAAGAATAAGTTATAATAGAATGATAATTGTGACGCCTAACTATAATTATTTGACTTGTTATTATTATTATTATTATTTAATAATTGACACACTGGTGTGCTGATGACCATATATATAAAATGCCCATTAGCCGCCTGATGGTATTACTTATAATATCCAAACGATGATGCCGACCCTGTCGGTGGTGGTCCCCGCAGCCATTGTCATGCAATTTGGTGCATGGACAATATTATTTATTATAAATTTTTGTTTTAAAAATTATTTTTAAAATATGATGTAAATTTAAATATATTACGTTAAGAATAATTATGACTCGTAGAACAACTTTTTTGAATATATATAGTATTATTAGATTTAAAGATTTTAAAAATTGATGCCATGCAATAGAGGTATAGGCCAAGTTGCACTAGCAATAATTCACGTCTCTTCTTATCTACGACATCCTTCAAGCTCGAGCTCGTCACAATATCACTTTCAGCTGGTCCCCCAGAGAATGTAACCGTGTCATCCATTGGGTTGCCTCTATGCATCTAAAGGGCTCACTGTCTTTGGACTGGGTTGCTCATCCCCCTTGTGAACTTTCTGCTCTGTTATCTAATGATGTTCTGTTAGCCGTTTTGGCATTTCCATGTTAAAAAAAAAAAAAAAAAAAAAAAAAGTCTAGCTCCCCCTGGAACTAGTTTCTCCTGTTTTCCAAAAGGGTTGGGCTTTGTGGACTAGACAATATTGTTAGAGCTGTGGCGTCCACCACAGATTCTGTTTCAATAATTTAAATTATTTAATGTGTAGAGTTCGTCTATAACTTTATTCCTATAAAAAATCACCTCGATCGAATATCGATTGTTACTTGATCGGATCAGATTTTTATTAACAGTTTATTTTGAAAATTATAATTACCGTTGACAGAAATCTGATCCGATTAAGTAGCTATGATATCTGATTAATGTGATTATTTGAAAGGATAAAGTACTCGATAAGATCTATACATTGATCAATTTAGATTATCAATACAAGACCCGTGGTGGTATTTCATAGATCCAATAATACGCTCTAATTTGATTTCAAATTTAAGAGAAGCTTGTCCTTTCCAAAAAATTCAAGCCCAAATTTGTGAAAACCGGAAAGGGTAATTTTACCTTTTTCCTTTAAATTATTATTAAAGTTTTTTATTTTTTATTTTTTATTAAATTATTAAATTTGTCTATTTAATTTTTAAAGTTTTTAATTTTTGTTTCTGTGATCCAATTAGAAACAATTATACAAATTAATAATCATTAAATTCTAATTTGGTAGCCAAAAAAGATAATTTTATAATTCGGACTGCTTAAATCATATAAACAAACACCAATTAAATTAGTTGTAATTTTGTTCACATGGGGGCGTAATTTATTTAAAATAATAAAGAAAAATGAATATTTTGTTGTAAAATTTAAATTGTTCAAATTTCGAAGCAACTTTTTTCATTAAATTAGGCTTCAAATGTTGCTGATTTGTATAATTATCTTTAATTTGATCATATGAACAAAAAATAAAAAAATTCAAGAACTAAATAGACAAAATTGATAATTTAAAGATAAAAAAAAAGAAATAAAATTAAAATTAACCCAACTCGGAAATTTCCTTAATTGCGCAAACCCAAATTACAAAAAATTCTTTGCAATAATTATCTTGATAACAATAATTTTAATTATGACAATATTACTATTATTTTTTTCAATACATCGGAAATAAAAATTATAAAAATATTATTATAAATACTACTATTATTAATTATGAAAATATTCCTTTTTTTTTTTTTAATACGTAGGAAATAAAATTTCTGACAATATTATTATAAATATTAGGGCAAATTACCAACATCTCTCGAGATTTGACTAAAATACCGATCCTCTCCTGAGATTTGAGAAATTACATCCCGTCTATTGAGATTTGCATAATAAATTGACCTCTAAGATTTATATTTACATAACAAATTATTTCCTAATTTGTTATATAAATATACACCTCAAAAACAATTTATAATTTTTCAAATCTGAAAGAAAATTTATATTTTAGTCGAATCTCGTGGAAGTATTGGTAATTTGCCCTAAACATTATTGTTAGATGGAATAGAATCCCATTCTTTTGTCTTTTCTATGGCATGGAAAAAATATGGGGGAGAAAAGGCAGATTTCCAGAAGGAGGGAGCTCATATGGGAAAGGAATATTTGATGGTCCCACCAACAGTGAAAAGCTGGCTACCACATGCAGCCCACACCTTTTTATATAATTAATTTTTTTATAAAAATTATAGAATGATATGATTGATATTTTTAACATAAGTAAAGGAGATTTTCTTTAATTTTGTAATGAAATAAGAGTGATACAGGGACATTTTTTATTTGAAAATTTTACTTTAAAAAAAAAAAGATTTCAGGGCCAACCAAATTGTAATTATAGTTGTAGAGAATTAGTTGAAGTCATATATTTGTAGATGAAAAAAGTTAGGGATCATAAAAATTTTATCATAAAAATGATCATGAAAAATTTATGATCCTTGGATTACCTTGATTAGTGTGTGGTGCTTTATTCTAAGTGTAATCTAAAGGTCACAAAACTTTCATGATTATTTTCATGAAAAAATTTTCATAATACCTAACATTACTATTTGTAGATTTGTTTACTGTTTTATGTCACCTTCTATGGCAATCAAGAATAAATATATAAACAGTACTGTACTATATTGACACGTAAATAATCATATACAAATAGAAAATTTATGTATAAAATTAATATGAGATGACGTGATAAATTTTGATTTTCTTATTATTTTTTAAAAATTATTAAAATGACTTATGTTTTAAAAAATGTAAACATTTTGTATGAATATCATTTTTCAAAATATAAATTTGTAACAATAGGATAACCAAATTGAGTAATGATATATTAGAAAAAAAAATTATAAATTTTTTTTACACAGAATTATATGACTCAATATAAGCAACATTTCATTTAAAAAAAGACACAGATTGTTATTTATAAAAATGATATTACCACAACATATTACAAATTATTATTATTTTTTTTAAATTTACAATTCGACAAAAGTTTTATGAGGAGTGTAAAAAAGAAGAAACAATCTGACCCGTCCAATATGCTCCCAAAGTGAGGCATTGAAAGAAGCAGCGGTGGAGATGACTTGAGGAAAACTAGTGGCCCCAGGAAAGGCCCCACCAAACTTAACACCGGGACCGGCATTGGAGACCCCATGAAGAGCCTCGGACCACCACTCGTAGCCATTGATCCCCAGCCTGGGCACCGCGGCCGCATTGTTCACCAGCAACCTAATCTTCTCCTGCAATGTAAGCCGTCCGATCAAGTCCCCAACTCTGTCTTGTATGGGCAGGGATACCCTGCAGAAGGGCAGGTTTCGAGTCGCTCCGTCGCATGCGAAAGCGGGACGAGACTCGGATGTAGGAGCAGAGGCGATGAGAAATAGAGATAGTAGTAGTGAGAGATATGTGTGTGACTTATTGCTATACATTTCTTCTTCTGTTTTTTCTTTTTTTTTTATTAGAGTTTTGTTATGGTCTTGTGTGAGGGTGAGAGTGATGGTGTTTTTGTGTGTTTATATATATTTGTGTAGGGAGAGAGAGAGAGAGAGAGGTGGTTGCGTTTAAGTGAAGGGTGATGATGTGGGATAACTAGTTGGATAACTTTTCCACGTCGTTCGATCTTTACAAGTTAGAACTAAGAATGATGTTCCTGCTCTGAAAGTGGAGATAATTATTTAGTAATTTTGAAATATGAACACGTGATATTTTATAATATTATGATTAGTGAAAAAGGTGGGATATTATGTTGAATGATTGAAAAATATGAAAAAACATATTAAATAATACTTAATTAAAGAATATAAACGCATGATATTTTGAGAATATTAAATATTTTTCCCTCAAAGAAAGAGAGAGAGAGAGAGAGAGAGAGTAGAGCACGCATTTCAGTCAGGATGGATTGATATAGACGCTAAGGTTGTGTTTGTTTGGGAGTTAGATCATTTGATATATTTTTGTTTTTGTGTTATTTTAGTTTTTATAATTTTAAATTATTTAATTTTGATCATAAATATATAATTTTGTATCTCTTTTGAATTTATGATTTTGATCATAAATTTATAATTTTAAAATATCACTTTGAACTTTTTACCTTTTGAATGTGAATTTGATTTTAAATTTATTTCATATATTTAAATTTATAATTTTAAAATATCTCATATAAAGTTGGTAATCCATCCATATTTCATTGGTTCAAATTTAAATCTCATATTTAGACATAAAAGTAGGCCACAAATATCGTTAACATCTTCTCCACTACTTCTGTGGCCTTTTTCGCAATCTTATTGTCTCCCATATGGAAAATTATGGCAGAAATAAATGCACAAGACTTACAGTACAGTAATGTTATGTTTGGTTGGGGAATTTGAAGAGGGACTTGAAAAGAGAAATGAAAAAGGAAAGTGAAATATAAATAAAATATATCTATATTTCACCTAATTTTACACACTTTTTTCTTTTTTCTTTCTAAATTTCTACCTAAATCCCTCAACTAAATACAACATAACTGATCAAAAAATCTGATCAAAAAAATCTACGAGTTGATAACAATAGATATTCACTATATGAGAAAAGTGTAATCCAATTTTTTTGGTGGATGAGCACATTTTAGATTTAGAGTTGGTTTGGGATATTTTAATAATTTTTAGTTTTTTTTGTTAAAAAATTAGTATTTTTTAAAATAGTTTTTTGACTTTAAAAAAAAAAGTGCAAAAAGTAGAGAGAATTTTTTTTTTTGACCTTTTGTATATTTTTTTATCTTTTTAATTTTTTTTAATAACTTTTTGATTAATATAGGGTTTCCCAAACCAATCTTTAGATTTTAAAAAGTGGCTTTGAATGTGATTATAAATATGAAGAGATTATAAACATCTAATATGTAACCACCGGCTTGTGACCTAGAGGTTTATCCACCACTGGGTGAGGTTCTGGTGTTCAATTGGATTTGCTCTCCAGTTCGAGTCCAGACAACTACAACACCTTGTTGCTAGTGGCAAACTCTCACCTTAAACAAAGATTAGTTGAGGTGTGTGTTAAGTTAGTCCAAACAACCCGTGGGAAACTAAAAAATATATATATATATATATATATGTAATCTAAACTCTCCAAAGATTATATATCACAAGAAATGTGATTTTGTCACGACATAGTTTCTTTATTCTAAAAGTAGGCACTAATATCATTATCATCTTCTTTGCAACTACCACTATGTTTTTCACAAGAGAAATGTCACTCTTCTAGATTTATGAACCATAAAAATTGTTCAAAAATAAGTATAGGGTGTAAATGAAGAGTTGTTATATTGTGAGTTACATTTAAAATCAATCTCATCCACACAATTTGAATCTCGATAAATTCTAGATTTTTTTTTCCTCTAGTTTTGTAGTGTTGCTTTTTTCACAAACTATATTATCTTGCATTTCATGGTGGAATAAATGCACAGGACTCACAGGACAGTAACTGAAAAAAATCTACAAGTTGATTTTCTGGAGTGTTTTGGAAAGTTGGTAAAAAGTTAACTTTTGACTTTATATCAAGCTTTTTAGTTTTTTTGAAAAGTGATTTGAGAAGTTGGTAAAAAAGTTAGCTTTTGGTTTTTTGGTTTAATATTTGTTTATGGTGTCAACTCACATTAAAATGACTACAATACCCTTACCCAACTTAGGAAATTTACTTTTTTACTTATTGTGTGTGTTTGAACAATTTTTTGGAAACATGAAGGGTAGTTATGTAATTTCACAGGTTTACGTTTTACACCACTTCCCAAATGGTTTGTTGCGTTTTGCTGCCATGGCTTTATTTTCTCATGCTGCAAAACTCAGCTTTTTACCCCTTCTTCCCAAATGGCCACTCTATACCATTAACAATATATATTTGATTATTTGAGAAAAGTGTAATCCAATTCTTTGTAGATGAGAGCACATTTAACTTCAGATTAAAAAAAGTGACTTTCAAATGTGATTATAAATATGAAGGGATTACAAACATCTAATATGTAATCTAAACTCTCAAACATTACATATTACAAAAAAATGTGATTTTGCCATGACATTGTTTTAATTGTCAAAGATTACATATTACAATTAGAGTTGGTGAATACTTTCTTCAAAGATTACTTATTACAATTAGAGTTAGTGAATACTTTTTCTTATAGAGTCATTGTCCTATATCATATAAGTCAAAAGTTAATTTGGTCACGGGCAGATGAATCTCATGTCCCTCAATAAAAACATTCACTTAAATTTAGAAGAAAAAAAAAAAAAAAAATTCTTGTGGCATACTGAGGTTGGTAAAAAAAAAAAAAAAAAAAAAAAAGGTCATATTAATATGCTAAGGGACCCAAATCACTAATTTTATGAAATTAGAACATGGAGAGAATTTAGACAAATCTACAAAAGCTCATAATGAAAATCAAAACTAAAGGGAACATTTAATTTTTCAGAATTTTCACATAAAATTATTCATTAAAATAATGTGATTGTGATATATATTTTTTTTTAATTTAAAAAGCATCTTGATGATTCTTGTTTTAAAGTGATGACTCACGCCTTTATTCCATCATTCTTTATATATATATATATATATATATTTTTATGTATTTTATGTTATATATCTTTACTCGAACCAAATGGTTTTCAATTTATACTCACATGCTCTATCTCTTTCATTAATATAGACAATCTCTCTATTTACATCTCTCTCATATATATATATATATATATATCCATAATATTCATTCTCTGATTTTTTGGTGGTAAATTTTATATTCAATAAAATGAAATGATGTTCTTAAATTCGCAGTGCACGCTAATGTATCATGTGTCTAGTATCATGATATGTTTTGTATCATAGCATGGTCATTTTGTCTCGTAAAAATACTATGGACTTAAAAATATGCTCAAGGATTAAAATTTATAGTGATGGTTTGAAACGAATCTGATTTAAATATTTTAAATTCTATATATGTTCAACATTGTAATTTATTTTGTGGTTTGCATTCAGTGCTAATATATGTATCATAGCATTGTCATTTTGTCTCGTAAAAATACTACGGACTTAAAAATATGCTCAAGGATTAAAATTTATAGTGATGGTTTAAAACGAATCTGATTTAAATATTTTAAATTTTAAATATGTTCAACATTGTAATTTATTTTGTGGTTTGCATTCAGTGCTAATATATTTGAGAAAGCAGTCACCAGTATTAATATAAAAATGAAACCTTATTTTATTGAGTTTTCAAAAATTAAGATATTCAGTAACAATAACTTATTTTTTTTTTTATATTTTTGGTGGTCTTTAGAGAACAAACTATAAAAATAAAAATAAAATAAGAATAAAATCTGTATTAATAAACTTGCATGTTTTGTCTGTACTCTGCAGGCCAAACAAACATCATGGGCTTGCAAAGAGCATTGGCTATGTTTGGCATGTGCATTTGGGTTAAAATAATTATATAGGATAAAATTGACTATTTCAGTCAATATGATAAAATGTCATATTCAAATCATAATTATTTTATTTTTTCTATCACAAAAGTCAAAAAAGTCAAAAAAAAACTTATCACAAATGAGACTTTTTAACTCTATACTAAAATAGCCAAAAAAACTAACTCACATTCCAAATAAGGCTGAGTGTGATGGTTGAGTGGTTAGTTTGTCTAATGTGTATATCTGTATGCATATATACGTATATTAATGATATATAATATGATAAATTTTGTATAATAATATTTTCTTATATTAATATCTGTAACTTTAGAGGCAGAAGCCTTCAAATTAGAGAGTGAGTGCAATATGTGCTGAAACATTCAGTCCCAACCCACTGTCTTCATCCATCTTTACTATTTATTTATTTATTTTTGACGACTAACCAACCATCAAAATATATTAGATAAAAGACTTGAGTACATCTGTTGACCTAACATTGTGATGGTGCACTCCAGTTAGTGATTATCACCGGCCAAGATACTGAAGTCTCAACCACTTCAATTATCAAGTAGTGATGATCACAATTGCATTAAATATTAGCAAATCAATCCTCTTTTCTTTTTTTTTTGGTTTTTGTTTGAAGCATAATAGAATCTCAAAAGGGAAGTGCAACAAAACTTTGTGATTATTAATATGCCTAATATCCATAAACAAACAAACAAACAAACAAATAAACAAGAAAAAAAGAAAAATTTAAGGGAAGATACTAGACTCCAAAAAAAAAAAAAAAAAAAAAAGAAGGGGAAAAAAGGGGCAAAATGTATTGGAGGATAAACAAATTAAAGAAAATAGTGCATGATGACTAGCATATAGGAAGCTCTTCAAAGGAACTATTATATGATTCTGTTCATTGCATAAGCATATGATGTTCTATACAAATACAAGATTTATAATAAAAATAATATATAAATTAACAGATTTTATAAAAAAAAAAAAAATTGTTTACTTATGTAACACTTAGCATGGAATTGAAATGAATGTGATTTCATAATCCAAAATTTCATTATCACATCACATTAGTTTCTAAGGGTTAATTATTCAGTAGTCTCGGAGTATGGATATATAATACTCCATAATATTGTGATTGGTGAAGAAGGTGAGTACGTGGGATATTATTGTGTTAGGTGACTGATATTCCACAAGTATTGAGAAATTCTATTTCCACACACTACTTCCTCTCTTTCCACACACTTAATGATTTTTTTTTAATTATATTTTTGTCCTAAAATTAAATTATCAAAATATTCCTTTCCCAAAACCCTAACTCTAACTCTTTCAAACCATCAGTTTTCACCATCACCATCCATGGCTGCCGCCTCTCCCCTCCTCCACTCTTCTCGTCGTCTCTTTCCCACCACTGCGACCCCTCTTTGCCTGAGAAAAAGATTGGCGTACCACTGCGATCTCCCTCCGCCTTCATTGCCCACCACCGTGATCTTCCTTCGCCTTTGCCTCTCCTTGCCACCAAGCGAATCGTAACCACCTCTACTTTCTACCCCTTTCGCGACTGTGAGAGAGAGAAAGAGAGAGGGGGATCGATCTCAAGAGAAGAGGGTTGAGGTCGCGATGGTGGCGCCGATAACAACCCTATTTAGCGATTAAGAGAGAGAGAGAGGAAATCAAAGATCGATTTCGGCAATGGAGGTCGTGGAAGTGGTGCTGACAGGTAGAAGGAGGGGTGGAGGTAACGACTGGAAGTGAAAGGGAGGGGAAGAAGTGTCACCATCGGCAGCAACAATGGTGGTAGCTTGTTAGGGTTAGGGTTAGGGCTTGGAGGATGAAGATGGTAAGGGTATTTTTGGTATGATAGGATGTGTATTGAGTGAAAGTTGATAATTTAAATTTATTTAGTGTGTGTATTGAGAAAAGATATAAAAAGAGAGGAAGTAGTCTGTGAAAATAGAATTTCCCACAAGTATTCTATAATTTTTCCTAAGAAAGTTTGCAAGATTTGCCAATTTGTAGAACTTTTTCCTTATATGGAAATCCACAATGATGTGGCAACCTTGAATTCTACTATATTAAAAATAAGAGTTATGTTAGGAATTTTAAATAAATTATCAAATTTTCTACTAAATCTTTCATATAAGTATGAGACCCACACACATGTGATTTGTGTGGATCCCACACCTATATGAGAGGTTTGGTAGAAAATTTAATAATTTATTTAGGATCTATAACATTTTCTTAAAAATAATTGTCTATCAGTGTAACTTTGAATTCTATTATATTAAAAATAATCACCTATTAATGTGACTATATTTTTTTAAAAGTCATTGTCACTAGGGATGGCAATGGATAACTTACCCTGTGGGTATTCAAGGAGACCCAACCTAAATATATGAGTTTTTTTTCTTTTTTTCTTATCCATTGGGTATGATAAGTGATATTCTTTAAATATTCATAGGGGATGGGTACCCACTAATTTTTCCATATGTATTTTTTTTTTATAAAAAGATTCACAACCAAAACTAAATATACATTCAATCTTTTTTCTTTTATTTATTTATTTATTTATTCAGGTTCACAACCAACTTTTTTTTTTTTTTTTTTTTTTTAAAGATCTACAACCAAAGCTAAATATACCTCCAATCTTTTTTTATTTTTTATTTTTATTTTTATTTTTAAGGTTCACAACCATTTTTTTAAAAAATTTTTAAGATTCACAACCAAAGCTAAATATACATTCAATCTTTTTTCTTTTGTTTCTATTTTTATTTTTTTATTTTTTAAGGTTCACAACCATTTTTTTTTTTTTTAAGATTCACAACCAAAACTAAATATACATTCAATCTTATTTTATTTTATTTGGCTCAACAATAAAATCAAATACACTTTAATTAACATTGTCACATTATTCTTGTCAAATTTTATGCATATCAAGAATTTTTTAAATTTATTTAAAAAAATTAAGGACACTGTCTAGTGCAGGTTTTGGTTTGCTTTTCTATGTTATTTTATTTTGTTATTGAGAGGGGAATTTGTATACAAGTGGGCCGAGCTAGGTGTTGGGCCTTATGACCGGAATAAAAAGGCTCACATAGAGAAGGCCATGTAAGTTACTCGGTTTGGAGAAGTAACTTTGAAGGCCGACCACATGACCATGGTGAATAGTCAGGTCTTGAGAACTTGGTTCTACTCGGTTGAGTGGAGTAGCTTGAAATGTTCGGACTCGGTGGTTACTTGGTCGTAGCATGTGAGACCGAACTAAACCATAGTTTGCATGTAGCTCGGTTTTACTTCCCTTATGGATAGCTCGGTCTTAGTGTGCAAAAGCCGAGGTAAGGAGAAAGTAAAACAAGGGCCGAAGTAATAGTTAGTTCGGTCCTGAGAAGTAGTTCGGCCATGAGAAGAACCATCTCACTTGGTTTATGCAGTGAGGGGGGTGTTGAAGATAAGCATTATCTTCTAGGAAGAGTATGAATCCTAGGAGGACTCTACACAAGGAGGAGTAATCCTGGAAGGACTCTGTGCATGGAGAAATAAGAGTCCTACCAGGATTGTGCCACGTGAAATCTATATAAAGCTCACCAATGCTACCTTTGGAGAGGTAATACAATTTTGCTCCCTGAATACATTGAGCTTTTGCCTTCTTGTCTTGCTTACTGACTTAGGCATCGGAGAGGTTTCCGGCACACCCCCGCCACTCACGTTTGTGTTTTGGTGGTGGAAACGGCGTATTGAAAGCGAGGACTTGGTCCAGGATTATACGAGAAGGTGTATTTCTTTCCCGTCCAATTGGCGCAGTCTGTGGGAATGTGTAGCCAAGAACAACCTCTTGATCAAGTTTTTCTTGAACATCAATGGCGAACAGCGAAGAATTACCTCAGTCATAGTTGGCGGACTAACTCGAAGGAGGGCAAGGCGTGAAGGCCTTCCTTTGGTCCCTCCCATGGCGAGCACTGGAACCACAAAGCGAAATTCGGGAGGGATGCGAGGGGCGAAGGAGGAATAGCACCCTCATCCTTCTCGCTTCATAAAGCCCGGAAAGACAAAGCGCGAGTTGATCCTCAAATTACGGAAGATCGCGTCGAGAACAAAAGGCCCGATCCGCAAGATGGCGGCGGACATGGAGTCTCTGAGCGCCAGATGAAAGGAAGAGAAGTGGCGATAGGAGAGGCGCAACAACAAGACGCCCCTCGCCACTCAGGGGTCGTGGTAGGAATTCTACACCCTCTCAACGGAGGGCGAAGCCTCGGGACGAGGCGACCGCGATCCGTATCTTCGGGACTCGTCCTCCAGTGCGAAGGGACGAAGTCTGAAAGGTCATACGGAGGAAGTACTTATTGGCCCTCACATCGCATCATACAAGATCGAGACAGCGGAATTACCTAGGTCGTCCGACCTAAGGTCCATGTTGGAAAAAGCGCGATGGAAGGAGGGCCAGGCGCGATCCCCGAGGTTCTGCCTTGCGGCGATTGGCTCCTCGGACGCATGGAAGCGTCGAGGTGGGAATGCCAAGGCCGCGCAGCATCTGAACCGGCGGATAAGGCATTGGCGGCTGCAGACCTCACCATTCGTCGAAGATTGAAGCAGCGCCCGCCGTCGGGCTTCCTACAACCCAAATTCACGGCGTATGAAGGAAAAGCGGACCCTTACACCCACTTAAGCCACTTCGCGAGTTATGGCGTATCACAGAAGCGGAATGATGTGCATCCTATTCCCTTCAAGCCTCGGCGACCTAGGCCTAACTTGGTTTGAGAAGCTTCGAGGCGGCATAGCCTCACAGGCGCAATTAGCGAAGCGTTTGTAACGGTTGAACAAACACAAAGACCGGTGGAGATCGATCGATTACTCTCCATCGACATGGGTGAAAGGAGACATTAAGGTCCTATAACGATCGATATTGGGAGACCTTCAGCAGTTAGGGATTGCCCAACCAATCGGCCATCGCCTTGATACAAGAGAGGCCTCCCGATCGGGAACGGTGAGGACTCTATCACCATGACTCCGCCACTTACAATGGAGGCCACGATGGAGAGAGTGCATCGGCACATCGGGGTAGAAAGAGGATGGCGCTTCGTGCCAAGGCAAAAAGCTGGTCTGTTGCTACACGAGAGAAGAAGACCTCGGCAAAGGTCAATCGGTGAGTCGGAAACCAAAAGCAGAGGCGAGGCGACAATGATGAAGACGGGACAAGAGATGGTTGAGAGTCCGAATCGCCATAACCACGGTGTTCAAGCCGATCTACCGTATACTCGGTGAGATTCGAGGCGAGCCTTTAGTCAAGTGGCACGCCAAGGTTGGCGAGGCCAGAAGGATTACGATAGCAGATCGGATGCACCTTCCACAAGGAAAAGGGCACGCAGCTAGCCTGAGGCAACATCTGGAAGAATTGGTGGCGGCCACCTAGATAAATACATAGAAGGAGGCGCGACCAGCTCCCAGAACCTAACCTCCCCAGCGGAATGCAGACGGCGCCCATACAAGGCACCATCAACGTAATCCATGGAGTCTTTGAACGGAGCGAGTATGTGAGCTCAGAGGTTCAATCAAAAAGCGAGCACATGAGAGAGGTGCTAAGTGCCCAACCCGATCGTCAAAGGGGAGGGCGAAGCTACGAATGTTATGTCTTTTTCGGACAAAGACTTGGGCGAATTTATTGCCCACACAATGATGCCTTGGTCGTCACTCTCCGAGTCAAGGATTTTTGGCGTCAAGCGGATTTTGATTGACCAAGGAGCTCGTGCGAAATCATGTACTCTGAAACCTTCAAGCAACTCAAGTTGCAAGATAAAGACTTGGCCCTGCGTATCTCCCTCATTGGGTTCAACTCCATGCGAGTGGCGGTCGGCAAAATCATCCTCCCGGTCAGGCGGAGTGTGACAAAGCAAGTGGAGTTACGGGTGTTAAAGGTTAGTCCACTTACAACATCATTTTGGGCGAGCGTGGGCTGCGCCATGCGCTCGGTGGCATCCTCTTACCACCAAGTGATGAGGTTCCCCAGCGACACGGAGTGATAGAAGAAGTATATGGGGACAGATTATGTCCAAGCGATTAGCCGTTTAGCGAATGGTAGCCGCCGCCAAAGGATATGTTCATTCGGTTGAAGAACGAGAGTAATGAACTATTCGCGGATGTTGGCAAAGGCTAATCAAAAGGCGATGGAGGACTTGGTAGAAGTCAAAATAGATGAGAGGAACCGGAAAAGTTCTTCCTACTTGGATCGTCATTGTCAAAGACCGAGAGATTGGAAGTCTTGGAATTTCGACCTCCAACATCGAAGTGTTACTTTGGACCCCATCGACATGCGAGCATTGATCCCAACTTTATTTGCCATCAACTCAATGTCCACCCATCTGCCGGGCCGGTCATTCAACGCCTTGTGAATCGGCACTTCACCACGCTGCGATAGTGGCGAAGAGGTGGGAAACTTGTTAAGCGAGCAATCGAGGTGCACTACGGTGGATTTCCAACACGGTTGTGGTCGAAAAAGAATGGGAAGTGGCGGCGTCTGCGTCGACTATAAGCGTCAACAAAGCATGCCCCAAGGATAGCTTCCCTTGCCAGGATAGATCAATTGGTCGACCTAACGGTTTGGTCACAATGAGCTAAGCTTCCTCGGCATCTGAGGCTACCACGGATCGCAATGCATGAGCGGACCGGAGGTCACATCCTTCACCACTCCAAGAGGACTATCTTGTTATAAGGTCATGCCCTTTGGCACGAAGAGCCTTGAGGCGACATTCGGAGAATGGTCACCAAGATGTTTGAACCATTGTTAGGCAAAACAATGGAGGCTTACATCGATGATATGGTGGTCAAGAGCAAGAGTGAGAGTGACCATCTCAAGGACCTAAGTGAGATGTTGAGATCTGAAAAAGCATAAGTTACGCCTCAGCGGCGTCGAAGTGTGCTTCGGAGTAGGATCAGGCAAATTCTTAGGCTTCTTGGTGACCAACCGCGGTATAGAAGCGGATCCTTCTCAAATCAAAGCAATTCAGGAGTTAGAGCGGCCTAACTCAGTGAAAGAAGTGCAGCACCTCACCGGCATGGCGGATGCACTTAAACTATTCATCAGTCCGTCTTCAGACAGAATGCGTCCACTCTTTGAGTCTTTTAAAGCCAAGTTTGAGTGGGACGAAGAATGCGACCAAGCTTTGGCAAGTCTGAAGGAGTACATGTCTTCTCCACCATTACTCGTTACCCCCATACCTGGAGAAGAACTCTTCCTCTATTTGGCAGTCTCTCGGCCTTGATAAGTGCGGTGTTGGTTCGGCGAAGGAATCCAACACTTACCTATCTTCTATGTCGACAAGACATTGCTAGGAGCGAAACAAGGTACTTGCCTCTAGAAGCTAGCATTGGCCTTAATGATGGCATCCAGAAATTGGCGCACTACTTTCACGCCCACACAATTGTCGTCCTCATGACTTTTCCACTAAAAGCTCTGTTTGAGAGGCCAACTTTTAGGCGAATTTTGAAGTGGGCCGTAGAGTTGGGACAATATGATGTGAAGTTCCAACCCAGAACCGCAGTAAAGGCCCAATCCTTGGCAGACTTCGTCGCAGAGTTCACTCCTGGAAGCCACCAAGTCTGTCCGATCGACCTAACTGACACAACCAAACTAGGGATGGAGTTTGACGCCGGAATAGCGCAACCCCTAGTACTGGCTACTCAGTCAGGGCCCAAAGCAAACCGGAGTAAGGAAGGCGAGGAGGAAGCCGACCCTACTACACCGAGTCAAAACTCACCAGCAACTGGGGACTTGAGCCCATCAGAAGACAAGGGGCAGACTGCGATTATGGATTCTAAAGAAGGCATTAGCAACCCGGAAGACCCCAAGGCATCGACCGACCCCTCCACCTGTTGGAAGTTGTTCGTTGGGGAGATGTGGAAACTCTTTGTGGATGGCGCTTCCAATCGACATGGAGCAGGACTTGGCATAGTCCTCATCTCTCCAGACGGCTTGGTAGTGGGCAGGCGATCAACCTTGGCTTCCGGCGTCGAACAACGGCCCAGTCTGAAGCGCTTCTTGCGGGGCTCAAGTCGGCTGACATACATGCGACCTTGAATTAATGGTCTCTGACTTCGCAATTGGTGGTGAATCAAATTTCTGGCGATTATGAAGCAAAGGATGAAAGAATGGCTAAGTACCAAGACTTAGTCAGGACAGAGATCAAGAAGTTTGAAGTCGTCAGAATAGAGCAGTTAGCGAGGAGGAGAATAGTAGAAGCGGAGCGAACTTGCGGGCCTCGCCTCGATGGCGGAACACCTCCATCCCTCATCCACTATTGGTCGACTATCGCCTGGACCAAGTATTGAAGACCAGTGAAGAGGTATGTTCTTGGAGTTAGGTCCTTCTTGGATGGATCCCATTATCTTGTTCTGAAAAGGCGGCACTCTACGGAAGATAAGAAAGAAATGAGAATAAGAGCCAAGTCATAGCGATTTTGGCTCTCTCCATCCTTAGCATTATACAAGAAGTCGTTTTCGGGACCCTACTTAAAGTGTGTCCACCCGACAAGGTAGAAGCATTCTTGTTGAAATACATGAAGGTGTATCTGGCGACCATCAAGGAGGAAGGTCATTGGCATCTGAGAGCTATTTCACAAGGATATTGGTGGCCCTACATGCAAGCGGATTGAGAAGTATGTCAAAAATGCGAAAAGTGTCGAAGTTTAGCATCAAATTCACCAACCGACAAGAGAACTCCTACCTCTCACTAGTCGTGGCCTTTCGCAATGTGGGGCTTGGACATAGTGGGACCACTCCCAACGACTCGAACAGGAAGTTCTTTCTTGCGACAGCAGACTACTTCACAAAGTGGGTGGAAGCGAAGCCTTAGCGTCAATCAAGGAAAAAGATGTGAAGAAGTTTGTGCAGCGAACATCATTACTCGCTTTGGCATACCAAAAGCGATTTGAACAACGGCACTTTCGGTTTGATGGCGAAATTTTGAGGGCTTTTGCGAAGATTACAAGATAGAATTCTACAACTCCACGGCATATCCCCAAGCAAATGGTCGAGGCGAGGCGTCAAATAAAGTTGTCTGGGCGGATTAAAGAAAAGGTTGGAGAAAGCCAAAGGCAAGTGGGCGAAGAGCTCCCTCATGTCTTATGGGCTTATCGCACCACACATGACGGTCTCTGAGAAACACCATTCTCCTTAGCATATGGCATGGAAGCGATCATCCCTTAGAAGTCGGCCTTCCACGATTCGGAGTGAAAACTTTGATCCAGACCTAAATGGCGAAGCAATAGCATTGGAACTTGACTGGTGGAAGAAAAAGCGAAAAAAGCTGGTACACATCGCCTCCTATCGGCAAGTTGTCGAAAATACAACAAAGCAGTACATCCAAGACAGTTCAAGATTGGCGATTGGGTGCCATAAAGTGATGGGAAACACATTGGTCCCGGAGATGGCAAGTTAGGGCCCAATTGGGAAGGTCCTTACAAAGTGGTGGGATTAGCGAGGCAAAGGGCATACCACTTGGAAGATAAGGATGGCAAAGCAATTCCTAGACCGTGGAACCTTGCCAATCTTAAGTTATTTTACTTTTAGCTTTTTCTTTTTGAGTATGTGTAATTTTCTACTTTCTCAATAAAACAAGTCGATTCTTTTTAGTATATTTGTTTTCCGTAGAAAGTAGTTTTAGCAAGATAATAGCATTGTAAACATAGTTAGGAATAACCAACTATTAACCCTCCTAAGCCGGGATCGGGATCCGGCCGCGAGACATTTGGTCGGAATAACCAAACATTCTAAGTTGGTGGAAAAACCAACTTAGAGGTTGGTGGACTAAACCAACACTTAGCCAAAGTATGGGAATGGCTACATAGAGGTTGGTGGATTAAACCAACACTTAGCCAAAGTATGGGAATGGCTACATAGAGGTTGGTGGATTAAACCAACACTTAGCCAAAGTATGGGAATGGCTACATAGAGGTTGGTGGATTAAACCAACACTTAGCCAAAGTATGGGAATGGCTACATAGAGGTTGGTGGATTAAACCAACACTTGGCCAAAGTATGGGAATGGCTACGAGAGGTTGGTGGATTAAACCAACTCTGTGCTCTTCTACGAAGTAAGTTATACCGAATTTGAAGAGTGGTTGGTGGATTAAACCAACTCTTTGTACTCTTGACGAAGTAAGTTATCTTAAATTTGAAGAGTGGTTGGTGGATTAAACCAACTTTTGTACCCTTGACGAAGTAAGTTATCTGAATTTGAAGAGTGGTTAATTGGACTAAACCAACTCTTTGTACTCTTGACGAAGTAAGTTATCTGCATTTGAAGAGTGGTTGGTGGATTAAACCAACTCTTTGTACTCTTGAAAGAAGTAAGTTATCTGCATTTGAAGAGTGGTTGGTGGATTAAACCAACTCTTTGTACTCTTGAGAAGTAAGTTACCATTTGAAGAGTGGTTGGTGGATTAAACCAACTCTTTGTACTCTTGACGAAGTAAGTTACCATTTGAAGAGTGGTTGGTGATCAAGCAAACTCTTTGTACTCTTGACGAAGTAATTTATCTGCATTTGAAGAGTGGTTAAACTGGATTAAACCAACTCTTTGTACTCTTGACGAAGTAAGTTATCTGAAATTTGAAGAGTGGTTGGTGGATTAAACCAACACTTTGTACTCTTGACGAAGTAAGTTATATCGGTGAAGAGTGGTTATGGATTAAACCAACACTTTGTACTCTTGACGAAGTAAGTTACCATTTGAAGAATGAATGGTTGGATTAAACCAACTCTTTGTACTCTTGACGAAGTAAGTTACACGGTGAAGAGTGGTTGGCTAGTAAGTTATGTAGTTAAGAGATCACGGTTGTATGTCGAGTTTATGGAAAAGTAAACATACAAGCGAGCAAGTACACAACGGAGTGAAAGTTCAAAAATTTTCATTGAAGACAAAAGGAAGTACAAATGGGGGCCATAGCGATTCTGAGCATCGAACGAAATACAAGAAAGAAGAAATAAATAAGCAGCAGTCATCAAGGAGTCGTCAAGTTGCATCAAGCTCGCTTGGCATTTACTGGAGACCGGTTTGAGGAGGAGCTCGGTTTGGACCGTGGTGTCAGCAGGCGAGGTAGAGTTAGGCGGCATCTCGTTGGTTAAATCAAGCTGTTAGCTCCGTAGAAATTGCTTGATTGTTTTGTTGTTGATGCTTGGCCGGTCGAGATGGCTCCCTCATCATCTTCATCATCGTCATCATCTTCATCTTCTTCGTCACCGGACGCTTGAGAATGCTTTTTGGAGATCGTCGCATATTGCTTGGCCGGGATAAAATACGGTGGGCGTTATAGCATCGGTGTCACGGAGTGCAACCGAGCTTCTCCACCGCACTCCGCCAACCGCACTTATAGAAAAGGTCCTTGGTGCGCCGCATTGAAGAAGCTGTATCGTCTTGACTTCCTTAAACCTTGCTTCTTAGCCTTTTACTTGACTTGACCTTGATTGGCTTACTTGGCATCTTTTTGGTGCAGGTGGGCCATCTCCATAGGTAGTAATCCTTCACCTCGATTCTGACCTTTTGTTTATCACTTTCGGTAGGTAACGGTCAGGTTAGTCGTGATACCTCGGCCTCGGTTCGGCCGCCTTGCTCTGAGCTTTGTGTTAGTTCGGCGACTTTGGCCGGCATCTTTCATGGCTGCCGTGCGGTCTTCTGTGACTCCATCACTGCCGGTGTGCAAGTGTGGTTTTTGAAGAGCTGCACAAAGTATGGTAAATTTTTAGTTTTCGACGAAATGGAAGTTAGACAAACTTTAGAGACGAAGGCGATGTACTTACCACGATCATTGACTTGGCGGACGAAGTGACTTTACCTCGGTGTTGAGCTTCTTGGCATGGTGCTCCATGTCTTTTGGAAGGCACACACCTCTGGCCAAATTGAAGGCGAAGGTGATCCTTGTCGAGACAACTGAGTCATCCTCGTTGATAGCCGGTTGTTGAAGACTAGAGAGCCCATTAGGGGGTTCGGACCGGCTTGATGACTCATTTGGGGGTTCGGTTGAATGCTTCTTTGGTGGGTTTGGTGGCGAGCATTCTCATCTTCATCAACAAGTTGTGGCGGTTGGTTCGGTCAAGACACGCTTGTTTTGAAGCGATGAAACAACTGCGATGGAAGAACCACCACGGCTGGGTTGATTGGGCGACTGTGGTACCTCGGTTGAAATTTGGTTTCGGTGAGCATGGCCCTCGGTCTCTTTTGCCGCCATCTCTTGTTCAGGGGTTAGTCGCTGGGGCGATTTGAACAAGGTTGGATCCGGTCTTTGGTGGGTCTTCAAGAAAATCTGTTACTCTTGCTTTTAAATCGTAGAGTATCATGAGGTCGGCTCGAAGTCGAAGTTTTGCCCAACTCCTTTCTTTCACGGTCTTGCGGCGAGTCTGATGGTGTTGGGATAGTTGTAGTTGGAGATGAGAAGAGCCTTATCTGCGAGCATAAAAAGTCAAGTGTTAGTCAGGTTCTGAGAAAGTAAAATTCGGAGAAAAGCGAAATGAAAACCGAAGTTCTTATCTAGGGTTCTCCTTTCTTCGGTTTATTCTATGGCACAGGATTTGGGCTTGGAAGTCCTCAAAGTTCCTGAAACCCAAAAGAAGTCATCATCGTTGGCGTCCTTGTCCGTGTGTGCTTTATTATCTTTTCTCTACCTCGGCGCACTCTCAAATAGTAGCACCAACCTTGGTTTTTGAGCCTATGGAATCTTGATGTAATATCTCGGCGGACCTAGGTTCGACCGGTTTGTTGGTTGAGCATCTATGCCCATTATTATTCGATATGTATTGGTGGATAGTGAGTGGTGATGCGGTTTGTCTGAGAATTCACAAATTAGTGGTTGAATTTGGGAATCTGAGTCGGTTTCTACTATAGATTGGAGGGTAAAAGGGAAGCCTTCTTCGTCCCATGGGTCGACTCTGGTTCGCTAGTTCTAGATTTACATCGGTTGGAATGTTGTCTTGTTCTCGAATTGGCTAGGCACTTTGGGGTTTCTACCAAGTGTCATGCTTCCCCATTTGTTTTATAAGTTAAGAAATAATTTATCTCGGTTGTAGAAACGTGCTCGGTAGTCGGTTTGGCCTTAGGAGGAGTGCACGCAACCTAAGTCTAAAGTTGAAAAACAAAGTGTCAAGCCTGAGATCAAAGACCGTGCTACAAAAATAAAAGCAAGAAAAATTTGGTCTTACTCGGCTCTGAGGTGCTAAGCTATCTACATCGGCTTGTGAAAGGTTCTCGTTATCTCGGTTCGAAAAGTTTGTGGTTATCTCGGTCTCACCTATGGTTGTTCTTACCTCGGTTAGGCCTCAAGGGCATCTTTTACGAGTTCGGTTGAGGAACTTCGGAAATGGTGGCAACCCCGAGCTTAGCTCGGTTGAGGCGATTTTCTAGCTCGGCGTTTTATTTTGGCTAAGGTGAATCAAGTGGCAACCTATTAAAACTCTTGTGTTATCTACAAGTGCTAGCTCGGTTCTAGTTCACCTAGACGGACAAGCAGATCCCTAGTTCGGTTGGATGCATTTCTATGGATTAAATGATTGTTCTACCGGAATCCCTAATGTTCATGTGAAGTCCTTTTTGAAACATAGCATGCAAAGTGTTTTGTGAAAACACACAACATAATGACTATGAACTTAAGAGCAAAACAGAAACAAAATGGGACCATGTTGCTTACGGAAGAGAGAAGGATTGGAGAAGGGTGCAAAGGCGTGGGTGTACGGAGTTCTTGGGATGCAAGGATGAAGAACTAATGAAGAGAGTTTGAGCGATGTAGAGTGAAAGTGAAATGGCATTTTTTTGGGAAAAAAAGGCGTTTTTAAGGCGGATTTGTTCAAAAATTGCGAAATCTGAAGCGGCCTTCTGTTGTAAAGGGCCAATTGGGGTTTGCCGTGTGCAGGAAGGACAAGCGTTTGATTCTGGCCAGAATGAAGAGCGTTTGACGGACGTGCACAAGACGCCCACATTTAGCTCGGTTGGATAGACTAAGGGGTCTTAGCTCATTTGGAAAGGCTAACGAATGTTTTAGCTCATTTGGAGAGGTTAAGACTAGCTCGGTTGGTAAGCAGGTAATCCCAATCATGCTTTGAGATGGAATTAAGGGCAATTGAGAGGAATTTGTATACAAGTGGGCGAGCTAGGTGTTGGGCCTTATGACCGAATAAAAGGCTCACATAGAAGGCCATGTAAGTTACTCGGTTTGGAGAAGTAACTTTGAAGGCACCAGCCACGCAGCCATGGTGAATAGTCCGGTCTTGAGAACTTGGTTCTACTCGGTTGAGTGGAGTAGCTTGAAATGTTTAGGACTACGGTGGTTACTTGATCGTAGCATGTGAGACCGAAGTAAACCATAGTTTGCATGTAGCTCGGTTTTACTTCCCTTATGGATAGCTCGGTCTTAGTGTGCAAAAGCGAGGTAAGGGAGAAATAAAACAAGGGCGAAAATAATAGTTAGTTCGGTCTGAGAAGTAGTTCGACCATGAGAAGAACCATCTCACTTGGTTTATGCGGTGAGGGGGTGTTGAAGATAAGCATTATCTTCTAGGAAGAGTATGAATCCTAGGAGGACTCTACACAAGGAGGTAATCTGGAAGGACTCTGTGCATGGAGAAATAAGAGTCCTACGAGATTGTGCCACGTGAAATCTATATAAAGCTCACCAATGCTACCTTTGGAGAGGTAATACAATTTTGCTCCTGAATACATTGAGCTTTTGCCTTCTTGTCTTGCTTCTTGACTTAGGCATCGGAGAGGTTTCGGCACACCCCACGGCCACTCACGTTGTGTTTTCGGTGGTGGAGCAACAGCGTATTGAAAGCGAGGACTTGGTCAATGAGATTATCTGAAGGTGTATTTCTTTCCCGTACAGTTATGTATTGTAATTTTAGAATGGTTTGCTTGTTCTGAAATTTCAATTAACGAGTATGAATCTATTTGTTTTATGTTATCACACAATTTAATACAAGGGATATTTACTAATAAATCCTATCTCACAAACAGTTTTACCGATTGGTCCTAAGGTTATTTCTATTGTTTTGATTAGTCCTATTAGTGGGGAAATATCTTATCAGTTGATCCTATTTCCTTTGTTAAGTAACATTGAGTGGTCAATTATACCCTTCTGTGTGTGTGTCGCGTGACATACATCATTCCAAGGCAAAAAGCATAAAGAGCCTTAGTGTACTTTGTTGATGTGTGACACCCATTGTGTGTGTCATGTGACACTCCAAGGCAAAAAGCATAAAGAGCCTTAGTGTACTTTGTTAATGTGTGACACCCATTGTGTGTATCACGTGACACTCCAAGGCAAAAAACATAAAGAGCTTTAGTGTACTTTGTTGATGTGTGATACCCATTGTGTGTGTCACGTGACATATTGTATGTGTCGCGTGACACTCCAAGGCAAAAAGCATAAAGAGCCTTAGTGTACTTTGTTGATGTGTGACACCCATTGTGTGTGTCGCGTGACATATTGTGTGTGTCGCGTGACATATTGTGTGTGTCACGTGACACACCCTCATAAAGCGCCTTGGTTTACTTTGTTGATGTGTGGCACCCATTGTGTATCACGTGACATATTGTGTGTGGCACGTGACACACCCTCATAAAGAGCATGCATCTAATAACATCTAAATGAGGGCATTAAGGTCCCTCAAAATATCAAAGGACTAAACGGTTTACTAGAAAAAAATTGGGACCAATTGGTTCATAAGTTTAACATTTGGAATTTATTGGTAAATCTCCCTTTATAGAACATATATATATATATATATATATTTGAAAATAGGGAAATTGTAGAGAATCGAAACAAGCATGAGTCGTGATTGGTTAGAAATGATGGGTACAAAGATTTATTTGTTGGAAAAATAAAAAGGGGATACAATGTCTTACTAAATAATTTTTTAAAAAATAAAAGTATTTTTCTTAGTTATGAACAGATTTAACTGAAATCAGCTTGTTTCCCAATGTTATGCTTCATTTATTTAGATAGAAAATATTTTTTAATGAAAAATATTTTTTATAAAAAAATTAAAATATATTTTTTTTATATTTGGTGGTGGTGGTGATGGAATGAAGGTGAAAGTAGAGATTGTGACATAGTGGTGGGGTGATGGTGGCAGTGATGATGGTAGTGGCTATGGTGATGGTAGTGTGATAGTAAAGGTGAGAATAGTGGTGATGGTATTGTGAAATTAGTAAAAATTTAATTGAAAAAACATTTTTTGTTTTTTAAAAGTAACAAACAACAAAATTCGTGGGAGACTAAAAGAAGAAGATGGAGGATGGATTGAGTGTGGTAAGGCATAGATATCTTAAAATGAGTGATTCAGATTTGTTAAAAGGTTTAATTAGATTTTGGATAAATTAAAATGAATGGTTCAAATTTGCTAAAAGAAAGATGGCTTAATGTCTAAAATGTCCGTGGCTAAGAGATCAACAAACAATTCCTTGTTTATGCCCTGATGCAATTTAATATGGGTCTTCTAACACTTTCTTCAAACAGGTTCTTTCACATTTTATTTCTTCAAACAGACTCTTATAACATTGTAAACAGGTTCTTATAACATGTAACATGTAGGGGAGAGAGTGAGAGTGAGAGTGAGAGAGAGAGAGAGATGATTGTAATTTTTTTTTAATTTTCCACGTTCTTTCACCTTTTTTTTTTAATTACTAAAACTTATTTAATTGTCTCCAAATTATATATTTGATTATTATAAAACAAACTTTTTAATTAATTAATTAATATGTATTTGATTTTGTTGTTGAACCAAATAAAATAAAATAAGATTAAATGTATATTTAGCTTTTGTTGTAAACCTTTAAAAAAAAAAAAAAAAGGTTGTTAAAATTAAATATATTAAAAAAGAAAGAAAACAGATTGAAGGTATATTTAGCTAAAACCTTTTTAAAAAAAAAGTTGTTAACATTAAATATATTAAAAAAGAAAGAAAAAAGATTGAAGGCATATTTAGTTTTTGTTGTGAACCTTTAACAAAAAAAAAAAAAAAAAAAGAAGTTGTTAACATTAAATATATTAAAAAATAAACAAAAAAGATTGAATGTATATTTAGTTTTTGTTGTGAACCTTAAAAAAAAAAAAAAAATGTGGTTGTTAACATTAAATATAAAAAACAAAAATAAAATAAAAATGGGGATTAAAGTGAGTTGGGAAAAATCCAAACCCATTACGAAATGGGGAGGGTGATGCCCATGGGGAATGAGAAAAATTTACTATAAGGGAATAGAGATGGAGAATTAATATCCACCTTATTAACCCCCATTGCCATCCCTAATTGTCACTTTATTCTTGTACAACTTGCAGTTTTGATATCATGTCAATTTATCAATTATCTCAAAAGCTTGATCCGTTAGAAAATAAGTCCCATAATAACCAACTCCACAATCCCTTTTTGTGAAATAGTTTCATGTCCTTTTTTTTTTCTTGGTTTTTTGTTTATAAAAACTGGACTGGTTGTTGAATTCATCAAGTGGATAGCTCATTTCTAGTGACAATTTGATAGAAAGTAATTTGATAAATCATAAAGCATATGATATAAAGCATTTCAAGTGGATAGCTCATTTCTAGTGACAATTTGATAGAAAGTAATTTGATAAGGCATAAAGCATATGATATAAAGCATTTTGTTTAGCTAGAAACTTGGTTATGGATATTAGTGTGCATCTCTTGGGGGACAAAATCAGAATTTTATTATCAGAGGGATTAAAAACAAAAAAAACCAAATACACAAACACACATGTATGTACAATATGATATATAAATTATATATATATATATATATAGAAAAAAATTAAATATCATAGAAGTAATATCTAATAGGATGAAGAAGTTTTTTTAGTGCAAAATAAAAAAAAGAAGACAAAATGAGAGAATAATAAGATATGTATTTTTTTATACTACGGGGTCATTTTATATATAAAATGATATATATATATATATATATTTAAAGTATTGAGACAAACAGTATTTTTTACAAAAACAAGAGATTATGGCCTCCCATAATCTCCTTCTAATTCCATTCCTGCCTCTTGGCATGTTGCATCATCATAAATTTCTCCAAACTGAGCTACCAATTGATAACAAACTTGGACCAACTTCTCTATTACAGTAATACTGTTGTGTTTGTTTCGTACATTTATTGTGTGGGTGAAGTCATATCGTCTATTATCTTGTATCAAAAAAAAAAAAAAAAAGGGTTATTCCATCTATGTTCAATAGCAATTATCCCTTTTTGTCTTAAGTTCTCTATCCACCGTATATGATTCTATTTCACCGTATATGATTCTATTTCAAAATGAAGGCTGCCGCCATATATCACAAAATTTAACAAAAAAAATCTTAAAAAATATTTTTACTAGAACAAACGAAGAGCTACGAATAGGCATTGATATTGCCAATTCAACCAGTTAAAATGAATTATGAATATATTCATAGATAATATATATATTTTTTATTTTTTATTTTTTTTCATCCTAATAGCTTGTTTTGTTGAACTAACATAACATAAAAAAAACATAAACATGATCGCTAGTTATTTGGCGTGCATGGACAACCCATTGTGACCATGACCCGTTGAGTGTGTGTGTGTGTGAGAGAGAGAGAGAGAGAGAGAGAGGTTCTGTTGGAGAAGTGGCGAAAGCAGGGCCTAACTGGATTTCAATTTTCAACTATTATAAAGTATGGGGGATCCACACAAATATCCAATCCAATCACATTGAAGAGTGAAGAGTTGTCACAAATTTTAAGATGAGATTGAATTGATTTTAATAAAAACATATAAAAAAATGCCATCCAATACAAAAAGATGAGACCAACCTACCTGTACGTATGTGTGGCACTGCGGATGATAGCATTGCCTATAAGCAACAACAATGTCATGGGGTCGGATGTTGATTGGATACTAAACATTCTTATCCCTAAAAAAAATGAAAAAATGAAAAAAAAGAAAAAAACCCACACCCATTCACTTTACATGTGGACATAGATAGATAGAATTGCCAACTAATGAATGTATGTATGAATGAATATCTTTGAAGTCCCCCTCCTCCTCCTCCTTATCCTTTCCTACCCCCATCACATAATATGTAACAGTGATGCTAGAGACCTCTAATTTAGAGACTCTAAACATATCTTTAATGAGGTGAAAAAGAAAAAAAAAAAAAAAAAATAGACACAGCACTGACAGTGACAATAAATGTCAATGGGTGGAATCCACTACCACATCACTAGTGACACCTCTAATTAGAGATCCCCTAGCATTTTTGAATATGGAAACTTCCCTATTTAGGTAATCATTTATTTCTAGTTGTGTACATACATCCCACTATGCTTTTTATTTTTATATTAGTATTTTCAAAACCCCAGTTATACTGAGATTTTGATAAGCATTATATACTTTCTACATTTGATAAGCATTCAAATCCAAAATAAAATAATAACAACAATAATTTACTGTGCATTCTGTAAGAAATGGTTTTGGAAACATTAGATTTTTTCTTAACTTTGATCTAATTTTTAAGTGGGATTCTTGCACTAAAGTTGGCTGATCTAAGTGGTAACACATTCTATACTGCGTTGTGATTCAAATAGTATATTTAGTTGCTCAAAATTATTATCGGGTGAATGGAAAATTGAAACCAAAGTCAGCTCTACGGAAATGATATATTGGTGAAGTTTCCTTAAATATTTGAATTAAAGGTTTGTCCTACATTGGTTTGGTGAGCAAACTTTTGTGGGTTTATAAGGCATGGATTTGCAACTTAGGGAGGGCTCCAAGGGATACCCAAATTTTGTAGAAGGATGAGATTATGGGTAAAGTGGGCTAGACCCAAAATAAACACACACGCGTGCTGTTGTCGCCTGTTTGGGTGGGGCCCGGGTGCGTGGTGTGAGGTTGTGTTGGGCTTGTCCGGAGGTTATGGGGTGGACCCAAAATAAACACACGCACGCGCCGCTGTAGACACTCCATTTTTTACCGTCCTTAAGACTTGAGCGCCACTGATTGATCACTTGATGATGAAAGTTATATTATACAAACGTTCGATTTCTTCAACAAGAAGAGCTTCTAAATCCCAACCTTACACCCCATTTTGACCAAAACTATTTTAGACCTTAAAACCCTCTCTTTCAAAATATTTTTGAAAAGTTTCTACGATATTTCGAGGCTCGCATTTCGTTAAAAATTACACTTTTCGATAAATCGAGTAAGGACAAATTGGAAATAAATGAAAAGGAGGTGAACTCTTTGAAAAAATATTTAAAACATCTTAGTTAAAGGTTTGGAGTTAAAGAAAATAAAGAGGGGAGGGAAGAAAACTAGTTGGGGGAAGAGTTAGGCATAAATCTATTAGGACAAAACTGAGCAGTCTTTACTAAAATAGGCATATCTCTTTGTACACTTAGAATTTAGATGTGAGGCCACAATCATTGGAAATTAAACTTCCGGGGCTTCAATTTAGACTCAAGAATGACCTAAAACGGAGTCCAGATGAAGGAGTTGTGTTTATTTGAAATCGGGCCTGAAAATAGATTTTTGTGGCCGGCCACTTTAGTGGCCTGCCGGCCCTTGCTAGTGGCTTGCCGGTCAGTAATGAAACTTTTTCCCTTTTTTGTGTCTTGGCGGCCACAAGTGTCAAAAAATCATATTTTTGTAGATATTTGTGCCAATCGTTTCCACATTGCTCCACCTGTCTCTATATAGATATTTTCGACTGAAGCTCATATATTTCTATATATAGAGGATCTTCTCTCTTGGTTTTAAGGTTAGAAAAATTTTGGGAGAAAAAATATCCTCTCTCTTTACGATTCTCTCTCTCTCTCTTGTAACTTGCATAGCTTTTGCCCAAACACTCTAAACCAAACCTAGAAAGCTTCTTGCTGAGGTGATTTGAGCTTGAATTTGAGCTCTTGAAGCACTTGAGAATGTGAAATTGTTGGTTTATGACTTAAGGGTTCATTTATCTTTAAGAGCAGGACAATCCAGTCATCAGTGGCCGGCAGGCCACTATGTCGGCCACCAGTGCAAAATCCAGCAGTGTACTTTTGAAGCAGAATAGAGTTGGTTTAGAGGTGGAAATCAGTGCAAGTGTTCTACTGTGCAACAGAGGCATTTGGCAATAGAAACAGTAGCTTTTTTCTGGTGGAAAGTCCGTGTATGCATGAGCATTCCTCGTTTCCTGAAACGGAGTAATTAGAATAGCTAGCTTAGCACCCTTTTCATGTTGTATTCATGTAAATAATTAGTTCATTTTGATTTGTTATAATAATTAATTAGCTAGAATAGTTTATTAATTTGTTGTTGTAATAATTAGTTAAGTAGCTTAGCTAAGTTATTCATTTCGTTTTGTAATAGTTAGTTAATTTGTAGTAATTAGTTAGCTAGATAGTTTATTCGGACCCTCTTGTGTGAGGGCGCAATGTTGGAATAATGTGTATGTCTTCAAACCCTACGTCTTTTTCCATTTTTATTTAATTGCTTACGATGATTAGATTAGAACATCATGTTTTGATTAGCATTCTCCATGTTTGCATCCGCTTGTATTGCATGCACCGAGGCTCGGTTCATCATTATAACAGCATTATTAGTTTAATACTTCTTTGAATATGTGCTTAGATCGCATGCTATCAAATTGATTCATATGCCATATTAGTAGCCGAGCCTTGTAATTGTATACCGCGTGTGTTGCATTAGTCGTATTGCATAAGTTAAGATCATGCATTATTCTAACTCTATCATTGTTTTTGGCTTAGAGTACTAGGTGAGCCTTTACTCGCTTTAGCATATCGCATGTGTGTGATTATTGCCATGTTTAGCATGCTTGCCATGAGGCTAAGTGAAATGATAAATTGCTTGAATGCCTGTGGATGAAAGCTAATTGCTTGAATTGGAATAATTTGAGTAATGTTCATATGTGATCACTTTTTCAAGTGGTACATATTCGAAACTTTTTTTAAAAAAACAGACATGAGATCAAGTGTTCCAATTCTTGTAAATTAGTCTATACTTGTGTGTGTGCGCATTATATAGTAATGCTAGCCTAATAAATCGGAACAAGAGTATATAATGTACATAAGATTCATATCATGATTAGTAGAGGCCGATCTTTGATCGGGCGAGCGGGGGTGCTCAAATCATGACCTTCCCCTCTCGTATCTAAGTTCCCAAGTCGAGACATTCTTGGTGATGACAGACACGTGGCCTTTGGCAAGAGTCATGGGTTTTCTAAATTTTTCAAAAATATTTAGGTGGCAACTTTGTATCTGGCAAAGCAATATGCTTTTGGCAATTTAATTCAAAATCGATTTTCCAAAATGGGACTCTTTGGTGTTTATCTATTTCAAATTGCATTTGTGAGATCAGATTTAGAACCGCGAGAGTCCGATACTGTAGGGCTTATCGTCTTTCGAAAGGAGCACGAAAAGTCGAGCTATAGTTTCTGGCGACTCTGCTGGGGATTTAGAGAACTTGACTTGAAATTCATGATGTGAAATTTTATCTACACTGTGTTTGTCATCTGCTATTCTTGGATGGTTTGCCGGAGGCTTGCCCAAAAGCTTGCTAAAAGGCTGACCGGTCATGGGCTTTGCCATGTTGGGAACACAACCCTTGGATTTGGACTACCGCTGTACCGCTTGATCCTCCTTTCACTTCTTAGTGTTAGGTGTGAGAGATATATTAGGTAGTCTTGCTGAGGTACATTTTTTTACCATTCGACCTAGTTTCATATAGTAAAGCTATTGAGACTGTTCCAAACTACGGCATGATGCCAACCCTTGTGCAAGATTGCGTGAAACCTCTTGTTTACAATAGATTACCCTAGTTCCTAACGAAATTAGGACAGGGTAACCCTACCCCCTCATAGGGGTGTTTTGGCTCTCTTTACCTAGTATGTGCTTTGCAGTGAAACCGTATAGGGGTGCTTCATATCAATGGTACAGTTGGTATCTATTTTGGGGCAGCAGTCAGTGTGGAGTACAGTCACTCAGCTGTGATCGTATATGTTCTAGTGAAATTGGGCTGAGATGCTGTCTGTTTTCTCTTTTGCTAGGTAGTCCTGGAACCATAGCTTCAGAAGGCTCCGATATCTCCCGAGTACTCTGGACTTGTGTCGGTAGACTTTGTAAGGTCGGGGACCTAGTTCAGGGACAACCAGTGTTTGCTTCACTTCCGCCAGTTACAAGGCAAAGAAGGACTAAGCAAAATTCACCTATCCAGTTCTTACAACAGTCATCTCTTGGCTCACCTGTGTCCAGTTCAATTTAGAAATAGTCATCCACTCCCAACACAACATGAGACCAATCTCCTATTCCAATGGCACAGTATCCCTCGGTTAGTATGGAAGAACTGATACACCACCTACAGCAGACAGTCGAGATAGTACAACATGATGTAATCCATCAAGCCGAGGTTACGACCCGTTAGATCGAGGTTATAACCAGGTTAGAACAACAGCAACCGTAGCCAACAGCGGCCTCTGCATCCCATACGCCCACCGCAACTATCCCTGTGCCCGGTGCCACTGCTAACATTGCCAATGTCCAAGAAAATCAGGGCAATCCAACAGAGCCAATCCCAGTACAAGCTTCCAAAGCACCAGTTTATCAGATCGAGGCACCATTTGAATTCGAAGTCGATCTAACTGCGCTCAAAGTTAACAAATTAGAGAAGTTGTTCAAAAGAGCACTAGGGGTTAACTCCATCTCGGACATAGATGATGGATACATTGATTTTACAGTTACATTGCCGGATCAGTTTAAGATGTAACATATTGATCGTTTTGATGGCTCCGGAGATTTGATGGTCCACTTGCGATTGTTTTTTGATATCTTGCGGCCAATGGGCTTAACTAAACCACAGAAGCTATCTCTCTTTGGTTGCACCATGTCGGGTATAGTGGCCATTTGGTATGCTAAGTTGGAAGATTCTGTCAAATAGAATTGGGAAGAGATGGCCGAGGCCTTCAATGCTCAGTACTCTTACAATACACAGATTGAGGTCACAACTCGTGATCTCGAGACAACCTGTCAAGAGCCGAAGGAGGGTTTCTCTGAGTTTGTGACTAGATGGAGGGCCAAAGCCTTGATGATGACCACAAGACCTTTCGAGAATGATCAGATAAGAATAATTGTTCAGAATCTACATGGCAAGTTGCTGCAGAAGATGATTGTTCTACCTCTATTTACCTTTACAGAGCTTCATGAAATGGGGGTTCAAATCGAGGATGCCATCAAACAAGGGATCATTGTGGAAGATAATGAGTTTTTGAAAAAGAATGTTATTCGCAGTTCCAATGCTACTGCCAGTGGTAGCACAACTGTGAAATGCTTAGAAGTAAACACTGTCACCACTCCCATCAATAGCCAAAAACTAACCACTTCAACTCGGTTCCAAGCCCAAAATTTTCATCCTCTTTACATGAGTCTCTCTCAAGCCTTGAAAATGCTGCTAGAAAAAAGGTACCTAGAGCTCCTAGAACCCCGACCCCTCCCAAATCCTCTTTCAGCAAGATATGACCCCGTTAAATACTGTACCTATCATCAGCAACACGGTCATGATACAAACCGTTGCATCCGCCTCCGTCATAAGATTCAGGATCTTATTGACGAAGAGATCATAGCTCCACCAAAAAGACCACAGGCCACCACTAACCCATTATCTCTACACCTCAACCTAATCCATACACTACCATCCACCAACAACCCCAGCATATACATCACCCTGGCCCATTTACCCAAGCCTGAGATGTTCATTCTAGAAAGCATGGACTTGTGTATGATAAATGCACTTGAACCCCAATCATCTCAAACCCATGAACCCACTACTTCTGAGCTAATGAGCATGATTGATGATCTTCAAAGAACTGTAGTAGATTTAGCCTCTGGCATTTTGGCTCCATCATCGACCAAATCATATGCTAGAAATTTCACACCAAAAGGCTCCCCAATCTTGGGGTGAGCTGCAATTGAAAATGGCCAACCAGAAGATATCTCAAGTCTGGGTGATGACATGTCGATAACAACTGGGCTTTGCTCCGATATATCGACCCAATCCCTTGGCAAAGTGGAGGCAAGGGGCAAGAACAAGGCCGGGGCAAGTATTGCTCATCGTGAACAACTTCAGTGGGTTATTGAGGCTTTGAAGGTCAAAGGGCTGAACAACAAGTGCTTACAGTTGTTACAAAAATTGTGGATGACGCTTTTGCCGCTCAGATTGGGAGTATTTTGAATCAAGTGGCAAGCCAGGAAAAAGGATGTCGTATTAGAAATACAAATTTCAGCTCCAATCCTACACTCCTAAGAGATCATCAAACCCAATCAACGCCTGTTAACCCCTCTGTTAATCCTTGTAGGATTGGTGGTAACCGCACCTTCAATCCCCTTTACATGACCTTATCCAAAGTTCTCCAAATCCTCATAGGACAAGGTCATCTCAAACCCCTTGACCCTCAGCCTCTCCCTGATCCCCTTCCATCCAAGTATAATGCTGCCAATTACTATGCCTTCAATCAACAAACCGGCCATGACACTAATGGTTGTTTTCGTCTTCACCATGAAGTTCAAGATCTGATTGACAATAAGGTCATCACTCTACCGGGTCCTACAAAGTCTATCAGCATTGATTGATGAACTTGGAGGATAATGTGACTATGTGAGCAAGGATGAACCACCTATTGATGGTGCTCATTTTACTCCAAATGTGGTGGCTGGCATGCACTTTTTAGCACTTTGAAAATGTTGTTTATTTTGCTTTCAGAATTGGGTATTGAGTCAGTCTTGTTGTGTTAGAGTTAGGTGATTTCGGGCATGTTAACTCAGATATCACATCACTTTCTTGTTTTGTTTGTCTTTTTCACTCTTTGAGTTTGTTTTTACCATTGAGCCAGTTGCGCCAGAAGATTTGAATGAAATAACAATACTTTTTCACTTACTTCTCTGTGCCTTTAAATCATTGCATTGACCAAAGTTTTTCAAAACTGTTTCCAAAACTGTGATAAAAACAAAGATGAAGGAATTCCTCGGGATTTGCAAAATTTGATCGATTGAGAGGAAGAGAGGCATGTTAAACCCTTAATGAATGAAATCATGTCTGTTAATGTGAGTACTGAGAAGGATCTTGGGTTGATCTAGATTGGTTTTACATTGTCTTCAGAAGAGCACGAGCGACTAGTCGTTTTATTAAAATATTTCAAAAAATGTTTTGCGTGGTCCCATGAGAAATGCCTGAAATTGGTCTTGAGATTGTATAGTGTAGGATCACTCTCGGCCTCGAGACTCGACCCGTTTGCTATTAAACCTCAAACTTTAATTTAGAATGTTCAATAGTCAACCAAAATATAAGGTTTGCATGGCCGGATTTGAAGCAGCCCTTGAACTAAGGGTAATAAGGTCGTATGTCATCAAAGGAAGCTTGCATAACTGAATGAGAAGCAATCCTTGAACTAGGGCAAAAAAGGTCAAATGTGCTCAAAGATTCAAAAGGTGGGTCATTCCTCCAACCAATGGAGATTGGCAAGAAAGTCAAATCTGAGAGAAGAAAATTTATTGCTAAAAGGATCGAGTTCCTATCCACAACACCAGGGGCAAATTTAGACCCAATTGGATAGGCTCTTACATCATCAAGACTATTTAGTCAAGAACAACAACCATTCTCATGGATCTAGATGGCTTAGAGATTTTAGGGCCAATTAACATGGACAAGTTAAACTTTTCTATCATTGAGAGGCTCGCTGGGCTGAAAACCTGGAAGGGCGACCCAGACAAAAGTTAGATCAAGACAAAAAAAGAAAAAAAAGAACAAAAATGAAAAAAATGGAAACAAAGAACAAAAAAGAAAAGAAAAAGAAGACAAAAGAAAAAAAATAGAGCTTGCAAGGTTGAAAACCCGAAAGGGTGGCTTTGGCAAAAGTTAGAGCGCAAAAGGAGAGTGTTAATAACCGAGTGCATCTTAACTCCAGAACTACGTACGGTCTGATTCCCATCTTTGGGATACGTAGGCAACTTCATCCTAAAGTTCAGCCCCAACCATTTTTAGCTTGCTTGTCTCATCCATGTTGATTAGCTTATCCTTATTCAAACTCGGCTATCCTATCCATGTGCAAATTGGTTCATCTTTGTGCTCATCTTCGTTCAAAATTGATTGTCCAATTTTGTTAGAAGATTCAGTTGCAAAACAAATCAAGTTCAGATCTGAGGCTACGCGTCTTAGGAGTTAATTCCACGTTGGTTGAGCAGTGGCCATTTGCAAAAACAAATTTTGAGGATTTTTAATGAAGTTGACTAATTTTCTCAAAAATTATTCCATTTTTCCAAAACTGGATCCATTCTTAGACCCAAAAAACGAAAATTTTCAGTGCTCATGACTTACATAATTTCAAAGCAGAAAGTTGAACAAACAAGTTAATCTAACTCTCATGTTGGTCAAAATTGTTTTAGTAGACGCCAAAAACAAAAAATGGTAAAAATGATGAACTAGGGGCACAGTCGAGTCAGGTTTTCTGTCTTTTCCCTGTTAACAACGTACTCGCTAGAAAGGGCACAACTGAGACTAACAGTAGAGCCCAAAAAGTTCTCTTATCCTCCAAGCAACGAGGTATCAAGCCATGTGCAAAGCACGAACTCGAAATGGAGCAGAATATTCGACCCCCCTCATAAGGTCCACAATTTCCAGCTTATCCATCAACCATACCTGGGAAAAGATAAAAAAATAAGAGAGATTAAAGAATAGAGAGATGGGCGTTGAGAGAAAAAGTTAAGGAAAGGGCTTTGAGAGAAAAATAGAGCATGAGTGCCGAGTGATGTGAGAAACACATATGAGAAAATGGTGGGAAACAATACCTGGAGAAGCAGTGGGCTCCTTGTGAACTGAGAGGTCTCTCACCAGTGAAAAAACATTCGAGTGTTGTGTTTGTTGTTTTTGTTTGTCTTAATTCTTGTTTTGAGTCGTTGTGAGTGTAAATAGATGTGTTAGATTGTTTTTACTTTGTTGAGTCGTGGCATACTGTGGCCAGTCGTAGGCTCAATACCCAGTTAAGAATTCATTCTCAGTTTCAATTTCAAAAAATAAATCGTTCTGTGCTCAGAATGCTATGCCATTCCCAACATGATGTACAAAACAGAATTCATTCTTTTATAAAATGTAAGGTCCACCCTTGATCAAAAGAGAGAGTATTCAAACAAGGACCTATCTAAATCTACATAGGTTCCGGACTACAAAGCAAAAAAAAAAAAGAGAGAAAATTTGGAGCATCTTATTGTATTTCAACTTCAGAAAATCTCGAGATTGCATTCCGGATGCACCTTCTTAGGCCTTGTCTTTTCTTCGGAGTATGAGTGTACCTCTACCTCAAGCTTAAGCTCAAGCTCAAGCCTGCTTTAAGCCAGAATGGTGAAGAAAGTGCTCTCCCTGAACATCATTCCCTATCAGAGGCATCTTGGTTGTGTTTGCAATGAGTTCTTAGGAGACTAACTGCGATGGTGGAAACTATAGTTCGAATGGTGATGCCTAGAACACAAAGGCTTGGAATTTCAAAGACTAAAGTCTGGTTTAAATGCCTAGGGGTGTATCCCTGGCTTGAAATCTGTATGGCAGCCCCATAGATTGAGATAACATATGTGCGCCTCAATTCTGGATACCGAACTAACCTAGTCTGTCACTTCGTTGGAGAATAAGGAAAGTTGTGAATATGATCAGGAAGAAAAATAGCATCCGTGGCTTCTACATGTAGAAGTTATCCCTTGCCAGCATTTGAGGGCCTTTGAACTGTGAGTTAAAGGTAAGAGTTCAAAGAACACAAGAGGGAGATCCCTGTCAGAGTAGAGCGGTTCATCACCACTCACCCCATAAGGTACTTTCCAAAGTGCCGCTTTGTTTGTTTACTGCATTTCTTGTGCATCTATCACACAATCTCATCATACTCTTTGCATCCATCGCATCATCTCAGGAACTCTTCTTACGATTTCAACATGGTTAGAGTGTTTCTTTCCTCACACGATTTCAAAATGTTTGTAATTTATCTCAGGACGCGTGGAGCGCGACCCTGAACGATTTTCTCAGGACCTCTTCTCACGGTTTCAGCGTGGTTAGAGTGCTCCTTTCCTCATACGATTTTAGCGTGTTTGGAATTTTTCTCAGAACAAGTGGAACGTGACCCTAAGCGGTTTTCTCAGGACCTCTTCTTACGATTTCAGTGTAGTTAGAGTGTTCCTTTCCTCACATAATTCCTACATGTTTGGAATTTATCCCAAGATGCGTGGAATGCGACCCTGAGCAGTTTTCTCAGGATCTTTTCTCACGATTTTAGCGTGGTTAGAGTGTTGCTTTCCTCACACGATTTCAATGTGTTTGGAATTTATTTCAGGACGCGTGGAACGTAACCTTGAACAGTTTTCTTGGGACCTTTTTTTACGATTTTAGCATGGTTTGAGTGATTCCTTTCTCACACGATTTCAAAGTGTTTGAATTTTATCTCAAGATGTGTGGAATGCGACCCTGAGCGGTTTTCTCAGGAGCTCTTCTCACAATTTCAGCATAGTTAGAGTGTTCCTTTCCTCACACGATTTCAGCGTGTTTGGGATTTGTTCGTCCTCCTCTCACAATTCTAGCGTGGTTGGAGTATGTCACCCTTATTCATTTACTACATTGCCCATTACATTCATTACATCATGTATCCTTTCCATGTTAAGCTTAGTTCGGCACGTGTTCATACATTTCTCTCGTTGAAACATGGTTCTGTCATGTGTAAGAACCCATGCTGCACTGAGGCCTGTATTGAGGGTATTAACACCTTTTCTGTGTTAGACGTGGTCTGTTTTGTGCCCATGCCTTTTCTAGGTAAAATGTGGTTCGACCTACACCTTATTCGTTGCATCCATTGCATTTACTGCATTGTACTTTGCCTTCTTGCATTCAGTATTTAGGATCATTATCTTTCCCAAACAGATCATTCCTCACTTATATCATACCACCCAACTACTTGTCTTTATTTCTCTTTCTACGAAAAACATAGTCTTGTATGTGCTCGCACCCCTTTCACGTTAAAATATGGTTCTGTTATGTGTAAGCATCCATGTTGTGCTGACGCCAGTATTGAGGATGTAGGCACTTAGCCTGTGTTATGTGTTGTCTGGTTGTGCCTACACTTCTTTTCTATATAAAAAGTAGTTTGATTTGCATCTCCATTCCTTTATGGTATTCGTGTGTTTTGCATTGCTTGTGGTGTGATTATTTTCGTTACATTGTGTATCATTACATTGTTTTGTTGCATTGTGTATCATTTGTATTTTGCCCCTAAACTACGCTGGTTTGATTCCTTACAAAGGGATACGTAAGTAACTCTCGGGTTCAACCAACTGCATCTGCATGTTGTTTGTTTGCCCAAGTCTTACGGCCTTGTTAAAATGGGTCGTCTTCGGGCTTTGACATTCACTCACGTCATTTCATGACTTCGAGCTTTGTTAAAGAGGGGAAACTGTAGACATCCTATTTTTCACCGCCCTTTAGACTTGGGCGCCACTAATTGATCACTCGATGATGAAAGTTATGTTGTACAAACGTTCGATTTCTTCAGTAAGAAAAGCTTCTATATCTTAACCTTACACCCCATTTTGACCAAAACTATTTTAGACCTTAAAACCCTCTTTTTCAAAATATTTTTGAAAAGTTTCTACAATGTTCAGAGGCTCGCATTTCGTTAAAAATTACACTTTTTGGTAAATCGAGTAAGGACAAAGTGGAAATAAATGAAAGGGACGTGAACTCTTTGAAAACATATTTAAAACATCTTAGTTAAAGGTTTGGAGTTGAAGAAAACAAAGAGAGGAGGGAAGAAAACTAGTTGGGGGGGGGATCAATCCGTTGGGACAAAACTAAGCAGCCTTCACTAAAATAGGCATATCTCTTTGTACACTTAGAATTTATATGTGAGGCCACCACCATTGGAAACTAAACTTTTGGCACTTCAATTTAGACTCAATAATGACTTGAAACGGAGTCCGGATGAAGGAGTTATGCCCATTTGAAATCGGGCATGAAAATAGATTTTTGTGGTTAGCCACTTTAGTGGCCTGCTGGCCCTTGCTAGTGGTCTGCGAGCTAGTAGTGAAACTTTTGCCCTTTTTTTTGTCTTTCTGTCCACTATTAGTGGCCTGTCGGCCACAAATGTCAAAAAATCAGATTTTTACAGATATTTGTGCCAACTGTTTCCACATTGCTCCACCTGTCTCTATATAGATATTTTCGACTGAAGCTCATATATTTCTATATATAAAGGACCTTCTTTCTTGGTTTTAAGGTTAGAAAAATTTTGGGAGCAAAAATATCCTGTCTCTCTCTGTACAATTCTCTCTCTCTCTTGCAACTTGCACAGCCTTTGCCCAAACTCTCTAAACCAAATCTAGAGAGCTTCTTGCTGAGGTGATTTGAGCTTGAATTTGAGCTCTTAAAGCACTTGAGAGTGTGAAATTTTTGTCTTATGACTTAAGGGTTCATTCATCTTCAGGAGCAGGACAATCCAGTCATCAATGGCCGGCAAGCCACTATTGGTGGCCGGCAAGCCATCATCAGTGGACGACAGACCCTCTGCCGGTCACCAGTGCAAAATCTAACATTGTATTTTTGAAGTAGAATAAACTTGGTCTGGAGGTGGAAATCTGTGCAAGTGTTCTACTGTGCAACAGAGGCATTTGGCAACAGAAATAGTAGCTTTTTCGGGTGAAAAGTCCGTGCATGTATGAGCATTCCTCGTTTCCCGAAACGGAGTAATTAGAATAGCTAGCTTAGCACCCTTTTCATGTTGTATTCATATAAATAATTAGTTCATTTTGATTTGTTGTAATAATTAATTAGCTAGAATAGTTTATTAATTTATTGTTGTAATAATTAGTTAAGTAGCTTAGCTAAGTTATTCATTTCGTTAGTTAGCTAGATAGTTCATTTGGACCCTCTTTTGTGAGGGTGCAATGTTGTAATAATGTGTATGTCTTCCAACCCTACGTCTTTCTCCCTTTTTATTTAACTGCTTACGATGGTTAGATTAGAACATTATGTTTTGATTAGCATTCTCCATGTTTGCATCCGCTTGTATTGCATGCACCGAGGCTCGGCTCATCATTCTAACAACATTGTTTGTTTAATACTTCTTTGAATACATGCTTAGATCGCATGCTATCAAATTGATTCATATGCCATATTAGTAGCTAAGCCTTGTAATTGCATACTGCGTGTGTTGCATTAGTCATATTACATAAGTTAGGATCATGCATTATTCTAATTCTATCATTGTTTTTGGCTTGGAGAATTAGGTGAGCCTTTACTCGCTTTAGCATATTGCATGTGTGTGATTATTGCCATATTTAGCAAGCTTGCCATGAGGCTAAGTGCTTAAATGATAAACTGCTTGAATGCCTGTGGATGAAAGCTAATTGCTTGAATTGGAATAATTTGAGTAATGTTCATATGCGATCACTTTTTCAAGTGGTACATATTTGAAACTCTTTTAAAACAAACAAACATGTGATCAAGTGTTTCAATTCTTGCAAATTAGTCTATACTTGTGTGTGTGCGCATTATATAGTAATGCTAGTCTAATAAATCAGAATAAGAGTATATAATGTACATAAGATTCATATCATGATTAGTAGAGGCCGATCTTTGATCGGGCAAGCAGGGGTGCTCAAATCATGACCTTTCCCTCTCGTACCTAAGTTCCCAAGTTGAGACAATCTTGGTGATGACAGACACATGGCCTTTGGCATGAGTCATGGGTTTTCTAAATTTCTCAAAAATATTTAGGTGACGACTCTATATCTAGCAAAGTAGTCTATTTTTGGCAATTTGATTCAAAATTGTTTTTCCAAAAGATTTGTCGGATTTAGACTCTTTGATGTTTATCTATTTCAAATTGCACTTGCGAGATAAGATTCAGAACTGCAGGAGTCCAATACTGTAGGGCTTATTGTCTTCCGAAATGAGCACGAAAAGTTGAGCTACAAGTACTATTCGTCCAGTCGGTGGTGTGAGGTTGGGCTTGTCCGTCTCAATGTTTATCATTTTGGATTTTTATTTTTCTAAAATTAAATTTTTTGAATTTAAATTTTGAAAACAATTCCGAAATGGTGTCCAGATTATTCCTACACCCAAACAGGTCCATATCTGTCCAATATAAATCGAACAGATTCATTTATCTGTTCAAAATTCAAACCAAATAGGTTGTATCTGTTCAAATAGTACTGGGCAGGTACAATACCTGTTCAAACAGATCTGCTACGTGTTGGATTCAAACCGAACAACCACCTTTGCACCTATAAATAGACAAGTCCCTAATTTGGTTTTTCACTTAAAATTTTCATCATCAATCCTGCTATTGTTCTCTCTGCATTTTGCTGCATTATTTTCCTGTGAGAAAGAGTGTAAACACAAAGTGTGTTCGTTGTGCAAACAGTTTGTAGTGCTGCTACTGTTTGTTGTTGATCATTTTATCCAGGGAAATAGACGTCCACAATCTGAAACCACCGTGGAAAGGACAAATCTGTCTTAAGGACACAATGGTAAACACTAGACTTGATCAAAATTTTATTCGAAAAAGTTAATAAAGTACGTAATTAATTTACTTTCTGTTTTTTTTATCAGATTCTGATTTTGTTTTTTGTAACAAAATAAGAATCTGTTGTTTTATTTTATTTTATATACTGTTTTGATTTTAGTAATCAAACATTTTATTTCCTTTCTTTAACTTCCTACAAATGGAGGGATCTGATGACGTCTTAGGATTAGGGGTTTCGCCGCCGACATTATTTTCTTCAAAGTTGATGGTTGTCGTTATGATCTGGTCCTTACTATTTAGGACTGGACTGTCAACCGGGAGTTGCTTCTTCTTCCCCTTTTGAAAGGGTGAACGGTTTGTTATGTAGTTGGGTGCCCTCCTGTGAGGGTTGCACTATCTTTATGGCACCTTTTCCCTTTTTCTCGGTTAAGTCGATTGGGCAAACCTGATGGCTTCCTGGGGAAAATTTGGCCACGAAGTCTGCTAAAGCTTGTGCTTTTATTGCGGTTCTTGGCCGAAACTTAATGTCGAACTGCCCTAAATCAATTGCCCATTTCAAAATTCGTCTAGAGAAATCCGCCCTCTCAAACAAGGCTTTTAATGGGAAGGCTATTAAAATAATCACAGTGTGGGCATGGAAGTAGTGCGACAATTTTCTAGAAGCCATTATTAAAGCTAAGGCCAACTTCTCCAATGGTAGGTACCTTGTTTTGGAGCCCAGCAATGTCATGCTAACATAAAAGATAGGCAGGTATTGTATTCTCTCAGCCTGTACCAACACTACGCTAACTGCATGCTGGGAAACTGCTAAGTACAAAAAGAGTTCCTCCCTTGGTATTGGGGTTACCAACAATGGTGGAGAGGCCATGTATTCTTTGAGGCTTTCCAGAGCGCGGTTGCACTCGTCATCCCACTCAAACTTGGCCTTCAATGCCTGGAAGAATGGTCGATACCTATCTGATGACCGACTTATGAATTAGTTCAGAGCAGCTGCAAGGCCAGTGAGATGCTGCACCTTATTGACTGTGTTGGGCCTCTCAAGATCTTGGATGGCTTTGATCTGAGATGGATCAGCTTCTATACCCCGGTTGGTTACTAGAAAGCCTAGGAAATTTCCAAACCCTACGCCGAACGCGTACTTGGATGCGTTTAGTTGCAACTTGTGGGACTTAAAAATTTGAAACATCTTGTCTAGGTTCTTAAGATGGTTCCCTTCATTCTTACTTTTGACCACCATATCATCAACGTAAGCTTCCATTGTTCTGCTTAACAATGGCTCAAAAATTTTGGTGATTATCCGTTGGAATGTTGCCCTAGCATTTTTTAGGCCAAAGAGCTTAACCTTGTAATAATATAATCCCATTGGAGTTGTAAATGATGTGACCTCCTGGTACAATTTATACATAGCGATCTGATGGTAACTGTGATATGCATTAAGAAAGTTAAGTTGGTTATGCCTTGCAGTTAGGTCCACCAGTTGGTCTATTCGTGGTAGAGGAAAACTGTCTTTTGGGCATGCTTTGTTGACTATTTTGTTGTCCACGCAAACACGCCATTTGCTGTTCTTTTTTTGGTACCTCTACCGTGTTGGAAATCCATCTGGGATAGTGTATTTCTCTGATTGCCCCTGCTTCCAGTAGGTTTCCCACTTCTTCTGCCACTATTTCTATGTGGTGGAGTGCTGATCGGCGAGTTCGCTGTATAGTTGGTCTGGTGGTTGGGTGGACATTGAGTTGATGACAGATGAAATTGGTGTCAATGTCAGGCATGTCATACGGTGTCCAGGCGAACACTTCGATGTTAGAGGTCAAAAATTCCATGATCTCTATTCTCTCGATGTTGGACAGAGACGAGCAAAGCAAAAAAAACTTTTCTGGGTTCTTCTCATCTATCCTTATCTCTACCAAGTCTTCCACTACCTTCTATTCGGCTATTTTGCCGACGTCTGCGAACAATTCATTGCTTTTTGGCTTTTCTACCATTTGTACAAACCTTTTTGCATCCCGGCTGCCGTTTACTATAACGAAGCACTGTTTGGACATGATTTGGTCTCCTAAGACTTCTTCAATCATTCCGGTTTCACTGGGGAACCATAACACCTAATGGTAGGTCGTTGCCACCGCTCGCATGGCTTACAACCATGATCTTCCCAAGATTATGTTGTAAGTGGAAGGGACTTTCAATATCCAAAATTCTACCTGTTTTGTCATCGATCCTGCCTTGACTGGTAGAATTATCTTGCCAATTGGCCATTCGGGCATTGAGTTGAAGCCGACTAGGGGAGATGTTGCGGGTGCCAAGTCTTTGTCCTCCAATTTTAGTTGCTTGAAGGTCTCGTAGTACATTATCTCGCCTGAACTCCCTTGGTCAATTAGGATCCGCTTAATGTTGAAATTCTTGACGCGCAGAGTAACCACTAGTGTGTCGTTGTGAGGGCTTTGTAACCTTGCTAAGTCTTTGTTAGAAAAGGTGATGATGTTCGTTGCTTTCGTTTTTTTCCCTTTTCACAGTAGGTTGTGCACTTAGTACCTCTCTCATGTGCTCAGCCTTTTTGGTCATCCCTCTGAGTTCACATACTCGTTCAGGTTTGATGATCCCATGTATTACATTGATTATGCCTTGGGGCGGACCGTCAACTGGCATCCCATCTGGCTTATTGTGGTCCTGGGGGGCTAGCTGCATTCCCTCTTCAATATATTAGTCCAGGTGCCCTGTGGCCACTAACTCCTCCAGATGTTGCCTTAATGGCATACAGTTTTCAGTTCGGTGCCCCTTTTCATCATAGAAGGTGCAACAGTACTTATCATCGTAGCCCTTTTGCACTTCTCTCAACTTGGTTGGCCGCCAAATGAAGGGTTCATCGCGTATCTCGCTAAGAATCCGATAGATAGGTTTATTGAATACCGTGGTGATGGCAATGCGAACTCTTAACTTCCTTAATTGGCGGTCCTCTCTGTTGGCTCGTCTGCCTCGCCCATTTTTGCTTAGTTGTTCTTCCTGCCCGACCGTGTTAACTTTTGCCACAAGTTTTTTGTCTGACATCGCTGTTGTGCCAACTTTTTCTTTGGTGCGCATGATATCTTCTTCTACCCAAATATGATGATGCACTCTTTCCATTAGGGCCTCCATTGTGAGGGGTGGCATTATCGTCATTGAATCCCTCAATTTATTGCCAGTCGGCAAACCTCGTTTGTACTGTGCGATAGCTAGGTTTGTGGGACAATCTTCAATCTGATTAAAAGTCTCCCAATACCGGTTATTGTAAGACCTCAATGTTTCCTTCTTGCCCATGTTGTTGGAGAGAAGCTGGTCAATCTCTACTGGTGTCTTGGTGTTCGTTCTGAATCTGGTCATAAATGCCTCCACTAGTTGTGCCCATGAAGCTATACTACTTTCTGGTAACCTCTCAAACCATGTTAAACCCAGGTCGCCAAGGTTGGAAGGAAACAGGATATGCATTAGAGCCTCGTTTCGTCGATACACGGCCATAATCTAGCGGAAGTGGCTCAAGTGCATGTAGGGGTCTAACTTCCCCTCATAAGTAGTGAATTTTTGCTGGTGGAAGCCTGAGGGTAATGGTGTGTTCTCTATCGCTGGAACGAATGGCGAGCTCTGCAACCTCGCTAACGCTTTGTCTGCAGGTTCATAAGCAGGGCGTGGTTCTGGTATCCTAACTTTGACATTCCCATGTGTTCTAGGAGCCAACTGTTGCAGCGTTGAGACTCTACGGGGGTCGCGAGCCTGGGTGTCTTCTCTTCTTCAAGACCTTTCCTATAGCATTGTACACAGGTCTGCCGACCTAGGCAACTCCGTGTGCCTAGATGTTGTTTGGTACGAATGCAAGGGCCGATAACTGCTTCCCTCCGTATAAGACCTTTCAGTCCTCGTTCTCTCAAACCTGGAGTAACGAGTCCTGAAAGTCCTTGATTGCGTGTCGTTTGTCCTGAGGCTTCTACTTTCAGCTGGTGATGGTGTGACTTGCCTGTCACGATCTTCTGAGTGGTAAGAGTGTGCGTTGCCTATGCGCCCTTCTTCTGTTGCCACCCCTTTGCCTTTTATCTGGCTCTTCATTGTCTCTATGTCTGCTGCCATCCTCCGTATCAATTCGTCTTGCTCCCTTACGCGATCCTCTAGAACCTGAGGATCTATCCTTTACATCTGCCTATCAGGGCTTTGCGAGTGATGAGGGCTTGAGCCCTGTCTTTCTCGTGTGTCTCTCCATAGGTTTCGTCACTGGGGATCTAATTCTGCCATATGTGGGATAAAAGGTAAACTTTCGTGCCTCCCACCTCCTTTTGGGGTTTGTCCATCAATAGCAGAATGTGGTAAGTCTTCATTGTGCTCTATGGATTTCAACTAATAGAGGAAACTCAATCAAAAGGTTTGTTCTTTTTGTGACTTCCCACAGACGGTGCCAATTGTACGAGCACAGATATAATCTTCTCGTATAATCCCACAGATGGCGCCAATTAAAATTGAAAAAAATTAATGGCACCGAATTTAAGAGATGGAAGTAGAAAATGTTGTCTATCTAATAACTCTTAATCTAACCCGGTTTCTCTGCGAAGAGGCTCCAGTGCTTAAGGCGGATGAAAGTGATCGGCAAGTTGTTGCCGCTGTAGACGCTTGGAAATATTCTGATTTTTTATGCAGAAACTACATCCTCAATAGCCTTGACAACATGCTGTATAATGTTTACAGCCTTCTAAAAACAGCAAAAGAATTGTGGGATTCTTTGTAGGAAAAATACAAGATAGAGGATGCCAGCAAAAAGAAATTTGTTGTTAGTAAATTTTTGGACTTTGTAATGGTAGACTCTCAAACGGTTATTTCTCAAGTTCAAAGTTTTCAATTAATTTTGCATGATATTTATGTTGAAGGTATGTCTCTGAGCGAGTCTTTCCAAGTCGCTGTGTTAGTGGAAAAATTACCACCAGCTTGGAAAGATTTCAAAAATTATTTAAAACATAAACGCAAACAGATGACCATGGATGAACTTATTGTAAGACTAAGAATTGAGGAAGATAACCGGAAGGCTGAAAAAAGAAATGGTAAAAATCCCATTGAGTCCAAAGCTAATGTGGTTGAACATGTACCCAAACCACATAACAAAAAGAGGAAGTTTGCTGGAGATGGTCCTAAACAAGGCGACAACAATGGCAACAAGAACTTCAAAAGAAAATGCTATAACTGTGGCAAGACCGGACATCGAGCCTCTGATTGCTGCCGCCCTAAGAAGGATCGTGGAAGTACAAGCAAGAAGACTACCAATTAAGCCAATGTGACAGAACTTGATTATATCTCTGATGGGGTAAATGACATCAATCTCTTTGATGTGGTGTCTGAGGCTAATTTGGTTGGAAATCCCAAGAAATGGTGGGTTGACACTGGGGCAACTCAACACATTTGCACGGACAAGAAGATGTTCACTACTTATAATGAGGCTACAAATGGTGAGCAACTATTCATGTGAAATTCATTTACTTCGGCTGTGGCTGGACAAGGAAAAGTAGTGTTGAAGATGACATTGGAGAAGAAACTGACCCTCAACAACGTACTGCATGTACCAGACATCCGGAAGAATTTAGTTTCTGGTTCTTTGTTAAGTAAGAATGGTTTTAGGCTTGTATTTAAGTCTGATAAATTTGTATTAACAAAGAGCGATATGTATGTTGGTAAGGGATACATGAGTGATGGTCTCTTCAAGTTGAATGTAATGACTGTTATACCAAAACTTTCTATTAATAAGAATGACACATCTTTTGCTTATATTCTTGAGTCAAATTTATGGCATGATAGATTAGGACATGTAAATTTTGATACTTTGTGTAGATTAATTGGTTTGGATTATATACCAAAGTTTGAAATTGATCCTAATAACAAATGTGAAATTTGTGTAGAAGCGAAACTAATTAAGGCTCCATGTAAATCAGTTGAAAAAAAAACCGAACCTCTAAAATTAATTCATACTGATGTATGTGATCTTAAATTTGTTCAAACTAGAGGAGGCAAAAAGTATTTCATAACATTTATCGATGATTGCACAAGATATTATTATATATATTTACTTAGATGTAAAGATGAAGCTTTGGAAATGTTTAAACTCTACAAAACTGAAGTTGAAAATCAACCTGGGAAAACCATTAAAATGGTTAGAAGTGATAGGGGTGGTGAATATGATGCACCTTTAAATGAATTTTGTGCACAACATGGCATTATTCACTAAACTATAGCACCCTATTCTTCACAGCAAAATGGAATTGTTGAAAAGAAGAATAAAACCCTTAAAGTAATGATGAATGCGATGTTATTAAGTTCAGGCTTATCGCAAACTTGTAGGGGGAGTCAATTTTGTCTGCTAATTATGTTCTTAACAGAATACCCCACAAAAAAAACCAACAACACTCTTTATGAATTATGGAAAAGTCGACCACCTTCCTACAAATACTTAAAAGTGTGAGAGTGTTTGGCAAAGGTAGAAGTTCCTGTTATGAAAAAGACTAAAATAAGACAAAAAACAGTGAATTGTGTGTTTATTGATTTTGCTCAGAATGGTAGTGCATATCGGTTTCTGACTTATAAATCAAAAATACCTGATATATATTTGAACACTATTATAAAGTCAAGGAATGCTATGTTTTTTGAACATGTTTTTCCTGATATATATATATATATATATGATTGTACACAAAGTCAAAAGACTAATGACAATCAAAGACAAGAGACTAGTAACGGTCTCGGCTAACAGGATTTAATTGATGATGAACCAAGACGAAGTAAGAGAGCAAGAACATCGAAATCCTTTGGTCCTAATTTTCAAACATACCGGTTAAAAAATGAACCTCAAAGCTTTAAGGAAGCAATAACAGGTCTTGAAGCACATTTATGGAAAAAAGGCTATTAATAATGAAATTGAATCTGTATGAGCACAAAAATAATCTTCTAATATAATCCTGTTGATCAAGTTTGCACTCCTTCAAACGTCGTTGCTTTGCCACCTGAATACACGAACGTGAGCTAGCCGGTGGGGGTGTGCTGGAAACCTCTTCGATGCCTAAGTCAGAAAAACAGATAATAGACACAAAAGCTCTGTGTATTTGAGAGTTAGAATTGTGATACCTGTACATAGGTCCTGTCATGACTTTTGTAGATCCCGCCTGGCACAATCCTAGTAGGACTCCAACTCTCCTTATAAGCGTCCTCCTAGGAATCACACTCCCAAGGATAATATCTATCCTGATAACTCCCTACTCACTGCTAACGAAGTAAGATGGTTTTTACCTCGGCTAAGTTGATGGGGTTTAACTGAGCTAGCTTATCTCTACCGTGCTCTCAACAAAGTAGTGATTTAGATAGCGCTCAGCCGAGCTAAACTTAGCTCGTCTCTCGCCACTGATGAGTACCTTTGTCAGCTACAAGGCTTCCTTATGGACAGTTAGGTTGAAGCCTTGGCAACACAGCCGACTTGATCGATGTCAACCTGCCCAAGACTGAGCTATTAAAACCCCTATTACGGCCCATAACCCGGTCCTTAGCGCGGCCCAATTTATCCATATAAATTACCCTCTCAATTGCCCTTTAATTCCCTCTGCAAAACATGAGTGGGATTAGACTTCTCAAGTGCCAAGACATTTGAACTGACTGAACCAAAACCCAACTGAGCTAAATGACATTCCACTCCACTGAGCTAAAAACGCTCATGTCATTAGGAAGCTCGGTATTCAAGGATCACATTGATCGTACAGCCCATTGTTCCATGTAACTGACATCATGTCCTTACTGGGACACGTGGCATGCGCATATTGCCCCTCCGTATTGTGACAGCTGTCTTATATTAACCAAAAAATTTCGAAAAGTCCCGCCATTTGTGATTCTATGCCATACAAAACCCGTTCTTTTCTTTAAACAATAACCCTTACTGTTCATCTCCTAGCTTGCAAACCCCCATTTTCTTAAGCTCCCAATCAAAACCGCTCGTCTTGCTCGTCTCAATCACAAGTGCTCCTTCTGTCGATTGGATTCTGATTTACGCCCTAAATTCGTAAGTTCCTCATGACATTTTCTCTTTTCTACTGTTATACTTTTGTTTATTTCTAAAGAATGGTGTCTTAACACCAAATACGTGTGTTTATATACACTAAAACCTGAACCAATATCAAGAATAATGAAGCCCCATGAGTAAACTTGGAAACACACTGACTTGGGAATAAGAACTAGTCTAGAATTGTGTTTTTGATCCAAAATCATATCGCGACCGAAGTAAGAACTGGTTTGTGAGTTTAGGCTCACTTTCAACCGGACTAGAAATCCATCGCTCAACAAACTGAGCTACAATGTTGTTCTTGCCCTTTGACTGAACTGAATTTTCCCCGATTTCCAGAACTTGTTTTGAGAACTGAACCATTACGCTTCCCAATTGTTTCTTCCGCCGAACAAAGCCTAGCACGTGCCTAACTTCAGCCTAGCTAAACTTAATTTGATTTGTTTATTCAGCCCAGTTTATCACTTGGGCATAAACCCCTTTCTATTTCCACTTTGCAAACTTGACTAGGTTGGCCAGACACACCCTTGAACTTTGCCCCTGGGCGGCTTTGCTCAACCGGGCCAACCAAAACCACAACAGCGCCGAGCTAGGCCACTGTGAACACTTTAACATAACAATTTTGTTTTTAAGTTAAATGGGAAAAATACCGATTTCTGGTGGACTCCACTGGAGCCATGTCGAATTTCGAAGAGATTACCATATACTAGACAATGTCCACCTTTCTTTAGCCAAGCTAGACACTACACCATGGGGAAAATCAAGCTTCATTCCTTTCACCGTGGTGTCCATCATAGAGGGAGGACTTTGGTTCCCTGTCCAACCACTGATCTGTGAGTTCCTTAGACAGATTAGGCTATGCCCCACTCAATTATCAACCAACACCTATAAGATTATCAACGGGATTGCTGAGCTAAATCGTCGCCTAGGTCTCAACCTTAGTTTGGCCAAGCTGTTCCATCAATACTCGCTTGGCTAAAATGACGATGGCTGGGTTTATTACCTTAAAGTCAGGAAAGGCCGAGAGAAAATTGTCAAGAAAACACCGGACAGAGACTTAAACGATGATGACTTTCTTTGGGTGTCGGGCAATTTTAAAGACCAAGAAGCCCAAATACTGGGCTATAATATAAATTGGAATAAAGGAACAGTTGGTAAGAGCAATTCGGTTAAATTTTCTTTGCAATTTAAACAACCACCGTGCTAACCCTTGTGATTGTCCCTTGTACAGATTTAAACCAACTTAAATCCAACTACGTCTACGCTAACCAGGCCGTACTACGAGCCGTGCTCTGCTATCGCAACCGAGACTAGACCGAGCTCCTAAATTTTGAGCCGACCTATCGGTATATCGGTAAGAGAAAAAACAGAGTCACAGACTTCCTGCTTGAGTCTTCACTCGAACTAGATCCCAGTTTGCCTCAGATCAACCTCATTTCCCTCACTGAAGAGCAAAAAATGGCTAAAAGGAGGGATGTGTGAGCTCTTATCACCGAACAAACTTCCGCCGCAATCTAAATCAAACAAGCTTCCTCTGGTCAACCGCGTGAGACCGTGGTCGCCCTTCCAACCTCAAAGGGAACCATGTCTCGGCCAAGTAAGCGCGTGCGCACCTCGTCGACCGAGCCACAACATTTGGTGGATGAAGAAGAGACTGCGCTTCCTGACCCTGTGGTGCCAAACCCAGAACCTGACTGAGCGAGCCTTTCGGAATAGGCACCAGCAATGTCTTACAAGAACCGGGCTGTGTCCATCAAGGACTTGGTGGTTGCTGAGAAGGACCACATGCTTGCATTCAACCTCTCCAAAAGTCTTTGCCTGCCAACTAATATGGAGCACCACGACCACTTGACCAAACTAAAGGTAATTTGGTCGGCTTCAAAGTCCATGGTGCTGGTAAGCTTTCTACTCGGTAGCTTAAGTCTATTAATTTGCTCGGTTTGCAGCCTAACACCACTTCATTTAAACCGTAGGCACTGCAAAAAAACCACATAGTGCACAAACGTGTGCTTGAACTACGTAAGATAGTGCGGTTTATCGTGGCTGATTCCAACACCAAGGCGGCCGAGCTAAAAGAACTAAAGGAAAAACTGGCCACGACGGTTACGGAATATGAACGATTGGCCGAGCTAGTTAGCACGGCTGAGGCTGATAAACAAAAAGCCTTGGCCGAGAAAAAAGACTGTTATTTGCGTGAGCTGGCCAAACTAGAAAAGAAAAAGAACGCCGAGATCCAAGAGTAGAAGAAGAAGTCGGAGGGCGCTGAAGACCGAGGTTACAAGGAGGGAGAAGAAGCCTATATCCGGCAGTGCGAAGTAGCAAAAGATATTTTCTTCAAATGCGGGTGGAAGGCTACGACTGCCAAGCTCAGTCAGGGGCATGACACCGAGATTTTTCTGAACCCTCCCCTTCACTTCATACCGAGCTACATGACAGACTACACCAATGCAGTCCAACAAAAGTTTCTCTAAGGGGGGGAGAAGGAAAAAGAGACCTCTGATCTGTCTAATGCCTCTCCTGCCAACACCGACCTCGGTCTTCAGCTTTCTCTGCAAGCTCGAGTAGATCCACTCAGCCAACCTGTGCTAAGCACGGTTGACATAGAGCCTGCGACTGAGCTATCCCAAAAGGCAGCTGCCCAAACCGGCCTATCCTGTCATGGCCCAAATTTTAATTACTCGAAGATACTATCAAAGCCTGTAATTTAGGTCTATTTTTTTTTTTTTAAAAAACAAATATCCATTACCCTTGAATAATAGAAACATAATAATAAATGTTCTCTCTCAATGAATACAATAATAACAATAATTAATGCTAAGCTTCGGCTGCGAAACTACAAATAAATAATTGCAAACAATAAGATACATTATTCACTCCTTTCACATCTATGATGAAATTATACGTAAAAAGTACATAGATTCCATAACTCTTCGACTAATCAATCTGAATCTCTCTTCCTGAAAAAGAATAAAACAACGAGGGGTGAGTACTAATGCCTAGTAGGAATTTTATAGTTCTACCACAATAGCTAACACATAGATAGAAATGATTATGCATGCAAGGTGATACCATATAGTAGGGTGACATTTTGTAAGCTCAAAATATTGTACGTAGAGTATCTTTTTCTCAAAAATTTCTTTGAACATTTAAGGAAAAACTTGTAATCATGAAAATCATCCTTCATCATTAGAAAGACCATAAATCCTCTTTGAAAACAATTATGTTTAAGGAACAACATCATTTTAAATTTTTATCCAATTCCAAAATATTCCCCGTTTCATTTCCATTTTCCCTTTATACTATTTCCAATCACTATAACTCCATAATGTCAAAATCCAATTTCCTTTATGTTCAAAAAGAGAATCCTCATACACTCAACTCCAACTTGCCTAACAATTACCTCACATTAACATTTGCATTACCAAATAGAATACAAGCATAACACAAGAATAACAATCCATTTTTAATTCAATTTATCAATTATTTACAAAACAAAACTCATAATCTTCCATTATAGTCACAAGCAATCCATTGAGTGCATCATCACCAATCCCTAATCCAATTACCATTTCATTTTCCATTCTTTCAATTAATTTCATATCAAATACTGGATCCAATAACAAGTCATCTCCATGAGTCACACGCTTTACCGGTCAGAATCCAGAAGGAATGCAGAACCTCATACTTTACCGGTTACAAGCCGGAAGGAACGCGGAACCTCACGCTTTACCGGTCACAAGCCGGAAGGAACGCGAAACCTCAACATACCACACGCTTTACCAGGCGCTAGTCTAGAAGGAAGATGAAACCTATCTCAAGCGCCACGCTTTGCCGGCTCAAATACAGCGGGAAACAGACCCCAAGGTAACATCACAATCCATCATTACAATTAGTGGGCAATGCCAACACATCTTTCATTATTTCCGTAGCACATTAGTTCAATACACATCCACTATCTATTAAAATTCCATTTACATAAAAAGTACTAATATGTTCCATAACCTTCTTTATTATCCATCAAATCATTCATTGTTTTAACAAAACTATAACAACACATCCATTGAGGCATAAATATTCATCTTTAAAGTGTTCACAATTCTTGGGTTTCAAACTATTTCTTTACTTTTCCATATTATTATCAAGTCTACAAAATTCAATTTTTACAACACATTGATTATCAATTACTACCCAAGGTCATAAATTAAATCTCCAACATTTAATTTCTTTGATACAATTCCTTCATATAACATCGTCATATTTCGCAATCACCCATTTATCATTATTCACATTCATCTTAACCCAACATAAACTTAATTTCATAAATTTAATGTTAATTGAAGTATTTTTCATTTTTTAAAATAAAACTTCATGACTAGAGTTAAACATAAATCTCGACTTTTAGTTTTGAGGTATAAAATCACATTCTAACTACACAATAAAATTCTTAAATCTTCACTTCATCATTTTATCACAAATCCCATATCATCCATATCATTAACAATTTCTTTCCCCCAATTTTGTTTCATATTATAACATGATTTATAATATCCACAATAAAAGTTCAATTGCAAATTTTTACATAATTTCCAAACACTTCCAAAATTCAATTAAACCTATATATGTGCAATTTAATACCTTAATTTCATGATACTACTTTCAATTTAAGCAAAATCATCATCTATCTTCATGTACCAAGTTAGGGTTTTAAGAGAAATTATAGTTTTTCATCCAAACACTTTTTATTCCAACTCTTCTATTAATTATACATCCAAACTCCTAAGCCCATAATCATAATCCAACTAGTAAACCCCAACATTTCAAACCCTAAGCCCCAATCTCATGATTTATCATAATATGCTCAAAAATATAAATTTTGTAGTTGTAAAAGGAAAATATCACAAATCTATCTATAAATGAGAGTATTGAAGGAGAACTAGAAACCCCTACCTCAAAGACCAAGCAAAGAAGCTAGATCAAGAACCTTTTTTCGAAAATCCAAAATCCAAATGGTTGAAAATGTTGAGCTTCAAGTATTCTTCAATTTTTGGCAAGAGATCTTGGCTAAATCTTTGAGAAATGGAAGCTATTTGGGTCAAGAAATCAAGGGTTTTCGGACCTAGGGTGAGAGGAAGGAAGAGGAAAAAGGAAAGTGCAAAGAATAATCTAGAAAATCACTTTTTAAGTTGCTGAATTCACGCAATCCACTAGAGCGCCATTTTCTGCACTCGAGTGTATTTGCTTCCAGCACAGATACCAAAACTTCAAACGGGTATAATTCTTTCACCCGGACTCCATTTTAGGTCGTTCTTGTGTCCAAATCGAAGCCCCGAAAACAAGATTTCCAATGGTTCTAGCCTCACACCTAAATTTAAAGTGTGGAAAAAGAAAAGGGCAAAAGAGTGACGGCTATTCGTAGGAAGATTATCTGAATTAAAGTTTTTGGTTCAATTTTACTTTACCATCATGTTACCACTTTGATCAATGTCCCAAAATAAAACAAGGGGGCTCCAAACACAATAATAAAATGTCATGAGCAATCCCACTAGTCCCATAAATTTAGACTCAACCAAGCAGACCGCTCGAGTGTCCAATCTTCCACTCGAGCGAACACTCCTACGCTCGAGCGAGAATTCACAACTCTCAGAATTTCAGACAAATTGCAAAAGTACTAGGAGCCTTATAAGGCCGCTCGAGCGTTAACTCTTACACTCGAGCAGAGGGAAATTTTGGAGTGTTACATATCCAGTGGTGAAGTCCAAGTTGACCTGGACACTGACCTTGATAATTTGTTCGCTTGAAAGAAAAACTTGTTTTTCTTGTTTGTTGCATTTTTTCCTATTGTTTTTATGAAATGTAACTGGGCTATACGTGTCACGCCCCCAAACTCGCCCCGAAAAGTCTGGCAACGTGACCGGCCAGTAATTCATAGATCACCTCCGGCCTTACTGTACAAAACATAAATAAACGGGGCTCGCGGAAGCGAAAAAGAAACTAATAGTCCAAGAGCTGTGCATTTATATGAACATACATTTACATGCCAAAAATAATGTGTTAATTACCCACTATCTTTACATAACATGATCATATATATCACATATCATTCAGTTACAATAGTACAACAAAACAAAACAAAACAAAACTCACAACGGCCTTCCAGGCCTAGCCCCATCTCGGAGCACTCAAAACTGGTAGGCTTCAAAATGGCGGCTCGAACAAGAATCCGCCTAGGCTTGACTTCCAGAGTGATCACCTATAAATACATATATACAAACAATGAGCTAAAGCTCAGCAAGTAACATAACAGTAAAGAGGTTAGTGAACGAAGTCCGACATTTCCATAAAACCATAATAAATCAATCATAATCATATATCCGTCAAACAGTCATCATAAGAACATACGTAATGGCATACTCCACAGAACATAACATGTGTCGACTAACGACTAAATGCTTAGGTCCGGACACCGATTAAACACATACCGAGATCTCGTAACTGGTCATAGGATTGTCCTTCCATGCCGTCCCCCATGACTCATGACGCATGGGCCTGTATGTTCTCGCCCCCATGACTGAACTATCTATGGATGCCATACTAGATTCGCAAACTAGACATTCGTTCACAAAAAACAGTCTCATTTCAAAGCATATCATAACGTAAAACATTTAAAACATAGTTCATAATAACATATCTTTACAGGAATGTTACTCACAGAGGGTTTCCGAAACCGATGGCACGGTCTTCTCAATCTGACCTGCAAACATCAACATTATCACACATTTCTCAATACACATTCTCATTAATCACGTACTTCATTCTTTCCTTTACTTCGTTTCATTCTTTCATTTCAGTCTCATGTAATTCATGTAATTCATACCCATTTCATGCTCATAAGATGACAAATGATGCAATTAACGTGTTAACATTCATATATACAATTTCCCAAAATTTTCTGGAAAAAAAAAAGTCTTCCCGCTCGAGCGCTACTTTGTCCGCTCGAGCGGACTGTAAAATGCCTCAAAACTGCTGGAAGACTGATTTCTACGCTCGAGTGGGCTTATCTCCGCTCGAGCGGACAGTGCAAAAGTCCGAAAATCTGGAACTCTTTCTTGAATCCATGGCTTCCTTCTTCCTTTACAAAATCCATTCCCATTACATGAAATCCAAGTCTCAAAACCATTTAAAAACCAACTTGCTTTAACCCATACGAATCATATACAAAATTGAACCCATAACTAAGATGAAAAACCATAATCATGCATATACAAACTTCATGTCTCTACATCCATGGAGGTTTCTTCCTCAAATATACAAAATAAACATGATTCACACTATCTAAGGCCATAATCTTGTGTTCAACATGCAAGATACCAAGAATCCACAATCTATTTCATGAAATTAGAGAGAATTTCTTACCTTGAGTTCTTCATTTTCCCTTTCTTCCTCTTCCTCTCTCGGTCTCTCTCTCTCCCACGACTTCTCTCTTCTCTCTCTCTTTTCCCAGATTTTTCTTTCTTCTTGTGGAGTCAAATGAGTCAAAGTCCTTATCTATAACCATTTATATCAAATAAATAGTTTATACCCAAAAACTTGAGCCAAACAAGCCTTACGAATCAGACGAAATTCAGTCTTCAATTTATTTTCTCAAACAGTTCTAAAAATTCCCGATATCACATAGGTACATTCAATTTCGTTTTGTGAACCCATTTCGGTCATCAATTTCAGTCCCGAAGTCGTAATTCCAACAGATATTTTCTAATTCAAACAGATATTTCTCAATTAAATCATATAAACACATAATGAATTACTGGTAATCATGGTATACGGTTCTGGGTCGTTACAATACGTCCCACCTTTTGTACTTAATTTCCAATGAATGAAAAGAACTCTTCTTTTTCCATATTCTTGTTCGGTTACAGCACTTTTCTGCTTTATAGTATATCATTTTTACAGCAAGCCTAGCCGGTCTAGTTAGCTTGACCTTTCCTTATCCTACCCACCTTTTCGGTCGAGATACTTATCTCGGCTGAAAAGTACCTTGGGAAACTGCAAAACCTTTGTAACCAAGATTTTTGCCTTGATTCTCATCTCGGTTAAAAGGTGTTGATCAATTCTGCCAACTTACTTGAGGTTAGATCCTTATCTCGGCTGAAGAACGAATTAAGTGTTGGTCAAATCCTGCCAACTAACTTGAGCCTAGATCCTTATCTCGGCTGAAGAATGAACTAAATGTTGGTCAAATCTTGCCAATCTTCTTAAGCCTAGATCCTTATCTCTGCTGAAGAAGAAAAAAGTGTTGGTCAAACTTGCCAACCTTCTTAGGCCTAGATCCTTATCTTGGTTGAAGAAGAAAAAAGTGTTGGTCAAACCTGCTAACCTTCCTGAGCCTAGATCCTTATCTCGTCTTTAGGAAGAATAGTGTTGGTCAAACCTACCAACTTTCATGAGCCTAGATCCTTATCTCGGTTGCAAGAAAAAGGTGAGCTTAGATCCTTATCTTGGCTGAAGAAGAAAAAGTGTTAGTCAAACCTGCTAACCTTCTTAAGCCTAGATCCTTATCTCGGCTGAAGAAAAAAAAGTATGGGTCAAACCTGCCAACTTTTCTTGATTACCGTCAGTCGGCAATAACTACGAACAACTTTTACAAACAGAGGAAAGAATTTTACTGGAAAAAAGTCTACTTGTTTTATTGAAAAAAAAAAAATTACAAGTGTTTTAAGAAAAAAGCTAGAAATAAAATACTTTAAGATTGGCCTTGTTCCATGGCTTGGGAATTGCTTTGCTATTCATATCTTCTAAGTGATATGCCTCTTTTTCCGCTAAACCAATCATTTTGCATGGTCCTTCCCAATTAGGTCCTAACTTGCCATCTCCAGGTACCAAAGTGTTGCCCATTACTTTGCGTAGTACTCAATCTCCAATCTTGAATTGCCTTGGGTGCACTTTTTTGTTGTATTTCCTGGACAACTCTTGTTGATATGAGGCAATGTGTACCAATGCCTTTTCTCTTGTTTATTCTGCAAGGTCAAGTTCTAGGGCTATGGTCTCACCATTCAAGTTTGGATCAAAATTTTCGCTTCTCATAGTGGGGAGGCCCACTTCCAATGGGATTACTGCCTCCATGCTATTGGCCAAAGAAAAAAGTGTTTTACCAGTTGACCGCCGAGGTGTGGTATACTAGGCCCGTAAAACATGGGGAAGCTCCTCAGCCCACTTGCCTTTTGCTCTTTCCATCCTCTTTTTCAAACCGTCTAAGACTACTTTGTTGGAGGCCTCAGACTGGCCATTAGCTTGGGGGTACGCCGGTGTAGAGTTGTCGGATATTAAAGCCTTGGGTATGCTGAATCGAGTTATGATATTCTGCCAGACGAACTTCTTGACGTCTTTTTCTTTAATGGATGCAAGTGCTTTTGCCTCCACCCACTTTGTGAAGTAGTCCGTTGCTGTGAGAAAGAATTTTCTATTGCCTGGTACGGTTGGGAGTGGTCCTACTATATCCAGGCCCCACATTACAAAGGGCCACGGGCTGGTCAAAGGTAGGAGCTCTCTGGCCGGTTGATGTATTTGATGCGTGAACTTCTGACATTTCTCACACTTCTTGACATATTTCTCTGTGTTTACTTGCATGTACAGCCAGCAACACCCTTATGAAATTGCTCGGTAGGCCAGCGATCTTCCCCCTTGGTGGCTTCCGAAAACGCCTTCATGTATTTTGAACAAAAATGTGTCGACCTTGCAAGGATGGACACACTTCAAGTATGGTCCAGTGAAGGAATTTTTGTACAATGCTAGTGATGGGGAGAGCCAAAATTGCTGTGACTTTGTTCTAATTTTGTTGGCTTCCTTCTTTTCTCTAGGTAAGATGCCCTCTTTTAAAAACACTATAATGGGATCCATCCAGGAAGGGCCTAGATCGGCGCAACATGCTTCGGCCACTTCTAGCTCCTCAATGCTTGGCCTAGGTAGGAAGTCAATT